>OX463229.1:83195805-83710805 GCA_949820135.1 Sylvilagus floridanus | reverse complement strand
TAAAAGAGGGGGGAAAAAAGTGTGGAGTGCTTAGCCTGAAAGTTAAGCAGAGAACACAATAAATGTTAGCTTTTAAAAACAGAAATAATCCTCTGAAATGTAGAAGGTAGCAAACCCACTGTAGGGTCGAATATATTTTCACACTACTGCCTAAAAATGGGAAAGCGCAAATGGCATGTAAAAAGAGCTCCACTCTGTAATCTTTTGAGACCTGAACTGTGATGCCTGAATTCTGCCATGTTCCTGCTAGACCTGTTTCATGAGCATTATCATCTCTAACAGTGACTTAGTTAATACAACATTTATCAAAATGGATTTTTGTCATCATCACTAATATGTTAAGTTCTAGTCCCTCCCTTTCAAGAGGTATGTAGACAAGATGGAGCGGAATTAGGGCCAAGGAACATCATAGTGAGAGACCAGGAGCCAGGGCAGATGTTGAAGCTTTAAGGAAAAGAAATCCTCGGGGGATAAGACCTAGGGCAGGTCCCTGGGCTCACTGGGCTTCAGGTACTTCAAACGCTGGCTTGGAGAAGACGCCGACTTGTCGTTAAGTCCACTGAGAAGAAATGGGTTCAAGACGTAAGAGACAGATTCCAGCTTGAAAAGATCATATATTCCCAAAGGTCAAGTCTAGCCAGGGATGAGATGAGCTATGCTCGGACTGGGGTTTCTGATCCAGTTTGAACACCCACTTGGCCAGGGCTCACACACACAGAATGGTGATTTGAAAATCAAGAGACCATGTTTCCAATTGCAGGGCTCCCCCTAGGTCACAACAGACCCCCAGCACTAAGCCAACGATTCCTGCATTTCCTATTCATCCTGGAAAGCGAACAAGCTGTACATAATAATCAACCTAAAGGTAAAATACACAAACAAGACAGCCTAACAGAGCACCTTGGACAGTATCTGAACGTCTAGGGCAAGCATAACCCAGTGAATCAGACAAAAGGGCAGTAAGCAGATGGGCTCTTCTCTCTGTTTCTCCATCCTCTTACCTCCCTGATGTCTGGGGACCCAGCATCTGCCCATTTGCTGAGAGCTATGTCTAAGCCCACACTTTGGAACCCTACAGACTTCAACGCAAACTTGGGCACTGCCATCTACTAGCTATGTGACACTGAAAAGGAGGCAATCCTTCTCTGAAATGTGATGACAAGGATAAATGTTTACTTCATGTTAGAAACGGCGATGAAAGTACTTATCACAGTATCTATTCCAAAATAAAGCACTGTAATCATTGTAAGCATTAATTTGCTCATTCAGCAAACATTTACTGAGAGTTGCCTATGTTAGTAGTCATTGTGCAGCTATATCAAGGGGTACTAAATGCTACAGATGTGTAGGCAGGAAGCCCACAGATACCACTGCTAACCAGAACCATAAATTGTAACTTCAGTTGATCTGGGGAATTTCAAATCATAGAATGGTGACTTCTAGACTGGCTCCAATCTACATTTCATAGGAGGTGTAAAAGGAGATCACTGCCTTAAAAGGAGCCAAAATCCCTCCAGCAAAAGCAGCCCTTTCCAGATATGTATATACACACATCACCTTCCTCCAGGCTGGCGCTGGGTGCACTCTTAGCAAATGAGAACAAGGATGCAGCCTGTACTTGGAGGTGTCACTGAACAAGTATTAGGACAGCAAATTGCAATGTCTCTTCTCAAGGAGTGTTCTCAGGCCCCTTCTGACATAGGTGTGCTCAGCAAAATGGGCCATTTGCCACTGTGACCTTTCTTTCTCCATTCATTTTGGGTTATGGGAAAAAGCTCTGAAATAGTTCCAGTGTCATACCTGGAACTAGACAAAGAGCCAAACAGCACTGAAATGAAAGCCTGAAGCAAGTGTTTAGCATAGGCCACCCGTGTCCTGTACCCCAGTACCTAGGTTCAAGACTGTCTCTGGCCCCTGATTCCACTCACTGCTACTGAAGACTCTGGGAGGGAGTAGTAATGACCCTTAGTAACTGGGTTCCTGCTATCCACATGGGATTGCATTCCGGGCTGCCTTCAGCCTGACTCAAGTCCAACTATTGCAGGCATTTGGAAAATTTTTTCCATAATATGCATTTTTTTCCATGAGACTTTGAAGACCCCTCACAGTAACAGAGTTAGATACTGTTAAGAGTTCCAGGACAATATCATTTTGGAGAGGACTCTCTGCCTCTCATTCTCTCTCTCTCTCCATCTCTCCATCTCTCTACATGTCTGTCTCTTTCTGCCTCTCAAACATTTTTCAAAAAATGAAAACCACATGGAAGGCAAATAGGGACTGGTGGGATTCCTCCCAAAACCCAAGACAGCTCAGGAGTTGCTGCACCAACGACTGCAGGAATAACTTTTAGAAAAAAAAAAATACTTGAAAATATGTCCTGAACTCAAAGATCTGAGGAGAAGGGAAGAGCAAGTTTCAGCGCAGAAAGCCTGCCATCCGTCCTGAAGGGCAGAGCCACAGTGCGTAGTTCCCCACAGTGCTGCTCCCACTGGGAGTCCACTTCCAGGAACCTGACCCCAATACTCAAAGGACTATGTGTGTATCTCATGTTAGGACCATCAGCCTTCCAGGAGCAGGAATGACTGACATAATACCTGCTAACTTTCAAAATAAGGAAGCTAAGACCTAGAGCATTTCAATCACACAACCACTCCATGGGTAGAGTCTGGTTCCCAGCTCAGCTCTTCTAACCCCACGTCCTGTACTTGTGTCTCCAAACAGCCACCAACTCTCTGAAAAGAACGATTCCCAGAGCAAGTTCTCCTACAAGGACAATCCACTTGCAGTACAAACAGTCATCTCTAAAGGACTCAGATTTCACAGACCTTTAATTTTGTTCCATTAAAGCAGGGCTCCCTATAGAGCGGATGCCAGATGAGTAGCTTTCAGGGCCAGTGGAAACGCCCAATGCAAGCCAATCCTTTTACTGGGAAAACAGAGGGAGGCCCAGAGGCACCCAGAGGATTGGGAGGGGATATGCAGAAGTTCATGGGAAGTGGGATTAAATGGTAAATTTAGTGTGGTGAAAACAACTTTGATATTTATGCACAGGTTTTTTTTTCCATAATATGCATTTTTTTTCCATGAGACTTTGAAGACCCCTCACAGTAACAGAGTTAGATACTGCTAAGTGTTCCGGACAATATCTCTTTGAAGATACTACCAAAAAGCACTCAACAAGCAAATTCCTGTGCTTAAGCAACCTCCTGCTGGGAGATTTTCTTGTATCACATGGATTTTCCTTTATTGGGCTTTTCTCCATTCTTCAGAATCTGTTCTGAAATGGCTGGAAACCTATATTCCAATCTATCAAGGTTTTACTTTCTGCTTTCCACCTTATTTTGAAAATAATCATGTATCCAAAGTTCATTAGAAGCATGCTTATCATTACACAATTCCAAACACATACGTTAGGATTCACCCAAACCATACTCCCTCATATGAGAGTCCGTGGTTTCCATCTGCTTTCTCTACAGCTCTCCTCTGGGGTTGGAAGGAACAAGGCCATGTGGGTTTCACAGGGGCGGATGTCACATTTCAATTACACTGCTAGTTACCAACCAATTTTATTTACCATCACTGATTAACCTTGCACATGCTTGAAGAAACATTTTAGGCAATAAAATTGGTTTGCTTATTAAGACCATTAAAGTGTCAATGGAAAGATAATAAAAGTTACTTAAGAATTACTTTACTTAATCACCACTGTATCTTTCTCAGGCTACTTTTAACCTCTGGGCTTCAAATTTTACCTCCAAGTTAATAACTCCCAATTATCTATGCTCAACTCTCATCTCAATCCCAAATGCAAGGCCTGTATATTGATACATCTGTAAGATATTTTGACATTTTTTCTACTTGATTTTTAAAAAATGAAACCCTTCACCTTTCCCCCTCTAACTAGCTCTGATACCCCCACTGCCAATGACCCTCAATGAGCAGCCCCATACTTTGTCCCAGGTAACACATCCACAGCCAGCCTTTGAGTCATCTCTTCTCTCTTCCTCCACCCACAAGCAGTCACACGTGCCTTTCACATGTGTCTCCACCTGTCTTGCAAGGTCACTTCTTCCTTCACCATGCCCTATTCATAGGTCAGGTAGGTTGCCTCATGTACATCACCACCTATCCTCCCCCCAGTTCTCCTGGTTTAGACTCACCTTCCTTCACTCCCATCTGTACACAACATTCAAAGTGGGCTTTCTAAATGCAGTTCTCATCAGCTCCCTGCCCTAGATTCTCTCCAGAACCACAGCTGGAGCTGGCCCCTGCCTACCCCTGCAGCTTCACCTCTCACCATTCTCCCACTCTTGACCCTTTGCCTTTCACTGACCCACACCACGGGCAGCCTCCACGCTCCACAGGTCTACAACACCTTTGAACATTCTCTCCGGTGGCCTTGACTCACACTTTCCTGGCTGAACTTGAATGTGCCTTTCAGGACTTACCTTATCCGGGACCTTCACTCCTCCAGTATCAGAAAGAAGAGTAGATCTTCCATCTGCTAGACAATTTCTCTGCTAGAGCTTTGGTTGTTTTGTTTTGTTGTTAAAGTGTGAACCCCACTTGAGAAAATGTTTTACATTCTAGAATTTCAACTGTAAAACTTGTTGTGACAGAAATGAGGCCAGAGAGGATACACAGGGCTGTGGTTCTGGGCTGGTGTTCTCGGAGCTCGGTCCTCTCTATCTAAAACCACCTTCTGAAAAACTCAGGAGATGGTTAGGACAAACCACGTCTGTAGACTATGAACAACCAGCTCAGTTCCCTCTAAAGCCTCTGGAAATAAATGCACCTTCCCTCCCTGTAAGACAATAACCTAACCATTTTCTTACATAATCATAAGATCTAATGAGAGGTGCTCTAAACCAAACTACTTTTAGCTATTAAAAAAAATGCCATCAATTCAAATAAGAGATGATCATACAACTGAACTAAGTTTAGCAACTTTTCTGACTTCAAAAAAAAAAAAAAAAAAAACAGAAAATCAGAAGAGAGTGGACCAATATCAACACAACCTTTCGTAAAGGCATGGATCCGATCACTGGCAGAATACTTGCCTGCTACCTGGTGTGGTTAAGAGACACCTGATATCTAGGCTTTTGATCTCTTACATGATGAGTGAAATCAGTTGTGGTTGTGACTAAGAATAAAATGAGAAGCATGAAGTCCTCGAAAAGATCAACATAAGGAAGACACCTGAGATCAACATAAGGAAGACACCTAACAGCAGATCAAAACTAAAGAGTTAAAACTTAAATGTATGTGTGTGGTGGGGGGGACTACGAAATACTAAAAATACAGTAGCATATCACAGAAATAAATATACATATAAAAACCACTTTGATTATTATTCCTCATATAAGTGAGAACAGGGTGACATGTGCCCGGGTTAAAGAAGACAGAGCCCCCCAAAACCCTGCTTGGCACAGGGTCAACACCCCCAAAAGCAACATTCTAGATAATGGGGATACTCGCAGATACCACTAATGCAGAGAAGAAAAAAAACAAAACACAGAGGCTACATTTCTGGCCTCAGCTGGAACCAGAGCAAACTACCAACCGACATCCCACATCCCATCCAGATGAAAAAGTCCTTTCCAGTGAGTACTGCTCTTTAAAATTTGAAAAAAGCTACTTTTGTAGTTATTTTCCTATTCAAGAAGACATATGGATCCTTGATGGTGTGGCCTCTGACTACTGCTGCCTCCGTAATGGAGCGCTAAGTAGATATCCAGACTTCCTGGCGGTCAGCTTCGATGACTATGTTCCCACCAATGGAGTGGCGAGAAATGACAAGCGCCACTTCCACACCTGGGCCTTGTACTGGGCATGTGCTCCTCCTAGCTGGTCCTCGCCCTCAAACTTTATGAAAGTAACTACAAACCAGGTTTGACCATGCAGACAAGGAAACTGCTGATGACAGAGCAATGAAAGAGAAGGGATCTGGGCTGGGCCACTCCCATGGGGATGTTCCATAAAAGATAAGTAAATGTCTCTGTTCTTTGAGCTACTGTACATTCTAGTCTCTGTTACAACCTCTTAGATTTTACCTAACTCATAAACACACCTCTCCTACTTTTTCCACTCCTACTAATCCTTCAAAAACTAACTCGTCTACAGTCTTCCCGAGACTTCCCTAGCACATGTTCTTCCTTCTGAGTCATCCTAGCCTTTGGTTCCACTCTGATAGAGCATTCACAGTTCACTGCAGTGGTCTGTTGACCCTTCTGCCTCCCCTAAGGAACTATTACAATTCCAAAGACTAGAATTCATCAAATGAATGTTTTGCACAATGCTTGGCACATGTCTGCAGTTTAATAAATTTTAAATAAATCAATAAAATTGGAAACCACAGAGACATTGCTAAATTGACTAGAAGTAAATAAGCATCGTTGCTGCACACATCCATCAGCTCACAGTCTACAGCTATGTTAAGCAATAGGAGTGATGTCCAGGTTCTCCAAGAGGCATGACCTTTCTCTCTAATAGAAGGGTGGATAATAATGGTTGCATCACCTAAAAACTATAGCTCAAATGTATATGAATAATGAAGATTAAAAATAACTATGACTGTGTGAAGGAAAGAAACAGGGAAAATAAGCTATGGCCTTTGATAAATTAGTCTAAATTAGCTTCATCTGTTATTTAATATTGATCACTTTTGTGATTAAAATTAATATGATTATGCATGGCAATGGGTTTATAACACATTTGGTGCTCCTCCACAATCAATTTCCTTTTCAGTTTTTTAAATAAATGACAAAAACAAGTAATATGAACTTTACCTCTCTCTGACCTCTTGTATTAACGCTACGCACATTAACATTGGATTCATTGAAGTACTACACAGAATTTCATTGTCTATGAAACATTACTGAATAAAAGTCAAATATAAAATGTACATCATATTTGCAGATTTGTGGAAGGAAGGAAATTGTATTAGAAGATATCCTTTTGGATATGCACACAGTCTCATCTCAATATTCCATGTCTTATAGACAAATATTTAGAGAGTTTTTTTTTAACTTACACAAGTCTGTTTTATTGTGGTACAACAATACAGTTTTAAATGTGAAGTGCTCTAAAATTATTAACTGAGCTTGAGTTTTTAAAATTAGTTTATGTTTAATCATCATGTACTGTTAAGAAATTTTTTTCCTGTAACTCCAGTAAGAATTAATAGCCTTTGTCATGTTGCTCTTTCTGTTTTAGCAAGAGAAGTAAACAGGTAAAATCACAAGTAATCTTGACACATGTATTCTATTCATTATAACAATTAAATTTACAGAGTTAGGCAAATGCTCTGGAGAATCTACTTCCTCAAGTTTGATTTGGGTTGAAGCCAAAACATTTCAGCTTTGGTACTCAGGAGTATTATTTAGAAGATAAATTGCCTGATATCAGATTTTGGAAAAGGTGGAATTATCATCAAGTCTTGTTACACAACAATTCATTGGAGGGAACATATCCTGTATTATTCAGTTTTGCTTATCATAAAAAAAGGATTACTACTCAGGAGAATTTAATTGGAATAAAATACCACTGAATTATAGTTTAGTGTAGCATTTAAATAATAACAAGACCACCTCCTCCTCCTGGAAAAAAATGTTTTGTTTTGAAGTTTGGCTCCACCACTGCTAATATAAATTTAGAAGTGTGTTCTCCTCATAAATCTTCTAACACTGAAGTAGACTGTAGCAACTAATAGGGGAGCTTCAGTGTTGATCTTCCACTTCTTTTGAATGACAAAAATGGTTTCAACTTCCAGTGCAGCAATTTCTCAAAAAATAAATTTGAGTGAAGAAGATTGCATTCAACGAAAACTACATTATGAAACAGCAGCGTCAAGGTAATATGAAGTACTTTTCTTGGGTATATTTGAGATCTGTACATATTTTCAGTTTCTTTCAAGGTCTTGATTCAACAAGATTTATTAGCACTGTCTTCTTCAAAGGAAAAAAAAAATGACTCAGCCTAAGAGTTTGTATCTTTCTGTCTCTAGAACCCACACTTCTGTACTCAATTGTCTCAAAATAACCACTGTGAATAAAAGGCTTTTCTTAAATTGTTAAGCTGAATTATCATTGAATTATTGCCAAGATTTCTTCTCTTCCTGAAAATAAACACACTTTCAATATAAATAGCAGCCCTTGAAATGGGATTTTAAAACTGAAATGCTATAGTAATCAGGATACAAGGAATGCAGAGCCAGGCGCACAATGGTTGCCTGAAGTGGTGTGTTGAAGAGTAAAGACGGCAACGCATACAGTGGAAGAGGACAAGGTACAACACAAGAAATGTCCCTTCGCTGCATTCATAGTTTGGCACTGACTTTACTTCGGCAAGGATTTTCTATATCAATTTGAATAGATCTAGCTTTTAAAAATGTTCACAAAATGACCTGAAAATTCTTTGTGAGCCTGGTGAATGGGCATCCCTGCAGATCATATTTGTCTTACTCCTCATGGGGCATACTCATGCATCCAAAGAGGCTGCTCAGTAGAGAAGTAAACACCCAGGATACACATACTTTTTGCATCACCACTCTCTTTTCTTCCTCTGGGTAACTTCTAACCACTTATACAAAGCAATTAGTCGGACTGACCTCACAGGTGCAGTGGAGAAGCCTCAGGACATCAGGGATTGCCCTGCACTGAAATAAGGAAAAGTTCCCACAAGTCAAAAGCTTCCCAGGGCACAGGACTCAAACTTTTGCCTCTGAAGGATGTGGTAATGGATGATACTGCATGTTCTATCTCTTGGATCTCCATCTTTTGGGCTGATGTATGGCCACAGATATCTTCCCATTTTTCTTTATACTTCAAAAAGCAATATTTGGTAATGAGAAGACACAGGCACAACCAGCTTTTACTAGAAAATATCATCATTATTTTAATGTAACCTAAAGTGTAATCACATTAGCTTATTAGGCAACTAGTAGTAATAATAAGCAATGCTAAGTGTCCTTGACTTTATATATGTATTATGTTGGATGTTGAGCTAAGTAATCCAGTAACTACAATAAGTTGATTGTTGTACAAACCGCACCACTGCCTGTTCCTGGCCCTTGCTATCCTACACTCCCCCTTACCTCCATCTGGCCAGACGTGACTCTACCCTGACCCAGGTCCAGGAATGTGAAAGGGAGGTTTAAAGCTTGAGATAACAACCAGCCCCTAACCTGGAGTCGGCAGCAGGTGTCTTATCGGAAGTGTCAACTTGACCTAAGCATTCCCCTAAAGCCTGCTTGTACATGATAATAAAAGCTCTGTTAAAATTGGGCTCGGGGCTTCTCGGGGGGCTTCCTCTTCTGAAGGCACTGAGAGGCCCGGGTTCGAACTCGTAATAAAAACAACCCTGCTAATTGGCTTCAACTTTGGTCTCTGGTGGTTGATTTCGGGGGACCACGGACTGCGGGCATAACAGTACCTAAATATTAAGTACCTAAGGGTACTTATAAAGGTTTAGAAAAAATAAAATCAAAAAATAAGTTAAGGGAGAGGCATCCTGACACAGCAGGTTAAGCTGCCACCTGTGACATCAGCAGCCTATAGGAGCACAGGTTCAAGTCCTGGCTGCTCCACTTCTGATCCAGCTCCCTGCTAATGTGCCTGGGAAAGCAGCAGGTGTCCCGAGTGTTTGGACCCCTGCATCCAGGGGGATGATGCGGGAGACCTGGATGGAGTTCCTGGTTCCTGGCTTCAGCCTGGCCCAGCACCAGCTAGTGCAACCATCTGAGGAGTGAATCAGTGGATGGAAAACAGATTCTCCCTCCCTCTCTCTCTCTCTTTCTCTCTCATACCTCCTTCCCATCTTTCAAACAAATAAATCTTTAAAAAAAAGATTTTGCCAAAATTTTTGAAATCTATGCCTAGTTTTTTCATAATATATATTTTCCACAAAATTTTTGAAGACCCCTTGCATTTAAAAAGAGTATGACAGTTTGTTGTGGTTTTCAATTTGCCAATTCAGATGAATCAAATTATATCCTGTTGTGAGGAGGTCATCATCATCACCAAATCGCTAGTTTTTAGGAACCTTCACCGCACTCTGACTTCTGTCATTACCTTCGTTAATGTCTTCCTCTATGTACAAGGGGTACACTGACTTTTTTTTTTTTTGACAGGCAGAGTGGACAGTGAGAGAGAGAGACAGAGAGAAAGGTCTTCCTTTGCCGTTGGTTCACCCTCCAATGGCTGCCGCGGTCGGCGCGCTGCGGCCGGCGCAACGCGCTCATCCGATGGCAGGAGCCAGGTGCTAGGTGCTTTATCCTGGTCTCCCATGGGGTGCAGGGCCCAAGCACTTGGGCCATCCTCCACTGCACTCCTGGGCCACAGCAGAGGGCTGGCCTGGAAGAGGGGCAACCGGGACAGAATCCGGTGCCCCGACCGGGACTAGAACCCGGTGTGCCGGCGCCGCAAGGCGGAGGATTAGCCTGTTGAGCCACGGCGCCGGCCTACACTGACTTCTATATGTTCATGTGCTTCCCAACATAATTATTTGTAAATAATTATCCTCAGCTCGCCCTGAAACAGCACAGTATTTTCATTAGATATATAAATGGAACTATGAGCAAATTACTGGAGACTGTTTATATGCATCACATTTTAAAGATGTTACTTGTTTTGAGCAGTTTAAAATAATGGAATCTCAAGTCCTGATATAAATATCTCCTCCATTCCCCTATTCCACCCTCGATAAGCTCTGCGCTACACGTGAGCTGACTCAGTTCTACGTCCACACTTGCTATGAGTGCAGCCTCGACGCATCCACTCTCCATGCCATTCTTGGCTCTTTGCTCAAAAAAACTGGGAAGAGGGTAAGTCCCAGCTGCCTGACAGGGTCCTTGAGAAAAAACTCCCTGGAAAATGCTAAATTCTGCGCCAAGAAGATAGGGCTGTTGACACTGATATAATTATCTAGGTGTGAACTACAAAGAGTGTGCAAGAGAATCTCATGAACCACATCTCGCAGGCAAGGACACCTACATCATGAGCAGCCGCAAGGCTCCGTACCTGATCCAGACAGACCTGTCGAGGGCAGCCTGGGTCCAGAGCACGGCCCGAAGGCTCTAACTTTCCTTCCTTCCATCTTTCCAATCAACTCAAGGGATGAAGTCAAACAGAGCCACAAATGTATTAACGCCTCCAGGTTTGTAGGGATGTGTGTGTGCCTGAATGTGTGTTGTTGTTTGAGGATCACTGATCATGCAGTTGCCATTCCATGTATGCTTATGTACAATGTGTGCCCTTCATTATTAAAGAAATTTCATTTCAATAGTCCTTATCGAATACACTTAAGAAAGACTCCCTTTATACACAATTGTTTCACAAAGTACCCCTTACTCTACTGTGGCCCCCATTCCATTCCATGATAGTTAGGAGAGCTCCACTCCTCCCCAGGATTTCACTCATTCTTCTGCATTCTTCTGCTTTCTTCTGCTTTCTAGCCTGGCAAAGCCACTGTTGTTTTCTTAGTATACATAAAGATGCCTTTTTATTTCCTGAAACAATAAATTCCTCAATCCACAGCCCCCTGAACTTGGCTGTGATGCCATCAGAAGATACTTCTATTCAGTTACAGGATGAGCAAAATGAGGGGATACCCAGGCAAGTCACTGGCAGATCTAGTAAGTCAAAATGCTAAGAGCCTCACCCTGGAGTTTCGTGAACAAATTCCACTTTAGCAAAAATCAAATATTTGTCAGAAACCTTCCTTGTACAAGGCTTTACACTCTAGCATTCAAAAATGTTTCTGTAAGAAGAAAATAGAAGCTCAAAAGGGAAAACATTTAATACTCATACATCACCCAATAGGATTCTACCGAGCAAATGACTGAAATCTGTAAATATACCTTGTCTCTTTTCCCTTCTCTCTCAATCCACACTTAGGCAGGGAAATGTTAAGGCCTGATTCCCAGGCTCTAGGTGCCCATGTGCAGCCTGCACATGTACTGTGCCTGCTACTGCAGACATTTAATAATAGAGGAGCTTGCACTTCCATGTAATTCATAATTAGAAGACTACTACAATGGCATTATTTAAAATCGAGGCTTTGTTATCAGCACCAGTTTTAGACAGAAGCTGAGAATCATTTGTGAGCTGTGGCAGACCCAGACTGTTCAAAGCAATTGCTGTTCAGCATGAAAGCTGCAATGGAGGTCAGGAAACAGGTCAGGAGGAAAGATAGTGTATCGATTTCACACCAGGAATAGAGGCAAAGCCAGGGCCCACTGTTGCTGCATGTGATGTATTTCACTTCAGTTTAAGGCACATTTCATTCCAGTCCAAGAGGGGGTAGGGAGCAAAGGGCAGTGGATTTCACACTGAATCATGATGAATTCTGGACTTGTGGATTCCAGTAAATATCTCCTTCCTGGCATTAAGTATTTCTGTAGCAGAGTGAAGATAATCAAAATTAGGCCTCCATCAGTAGCAAGAGTGTGTCTTTTAAAAAGTTCCCATGTTGTACAAAGTTCATTTACACGTCTTATTACAATGCAATGTGAGGAGACATGAGGGAGAAAGCATATAATGTATGCAAGTGACAGGCTCTGCAGAGTGACCTCACAATGAACATCATTTATGCAGTTAGCATGACGCTACAGATCACTCAATGAAAGAAGTCAATTAATAGAAAGAAAGCTCTCGAAAAAGAATTCTTGGTCATGGCCTCATAGGTAAATCTTTGATGTCACACACAGGATATTGATGGCATCTGAGTATGTCATTTTGTGTTCCCACATTGCACATGGCCATTTCTTCTTGTCATTTCTGAAAAACCATTTATTCTCAATAAAGTCATTGAATCAAATGATGGAAAACTTCATCGTGGTTCAAATTATCCTAAGACAACTGGTAAGCTCTGACATTGTTTCCAGTAAGTGTTATTAATTTACAACTATGCTGTTGCATTTTGTCCTGTGACCATCAGCATTTTTCTACCTTAGAAATTTGGGTGCGCTGAGGAAAATAAAAAAAGTTGATTGGATGTTTACAACTCTAAACAACTGGAAACCAAGGCAGCCTTATTCTCTGACTTCTCATTGGAGAAAACTGATTTTCCAGCATGCACAGGAAACATACTGTAGGGCCAACCTCAAATGCTACCCAATTATGGTGGAAAATAATTTCCTTCTTAATTATAACAGTATTATCCCTTTTAAAATGCCAATTTCACTACACACAGCATGTATAATATTACTTCTGAAACACTGGTTTTTCTTTTGTAGAATCACAAATATTTTCTCTTCTCAGAAAACCAAGATTTATATTAGAAATAGCACAGGGATATCCTCTTAAATTATTTATACCATTTTTCCACCTAATCATTATTTGTGTTAAACTGATTCCAGGCATCTACAAGGGCCTTTTCATTGCCCCTTCTTCCTGTGTACCTCTTGTTCGTTATTTATCAGCAAGGATAATCAACTAGCTATCACAGAAACAAAGGGATGGCAACTAAAGCACACATCCTGACAGCTTTTTAAACTCATTTCATTCATTCCCAAGCCTCCTTCCCTAAAGAGGAAAAAAATTGAGAAAGAATTAACACACTGCCTTTTTAACCTACAAAGGAAAAGTAAGCAAGTTCAAACAGGGAGAAATGTTCAGAGAAGAGAAAATAGATTTTTTTTTTCCCTATTAAACTGACAAACAACAAGCCACCAAACTACACAGAAGTAGGGGAAAGTTCTATGGAAAACAAATGACAAGAAGCTTCTAAAGAGCCAATGAGTCCAAACTATTAAAAAAATCCACAGATATCTACACAGATAGGCAATCCAAACAGTCATCCTAGAAGGCAATTTAAAAGCGTAAGATGACTGAGATAAAGAGTAATACAGAAACTCCCTGTTCCACTATTTGTGAAATTTGGCTGCCATTTCACTAATTCCTTTGAATGGTTCCAAGGCATCAATCCAACCTCCCTGAAAGCTTTAGGTATCAGAACTATATTTGTTTGAGAATCCTTAAAATACAGAGTAGGACTCATTTCTCCAAATGAATATTTTGGCTACGTTAGTAATTCTGAGAAGTTTGGCAAGTAGCAACTACTTCTGTTAATATACAATATGAATTTAGAACACATTCATGATGTTCTGATTTGTATCAGAACTTAAGAAATATATTAGCATTTTTCAGAACCTACTTAAGGTAGTTGTTCTCATACTCATTGCTAAGATGAGCACCATTAGCTTCAGTTGTGAGAGTCTCCCCGTTCAATACAAGTGACAGTGCATGTTTTCAACCTAAATGCCTAATGTGCAAAACCACAGCAGCTCCATGTGCCTCCATCTAAGCTGAAAAGAGGAGATACTAACTCTGAGGTTTAGGTTGAAACTGCCCCTCCAGTTTCTGCAACAGAATTAAGATGACTTGAGTAGGATGCCTGGATCTGTGTGGTGGCAGTTCCTTCGATGGGTCTGAAATAGAACACGTTGGTAATATATTCCCACGTAATTTGTTCAGCTCAGTGTCTAAAAAAATCTATTTTTTGGCATCCTTCAAAGAGTCTCTTCTGCTTTGTCAGTAGAGCTCTGATTTTTTTTTTTACTATTTTTAATACAGAAGTAGACAAAATAATTTCCCTCCATGCTATATGTCTGTTAATCCTGGGAGTAATTTTGCTGTACAAAGAGCATCTTTTACTTTACAAATCTTCAAGTCACCTGTAAGAAAATATCACTTGAAAAGTTACTTACTGCAGTAAGAAGAGCTACTCCATGCTTTACTCTGGCCCTGGCAATATCAGGGAGCCCAGGCATTTTGGTGCTGGTACTGCCCCCACCAGCTCCTCCTGTCATATGGCTACAGGTATCCAGGGCCCTCTCTATGGCCAATGGACTCCCTAGGAGCAACTCTGTCCTTACCAAGCTGCCAGCAGTTACGAAATCCTTCACTGGTAAGGTTTATAACATAAACTCGTCCTCTTCAGGAACGAGCCCAGAACTCACAGCCCCTACGATCCCTCTCCTTACTGCAGCCATTGCTAGAAACTTCAGTAAGGACACAGCACCCTGGCTCACCCTCCCCTTCCCAAGGTTCTGACACCTCTGCTTCGAGAACTGTTTGCTGAGGAGGTAGACTTGGGAAAAGATGAAGAACGTGGCTGTGATGCAGCACATGGAACTTTCCGCCCAAACAGCAGGAAAAGCCAACCAAAGAGCTACAGGCTGTACACAGACTACAGAGGGGGTGGCCTCCAGGACAGTTTCCAAATAAGTTAGAAAATAACACGGTGTTTTTGCTTTTGTTATCCTATGTCACTGTTCTTCCTTCAGATCCAGAACCTGACTCCCACTCCGGCTATACGGTGAAAGCCACACACCCTCTAGAAATGACCAAAAGAGCACTGAGAATCTCCAAAGCCCGGGAGTATGAAGATGCTGCTAAGGAGGGTAACACACACACAGTGCAAAGCTCTCACATCAGTCAGAGGTCCATTTGTCCTAAAAGACACAGTGGTGGCCCAGACAATTCCGAAACGTCCCTTGGCAATCTTTCTTGCAAAGTACTTAGAAAATGCTGCACCCAGTGATACAAAGCAGCTCAAGTTTCCGTCTAATGCCTGGGACACATTTCCAAAACCCCAAATGGCAAAGAAGATTAAAACTAGGTCTGAAGTAAACAGCAAATATTTATTGAGCAGCAACTATGAGGTACCCTGCTGACACTTCAGGGAACTGAAGATGTGTAAGACTGAGCTTTTTAGTTGGAGAGATCAGATGTGCAGCATTGAGGTTCAGCTCTAATACAACACAAAAATGCTTGAAACGTAAAAAAAAAAAAAAAAAAAAAAAAAAAAACAGCCAAGTTCTTCCATCTCAAGGTGCAAGGCTGTTATTCTCCAAAGGCAACTTCCAGTCCTGTCAAAACAGACAAAAACCCTCCTCCAGGTCACAATAACACAGATAAAAACAAATCAAAGAGATCACTGTCAATTTAGAAAGTGCCCTCTAAAAGGCCCTTGAGTTTTGCTTGCCTGTTGAGTGAATATTATGTATGCATTAAATAGATAGTTTGCTAGGTTCAATTTATATGCAAAATTCACTAAAGGCATTCAGAAAACAAGATGAACTTTTTAAATGATGCCCTTTCATTAGGTGTCTGCTAAATATCAAAATAACTGATCAGTTCAGTCATTAAGGGAAAGACATCATGGGATCAGTGTGATTGGCATTAAACATGGCAACCAACCTGCTATTTTTCCCTACAAAACTGGCTTCTTATAGTCTAACAGATGAACTGAAAGAAAAATAATAACTTTGTCTCAACAAAACTTCCAAAGAATCAAGAGTCACTGAGCTGGTTTCAGGGCCAATCAGTAAGCTGTCCACAGAAGGGCTATCACCAGACCTATGGCCTCCTTGCTTAGGCCATTATCCTCATCTTATCTGGAAGGTGGAGAGACAGAGATCTTCTGTCTGCTGATTCAGTCCCCCCAAATGCCCGTAACATCCAGGGCTGGACCATTAGAACCCAAGCAAGGTCTGTGACATGGGTGGCAGAGACCTGAGTACTTGAGCCATCATATGTTGCCTCCCAGTGTGAACATTAGCAGGAAGCTGGATAGGAATCAGAGGAGCCAGGACAGGAACCAGGCACTCCAATATGTGATGTGGGTGTCACAGGGGTGTCTTCACTGCCGCATCAAACACTTGCCCCCCTCTTTTCTAGTTCTTATTTTCCACCAAGCATGGATGAAATTAACCACATTTTACTGGAATGATCACAAAAGATCAAAATTTTATTTACAATGTCCCAAGATCTGTTTCTGCAATATTTTAAGATAAAATGCTTTTATAAATTTAAATTGTTCCTTCCCCTTTGAGAACACTACTGTAATTTGATTCCTTACTTCATATAATAATCTATAATATCTCATATCTAAATTCTACACTTGATCTCAGCCAAAAGGCCGAGAAGCGATATATCATATCTAAATTCTGTAATAGCATCCTCAAAATGAAAAAAGAAAATAAGAAACATTAACCCTATACACACACAAAAATAGCCTTTCAAGGGGAGGAGTTCGGCCTATTGAGTAAGATACCCACATCCCACACTGGAGTAATTAGGTTCACTCCCAGTTCTGGCTCCTGACTCCAGCTTCCTGCTAATACAGACTTTGTGAGGCAATAGTGATGAATGACTCAAATAACTGGTTCCTTGCCACTCTCAAGGGAGACCTGCAGTTTCCTGCTCCTAGCCCAACCCCTCCCCAACCCATTGCAGGCATTTGGGGAATGAACAAGCAGATGAGAAAACACTCTCTCTCTGTGCCTCTCAAAGAAAAAAAAAATTAAATAGAACTTAATTGAAAGTAGAAGGAAAATTTCCATAATTTTATTTCAAAAAGTACAGTAGTTAGTAAAATAATACATTTGGGGCTGGTGTTGTGCCTCAAATGTATTGGGGCACAATATATATAAATAAATCTTTTATATATAATCAACATAACTTCAATTTGCAATAAATATTGTGTTTTTTTCAAACAGGCTTCCTAAATATCGTTATTATATAAATATAATTGTACCATATACATAAGGCTTAATTGCTAAAGGTCAGTGAACAGTTGTTTCTATATTATAATTTTGTTCTTAACAATTTACTGCATGTTTTTAACATTTAATGGAATGTCAATACACTACTATTGGGACAAAGGAGTAAACATGAGCAAAGCTTGACACCTGGACAATGTCAGCATATGATCAGGAGGTAACTAGTGTAGCTGTGGACTGTAAATATGGAAGCTATCATTATTATATGATATATGATAGCTCTTAGTCGAAGAGAGTGGTCATCAGTTAAACAAATGAACCATTGGGCAGAGAATAGATGTGACTCTGTGGGCATGATCTACTAATTCTCAGATTGGCGATGGACATTAACTGGTTCACAGATTTTAATGAGGACATATACAATATATAGTACATATGCATGTACAAACAGGTCTATATATCTGCTTGAGTGAAATGAATATTTTAATATATCATAATTGAAGACTTAATTTGTCTCTATTTTTCATTGAAATATTTTGAAATCTACATTTTTCTGCCCATATGAAGAGACTGTGCCAAATCAGAGTTTTGTGTTCCTATCTGATTTGAAAATCTGCCTTGGATATCTAGAGATTATAATCTAAAACTCTTTCTGGATTGCAAATAAAACAAATTATAATCTCTAGTGTGTTCCAAAATTTGAACCTGGTGCCAGTGAAGGTTCTGACTCAGAATAACATTGCATTTACAAGCTCACAAGATCAAATTGGGACTTTGGGTTTGTCTTTGTTTAGGATCCCCCACAATCAGACCGTAGGATAAAGATTTGGGTATAAATTATTTGGGATTTGGGGGAAGATTTTAGGGGATGAAACAGAGAAGAGAAGGCAATTGATAAGAACATGCAATCAATACTACCACTGTGGATCACTGGAGCTAAGTCTTGCTAAGGAACTTGGAGAGCCAGTATAAGCTGCCTCCCAGGATTATCCCAGCCAAGGCATAGAGAAACTGGTGTACTTACATACTGTCTCCACTGGTCATTGAGAACCATGTTAACTCTCTGCCAAGAGCTTCCTCAGCCAGAGAAAGCCTGGGAACAAGGATGCCAGCAGGTGGAAATCAAGTTGTGGTCAACAGTTACATGTGCCATGGTGTTTGTTCTAAGACACCCAGAGCTCCACAAAGAAATGACTCACAGCCTTGCTGCCCCGCCTCCTGGAGGTCTTCCCTTCTCCTACCTTGATCGCTGGCTGTAAGCACCTTCTGCCTGCTCTTCTCACCCACCTCACCACTCCACTTCAGCCTCTCCGATTCACCACTGTCCAATTAGTCTTTCTAAGACAGGGCTCCATCCTATCACCGCTCTGCTCAGAACCTCGCCCAGTTCCTTTTCGTCTGCAGAATCACGTCAAGGTGTCACAGGCTGGCTCTTCTGAGCAGCCACACTCTGTACTCCTCTGCATTTACCTTATGTTTCAGTCACAGGGGCAGTCACTGTTCACCTAAGCACAATTTTGTCCCTGCTCACAACTCTGGGCATATCAATGCTTATGTCACAGTCACTTCAAAGGATGCCTACAGTCCTCTGCGGATCTTGGTCTTCTTCAGTGGGCCTTGCTCGCATACACCACTTCTGAACTTCCCAGCATCTGATATCCTTCTGCACTCTGGCATTTCCTGGCCTTGAGGTTTTTATTTATCTACAGTAATTATCTTCACTTCCCTCTCCATTCTCAGGGCAGCTCTGTGAGGTCAAGATCTTTGGTTTTAATCACTCTGCATCCCTTACCATGCTCTAGAACAATTTGGGGCATGCAAAGTATGCTCCCAAAACACACAGTGAATTTAAGCCATGAGGGTAGGAAGGAATCATTGTGTCATAAAAGCAGAGAGGCTTGAACTTGGAGTCTGGACCTCAAGACAGCACTGATAGGTGTGTGACACTGCCATTCCCTTAACCCCTCAGCATCTCAGTACCTCATCCATAGACTGGATAATAAATTGCCCTTCGCTTCACACTTCACAGAACTAACTGGACAACCACATCAATTAATACCCACAAAGTTGCTTCTCAATGTTTAGGGATGCGACATCATAGGTTCTTGTCGCAATCACAGAGAAGCATGACATTTCAGGTAGTGAGGGACATGACACCAACCTGCGCTTGAAATGCTGGAGGGAATTTCACCAGTAATGGTCCTGTTTGTGCTGTCCTCAGTTTGGGCTCTCCTTAAAAATCAGTGTCTGTACATAGAGGCTCACTATGGGGAGAGGGAACAACCTTCGAATATACTCTCAGCTCAGAACAAGGTTAACTAGCTTCCTACGGAGACTGAATGAAGGACCTCAACATCATTAGCTCCAGACTTCAACCAACAGAGTCCAAAATGTGCGCGCGCGTGTGTGTGTGTGTGTGTGTTAAAGAAAAAATGTCTACTAAAACAAAGAAAAAACTTCTAAGGCCCTCCTTCTTGTCTGGATTACGCACTTAGATGCTTTTCCTCGGCTGTGTTTGTACAACTGCACAGATGACAACACAGGCATGGCCTCCTCCCCCTCCTCCTCTGTTCTAACGGCACAGCCCAACTGTGCAGTGTGCTCGTCCCCTGGCATCAGTACACCTTCTAAATATCACCAAAAGGCTGCTTTTCTACAGTGCATTCAGCAGCTGCTTGCATATGAGTATCTTGTTGTCCAGAGTGACAGCTGTATTTTCGCCTGTTTTGACATTGAGTCTGATCTGGGTGAATAGCTCATATCCATTAAAGTGCTATTACAACACTGAATGACTGCCAGAATACTTCCTGATCAATTTTAAAAGCCAGCTAGCTGTCATCATCTAATCGCAACAGCAAAAAACAAATCTTTGGGGAATAAAATGAGATTTTTAAACATTTTTAAAGCAGTGTATTAAATATAATCCCTAAAAACTATTTGAATAAGAATTATATGCTACAGAAATAGGAAGGTGGAAATACTATGTTCTGCACTTTGAAGACCCTTACACTTGCATGTTGGCAGCCAGTCTCAAATTCCCCTTAAATTTACCATTTCGGCAATCACTGAGTTTGAACCCCTGCCATTACATAACTTAATAAAGCAGCACTGAAAACAATCACCACAGAGTGTGATTGTGTTCACCATTAAATTTAGTTCCATAAAATTTAAGACTGAATTCAATCATCTCTCTGTCTCTGCTTCAATGGTTGAAATCCAAGTGTTCAGGTTTACGTTTTATTTTCCTCAACAGCAGACAGTATGCATATTTTTAAAGCTACGATGCTGGCGTTTTAGATTTGTACTTATTAACCAATGCCAAAGAGAGATGGAACTCGGTGAACTCATTGAAATGGTACAGACCACATAAATCAACAGTTCCACTGGGGAAGTCTGATTCAAAGTAGTAATTCTGCCACCCTTATACCAACAGCACCCACAAGTGTATCATGTATAAATTGGCACAATCCATTTGGAGGACACCTATGCAAAGGTGGTAGTTGACCGGGACTATGACTCATCTGGAATGGTGTTCATGGGCCAGTGCTCGGTTCTTCTCATTTTGGCCTTGGCACCATCCCGCCAGCCACACTCACTCACGCTCTGGGGCAGGGCAGGGGGTCTCAACCACAGAAAGCCAAGAACCCAGCTCCACTGCAGCAGGAGGCACACGGGTCCTCCCTTCCTTGCAGGCTCATGCACTACAGCACCCGAGAATCTGAACAGAAGACCACACGTGTGAACTTTTCAACCCATACTTTACAGAGTGACAGACAGTGAACAGCAGATCCTATTTTTGAAGCCCTTCGGAATATGAGTCTTCCTAATAAAAGAGAACCATCAGCAGAAATTCTGAGCTGAGTTCTTTGCATCATTCATTTTCTGAGGCTCGGGGACCTGCCTAAGAAACCGGAACCCACTGCACTGAAGGTCTTCTCCAGGTAACCAGATGCTCTCCTTCTCCTGGGGTCAAAGCCGCCCTTCATTTTGACTTTTAAAGGCTCTCTTCCCTTTCTGATCCAGTTTTTAATATCAAAATGGAGGTTATTCTAAGAAACTGACTCTATCGTCTTCCCTCCCTGCTTAAACACACAGGGTTGCCCAGTGCAGGCTGGAGGAAGTTCCGGTCACTTCACCTGACACTGGTCTTCCAAGTGTGGCTGCAACAAACTCATCCCTGCCCCTTCACTCCGCCACTTGCTTCTCTGTAGCCCCACGAAGCAGCACCTTGTTCTCCTGTCACTCTGGGCCTTCCCTCAACTGTCTTTTGCCCATGTTGTATCCCCTGGAGAAACAACTTTCTGACCACTTCCACCTGTCAAAATCCTAATCGTTCTTCAAAATCTCTCTCTCGTCACCTCCTCTATGAAGTCTCCTTTGATTTTCCCATGTAAATGTGATTATTCCTTACCTGGTGTTTCCATTGTACCTGCATATTCCACGTCAGAACATATATACAACCGTTTTAATGACTTATCTACCTGCCCACGTTAACTGCCATAGACACTAGGTTCCAGTGGCAATAAAATTAATTCCATAGGATCCAAATATATTCTCCAACAGATAAAAATTATCTGATAGTGAGACTCCAGGACACAAAGAAAAGGGATGCAGCACAGCCAACATCGCTAGCACCGAGTCTGTGTTTATTTGTGGCGGCCCTCGCTCAGTCTGCTTTATTTTCTCATTCCCACTGTTGCCCAAGCTTTCCCCTTGGAAAGTAGAATTATCAAAATCGTTCACGGTTTGAAAATAGGTAATAACTAGGGCCCGAGTCACAAAGCGCAATACAGAAATGACAGAGTGCAAATGTCAATGAATTTGAGGTTGAACTGCAGAAGAATCTCAATTCTTTAAAACTCCATATGATATTCTTAAATCTCATGTCTATGGAATACAGATGTATTCTGTCATTTGAAGATAAACATCGAGTGTTCAAAAAACAGAGCGCAATGAAGATTCACAGCAGAGACTAAAGTACAATCTGCATGGAGGTCCGAGGCCTCAGGCACCGAGTTTCCCGCCAATAAACTCCTTAAATTCATTTTTTAAAGTGGCATTTTATGAACAACTGTGCGCTAAGGAGAGTAGGCTAGCTGCTCCTAGACTGAGCACTCCCTCCTATCTATGTGATCTTTTGTTCTTCTGCAGATTTGACCAGACTTTGGACACAGTACCTCCTGGCACGGGAAAAGGTTGTCACCAGGGTCAGCTATTTGTGCCAACCCCCATTTCCTTTCTATCCAGTCCATTACTCTCAGCAGAAGTTAGTTCAGCCTCCCCACGTTCTGTTAAAAATATGTATATTGCTTCTGGGAGATCTACTGCCCCTTGTAAATTCACATATTAAAGGGTAGCGTAGAAGGGAAAGGAATCTGTAATAGAGCCGTTTATAGCCAAGCACTAAATCATATAATACAGAAAACAAATGTGGACGACTTGGAGGGTGGGGGCAAATATATTACCTCTCCTCAATGAACATTCATAAAATACAACAGGATCTCCAAGCTGCCAAAATCAAGTGGAAGCTGGGCTACAAGAATTTGAGAGAGAGAGAGAGGGAGAGAGAGAGAGAGAGAGAGAAGACAGAGAAACTCCACCTCATCTGAGTAGTTAACCAGGTGTTAAATAAATGAGCATTTTTAAAAAATGAAATTCATTTCTAGCAATCCTGAAACTCATTATATCAATACATTTCACTAAAGAGAGGCACAGAGAGAGAGAGAGAGCAAAGCAAAGCTTTAAAGAAAAAAAAAAAGGAGGCTGGAAAACAAGAATTAAAAAAATGAATAGACGACAGCTTTTCCAATGATTCCTATTCCCCCTGACTCGGTGCCTAAACACGTCTTTCTCTGAACTGCCTCACTATTTTGCCAAAAGAGAAAACTTATTTTCCATCTATGTAAACTCCTAGAAGAGGAGGGAGCAGGAAGACTGCTCAATTCAGCCCAAGCAAAATAGAGCCCTTGTTCCTATCTCTGAGGGTCTGGCAGTGACCCAAACCCCTGCCAACGTTGGTGGTCCGGGCTGGAGGCTACGCTCTGACCTGGGAATTAGAAGCGTTTTGTTAACCTCCCAGCACTGGGTCAACTGGAGAAAAGCACACACTTCCCAGGGAAGGAAGGACATCCCATTTAACACCGCCCCTTCCCCTGAGCTGGCACATCCTAGACAGTCCCTGGAATTTAGCTACAAAGCGCTGAACCTTGCTAGACTCTGTAATGAGAGCAACAGCTCCAGTGGTACTGAGGGGAGCAGGCGAGGAGGGACCGGGAAAGAGTTCTGAATTCAAGAAGCCAGGTCCATTTTTAATCACCTGAGTTGTTAACATAAGCAAAAAGGTGTTAATTAGCATAAACAATTGGAAAGGCATAAGAGAGACTAACATGTTTAAACCAGCTGCCTGAGGAAGCAGTATTCCACAGCTAAGAGCAAGATGGCCCAGTAGGAGTGAACCCATTGGGAGCAAGGGGACAAAGGACCTCAGACCCACTGCGAGTAAGAACTGCACTGGGGGCCTGACAATTATGGCTGGGGATTGCCCCTACCCCTCCACAAAACGGGAAAAAACAGCAAAGAGCACCTTGAACAGAGAGGAACAAAAAAGAGGGGACGGGTATCATTTACTCCATTGTTGGTTGCAGGTTCTGTTAACGTACTAGCGACTCCGACCCAAACAATTCACATGAGCACATGGTAACTAACCAGCTACTGCGGGGTAGAAACTCTGTGGTTGAAGAGGGCGGAAGCAAGTCAGAGTCCCTGGCCCGAAAGCGGACGTGCTCCTGCCCAAGGACTCAATTACCACTGAGTAAGTCAAGAAGGCCTAACGGAGGAAATCCAACAGTAAGAACAGGGGGTTAAAACATCTTGTTTATGTAAATAATCAAATTCCAAATATTTTTTTTCTAGTATTTGGCAATTCACTTTAGAACCTATGTGGAAACTCTTATTGAACCCATGGAGTTTCCTAACCAGGCAGACGCACCGTGATGAATTTTCATGAGAGGACACTATTGAGTTAATGGCGAGACTGTATCTACAGCTGCAGGTGGCGGAAGTTGGGTAGAAAGCACTACACTTACTGACCTCCTACTATGTGTTTCCTACCTGATGTCTTACATGTACTACAAATTATACTCTTGCAACAAATGAGTAAGGTGCCTCTCGATGTTCTCATATTTCACATGAGGGCAAAAGATCCAGAAATTATATACCCAAGGTCTTATAGTTGGTCACTGGCAAAGCCAACCCCCAAACCCAGATGTGTCTGACCCCAAAGCCTGCTTGGTATCACTTAAGCCAGCTGCCTTCCACGTTCCAAAATTTCAGTGACCACTGCAGAGGTAGCTGTCTCCTCTGCTCCCATATTCATATTATTTTCCTTTCTCCCTCCCTCCCTCCCTCTCTCCCTCTCTCTCTCTCTCTCTCTGATAAGCTTCTTATTTTAAAGTCTATGAAGACATACATAGTATTTTTAATAGTGGGCATGGAAATCAGCCATAAGAACTTCTAAGAAAATCAGAAATGCCTCAGTAGATTAAGAATAAATTAGTTCTGAGAGCACTGCTATTGAGTATGCCATTTTATAATTTTTTAAAATTACTTATTTGCAAAGCAGGGGTTTCAGTGAAATAAGAGAGAGATGTGGGAAGGAGGGAGAGAGGGAGGGAGGAAGGGAGGGAGGGAGGGAGGAAGAGAGAGAGAGAGAGAGAGAGAGAGAGAGAGAGTCTCCTGTAAGCTTTTTCACTCTCCAAATGATGCCAAGAGCCAGAAACTCAATCTAGGTCTCCCATGGGGCTGCCAGGGATTCCACTATTTGAGCTATCACCTGCTGACTCCCAGCGTGTGCACTAGCAGGAAGCCACAATTTGCACCCGAGCTGTATCTTGGACCCAGATACTCTGATAGGGGATGTGGGTATCCCGACCAGCATCTTATCCACTAGGCTAAACACTGGACCCTTACTTAGAATTAGGTTTTTAAAACATAGTCTGAGAGTATTGTACTCTATAATATTGAAAGGATGAATGTTCTCCATAGTGTTTACTGGCTGCAAAAGTAATACATTTACATTAATTATGAAGGGCTTGAAAAGTACAGAGAATTACAAACAAAACAAAAATTATCCACAACTCCAACGTTCAGAGTTAGCCTTTGCAAGCATTCTGGTTGGTATATTTCTGGATTCTTAAGTGTGTATGTATCAGTACATGCATATACAATTTTAAACTAAAATCAAAGCTGTGAATAGTTATTTGTAACTGGATTTTTTATTTAACATTATACCGTAAGCATGTTCCTAAAACCCTATAGTATTCAAAAATATGATATTCAATTGAAAAGTTCTCATCCTATAGATCTGTTCGAAATGTAGTCATTAGCTAAACATGGCTACATATTTAAATATAAGGACTCAAAGAGTATGCATTCATAATTTTCATTATTATGAAGACTCTGAAAAGTATAGGTGAGTATAAATAAAATTAAATTTTTATTTTATGTCTATTCTATTGTCTGTTCAAAAGAGGTGCCAATTACTCCCCCCCTCAAACACTACATGTTTCCTGCATTTTATTCACACTGTAGCATGTAAGGGCAAAACCACAGTCTTTCTAATCTTTGTACCCCTGCTTCAGTAACTGATACATAGGAAGCACCCAATATGTATTTGCTGAATTAATTCGAATGTATACCTGTGTGAAACCCACTGAACAGCAAGGTAGGGTTACACATGAGAAATTTTGTCTACTCAATTTATACATAATAAACAAATCTAAGCTCCGAATTTTAATACTGTAAATAAGCACAAAATAATAATCAAGATCGAAGATCAATTGGTCATTATTTTATATCAAGACAACAACAACAAAAAGGTATTTTCCAAAACTCCAAAACTACTGGAAGGTTTAAATGTCTAACATGAAAAGGACACAGATCAATTCTGAACACTCTTCCCATCCACTTTACCTGAGCTATAGTCAGGTTATTACAAAACTACAGAATCAATCCACCCTTATAATGCATTTTTAGAATGTATTAGGAATCACAATAATTGTTCACAGCCTGCAGATCTATTTCCAGCAGCAGAAAGCATCAACACATGTATGAAAAAGGTGATTTCAACTCAAAGTCAAATGAGGAAATGAGATACATAGAAGAAATATGGAGATTAGGTCACACCTTCCAATGAAAAGAAATACTCATTCCAAAAGTGATGTCATGGGTCAGCTTTGAATCCAAGTGTAAGGTTAACATTTTGTCTCACTAGAAAAAAATGAATTTGACCCTGTAATATTTATATCACACAAAAACGCCGACAGACAGATCTCTCCCTGAAAGTCTTCAGATTGATTCTTGTCAAACCATCAGCCTCAGAAGGGTGAACTAGATCTTTACTGGTAGCCGTTTTGGGCAGTGACAACCAGAAGACAGGCTGGAAAAGGGTTTGGTGCAGCCTTTTTGGGAAGGAAAAAAAACCGAAAACTCTGTTGGCCGTGATTTTTGTTAAGTCTGCTTGGATGAGTACAGATGGTTGAGGGCAGTCCCAGGTAAGAACTGCTGCTTCTTAAAATACTGCTTTAAAAAAAAAAAAAAAGTCTTACATTTAAAACATAAAGGCAGTACAGTCGGATTCGGTCAGCACTCAGAGACACAGGAAGCCACATACCCCAACTTCTGAACAAGACCTGATAACTCATAGCACAACAACCACCGGATAAAGATTTCTGAACCAGGCAAGTGACTAGCCTAGGAGTTAAGACACCTACATGCCACTGCTGAGTGCCTAGGTTCAATCCCTAGCTCCAGCTTCTGACTCTGCCTTCCTCCAGTGCACACCCTGGGAGGCAATGGTGATGGCTCAAGTAATTGGGTTGCTGCCCCCTTCCTGGGAGACTAGAATTGCATTCCCAGTTCCTGGTTTGTCCCCAGCCCAGCTCTTGCCCTTGGGAGCATCTGCAGAGTGAACCAGCAGATAGGAGCTCTGTGTCTTTCTCTCTGCCTGTTTCTCTGTCGCTCTGTCTCTCAAATAAATAAACGGTACCTTTAAAATTCTGAAGATGGCTCTGGCAAATAAAATAAGCTATCTCAAGTCTATTTTGATGAATATTAAAAGAGTAAAATAATATCTCTTAAAAATTACAATGAATAACAGGAAGGAGATCATTATGGTTTACAAATTAATTAAACACTAATTAAACACTAATTTTTTAAAATAACAAAAGCAATTATAAATGTTTTTTTTAAATACAAAAGTAATATTTTGGGGAGATATTTAAGAATTTAGATATTTGTTTCATCTTTCAAAGCATGTATGTCAATGATTCATCTATTTATTTTGTATTAACTCATAACTTCTAGCTTCATTATTTTCCCATAGACATTAGAAAATCTGAGAGGCAGTTTCAAGGTGCTAGACAATGGGTTGGAGAGTAAGGAATTTTGACTTCACTGCCCAAAAAGAGGAGGCTGTAATATATTGTTCTTACCGTTCATTACCAATACAGAGTGCTTTAAAAGTGCCAACAAACGTGCCGGGTGTTTTCATGCTCACAACTTCATTTACTTGTCCCAGCATTTCTCAGGGGGGACACTGTGCTCGTGTGCATTTTGCAGACAAGTAATCTGGGGCTAATGTTGACAGGATTCACCTAGTACAGCTGGTCAGCCATGGGGCCAGGATTTAACCTAGAGTTGTCAGACCCCAGAACCAGCACTCCTGGCCTCTAATACAGGCTAGCTCTCCCATGGTGATACTTAAGATGATAAATATGCTATCTGATTGTAAGAATTAATTGATATTGATTTCCTTATTCTTCAGAGCATACATCTTTGATAGCTAAAGTTTTGCTTTTTACTAGATAGTATCAAGGCATATCCATTTTACAATAAAGAATGCAAATTCCAATTTCCAAACATCGATATTTTGAGAGGGATAATGCTATAGACAAGACAGTTTTAAAAATCTGACATGGTATATGCTCATAAAATATCTATGGTGTTTTTCATGGGAATCAACTAATTCATGAAAACATTTATCGCTTCTTCCCATTAGGAACAGATTTGTCATCAGAATGCAAAGAGACCCTTATGGAGGCAAACCAAAAGAAGTTTCTCTGTGGCAAAATTAAAAACTGCATTTCATGAACTAAGCTGTTTTCAATGGAGCTGTGTTGAAGTCATTGTTCATATCTATTCAAATAGACCCCAGCCCTGGCCAAAATGTTAATCTGTCACTCCTAACTAATCCTTTACAAAGCTTTAGACCACCGCTTACAAAAGGAATGTAGTTTATTACAGTTGTTGCACTCCAAATGAATATTGATTTCAATCTCAGAATGCTATGAAAAGACTTGCATCAATTACACAGTACATCAGAGTCATAATGCAAGTTACCTAGTTCCAATGATGCACAGAGCAAATCAATCTTTCACTTTCACACACCTTTGAAGAGACACCAGCCACCGTGAGCTTCCTTTTTCTGAACCTTAAAATAAGCCATGCAGTGCAAAATGGGGATAGAAAAGGAAACCATCCCCAGTTTTTAAAAACCATAGGCTACTGTCAGAAAGCCATTATAATTACTCCCTTTCAAGTGGGCTGTATGTTAATACAAATACAAATGAGGGGGTAAAAAAAAATGAAGCCTTAATGACAGCATTATGAGGGGAGGCTTCTCCTTTACATTATTTATTTATTCAATGGAAAATTATTTGGCAATTATGATAAAGCAACTCGAGGACAAGGACTTTCCTTTGAATCACTAATTAAAATGCTGATTGCCTGTGGAGTGAGATGTGCAGTTATGGTCAAACAAGAACTTTCATTGTGCTAAACAGCTTGGGCTGGCCTGACACCTGGGTGGGGAGAGAGGAGATGAATCAAGGAGACTTTGCTACTAAAATCAGACTTATTTTTTATTCAGTAAAATTCTAACACAGTGTTCCGAATCAGAGAAAGTTAATAGTACAGGCGGTAATCTTAAGAAATTAAAAAGGAAAGAAAATCCAGGCTCTAAAGCGAGTCATTTTGTAACGTCTAAGAATGTATTGGAAAACACTGAGCTTTTTTCACATGAACGTTATTTGCCGTAAATTTGTACTTCCTATATTCTGGGATCTTCCATACACTACCTTATGTATACATAGCATTAGGGAAAGGCCATTGCAACATAAATGCTCTTTAAACAGATGATTTCTCCTCAGTAATGAAAGAAGGGTCTTACAATTAGCTGTGAAGAGGAAATTGTATTTGTGTGCGTGTGTGTGTGTGTGTGTGAAGGAATTAATCCAGTGTTTTGAATTTTACTAACTAAAAATCATGGTTTCCGAATGCTACTGAAATAGTCATTTGCCAATGTGAAAAACATAATTGCAACTTGTTTATGTTCTAAAAAGATGAATGAAATTCTTAGAGGTTATGTCCTCTTAGCCAGTACCACTATTAGAAAAGGCATTCTTTGGGGGTCTCTTACAGAAGGGTAAATCCTTTGTTTTCGGGAGATGGAGCCGTCGTCTACCTCCATCCAATCTGGACTTCCCCCTGCACTCTCTCTGAGGGCATCCTGCCTTTGCCACTGCCTGGCCAGGCAGACTTCTCAATGGTTCTGAAGGTCAGCAGACATGGAAAGGTCATACTTAGCCTCCCCTTACCTGCTACACCTGGAGCCCATTCAGCTGCGGAAGCTCCCGAAGATAAAGCAATCCCTCTTCTACATGACACCCTCCAAATGTTTTAAGACAGTTCTCACGCTGCCTTCAGATTCTCTGCTTTTCCAAACAAATTAATTCTAGTTCTTCCAGACAGTTCAGACATGCTTCTGTGTCCATCTTTCCACAACCTGGCCCTCGTAACAAGCGGTTGAAGAAAACCAGAGAAGACACATATTCCAGATGTAGTCAGGCTCTTCAAGGATAGTGGGACCCACTTTGTTTTTCTGTTTCTAGTTTTTAAAGTGGTGCTATAACAATGGGTCATATTCATCTGATAGTGGACTAAAAACTCTAGATTGATGTTATGCAAATGATGTGTTAATAGAAGTACAAATTCCACAAACTTATTTATTGCTCTTAGATTTCATTTTTACCAAGTCCATTATTATTCTTGATCGAATCGATTCCCATCCACATGATGCTATTTAATGTAAACCTTTGTTTCCTCATGTATAAAATGTTTAGCATAGTAAATTCTAAATAGGCACTGGTTAACATTTATGGAGTACTGGCTGAGCATCAGGCACACTGCAAGGGCCTTCTGCGCACCACATGCAAGTAGATACTATCACTTGCATTTCACAAATGAAAAATAAAAAAAAAATAGTAAGGCACACAGAGGTTCAGTGATTTGCTCCAAGTCACCCAGCAAGTGACACTGCCAGGTTGGAAGCTCAGGCCTCCTTTACCACCACACTGCCAATGACCATTTCTCTTAATGTTTTGACTTGCAAACATTAATAAATGGGCCTATGATAAACTGTTGAACAGAATTCAATTAAAGCAGAGTCTTTTTAATGACCAACATTCTGCCTGATTGGAATGACCCCTTTTGGGTGGTCATTTGCTCAAAGGGCTATATAAACATCTCAGCACATAATACGTGCTCCACAAGGAGCCCACAGCCAAAACACTGGGCACCTTCTCCAGTGACTTGCATGAGCTGAGATCCACTGTGTCTTGGGAATGGCCCTGATCTACAGGCTCAATAATCACACTTCTAAAAAACGGAAATGAGGTTGGCTTGGCACCCTGGCCACATCTGATAACTACTGCCATTTCCCAAGTGCTGTCAATTCATCCATTTAATAGTTTCCATTCCAGAACAAGCCTAATGTGAGGCATCATATTTTTTTCAAAATATCAGGAAATTGCTCATCTCTCCTCTTTCCTGGATTTTTCCAAAGATTTCCGCGAGTGGTTCCACATCCCACTGCAAGTTCCTGTCGTGCCCTGAGATGAGTCTGCAGCCAGGGAAAGCAGCGAGCAGCTCATTCGGAATCTATCCCTACCTGAGTTGTTCAGATACCTTTGGTCATGGCTGCGCAGCCCTTTCCAATTTGAAAACCCATTATCTTTTACAGGGAAAACAGACATTAAATAGAATTTAGCAGTGTTTCTTTCTCTGTAGTCATCTTTTACCATTATACCATCTGTCCCAAGCAATGCAAATCGGCAAATATTTATGAAGCGCCTAGAATGTGCAAATATTTTTGATAACAAGGAAGGGAAGACAAAGACAACACGAGGCACCTGGAAATCAGAGATGAGGTGGGGCAGAGGCTGGGAGGAGAGTTAGAGACAAGAAGGTCAAGTTCAGGGTAAATCAGAAATGAACAGAGAGGAGAAAACACAAACTGCTCTGCTATCCCATACAGCAGAGGCCAGCTTAGCAATGAACTAGATCTCTATTGTCCTCTTCTGTCTCCATACATAACTTTAAGCCTTTTTTCAGAGTTACACATGAGGGTACTTCAAAAGGTATTCAGAAAATTGAATTCAAAACGAAGCTTGGGTGCAAAAAACAAATCTGTGAAATCCAGGCATAGTTTCTTCTTATTACACATTTTTCAGAAACTTTTGAAAAACTCTGCATGGATTTCAACTTTTTTTTAAACCAAAATAAATCTATCTTTTAATCGCCCTTTCTATGAACTTCAAAAGGGTTTTTTTATGAACATATTCTTTAAATTTTGAATTAAGATTAAATACTTGTACATTTCATAGGGTATATTACAATATTTCAAAAGATATACACAGCAAAACCAATCATACCAGGCAATTAGCCCTTCCATTTCGGTTATAACAGACTATAGTGACCCTGCTGCTCTGTGGATCAAAAGAACCCATTACCCTCACCCCACTGCACTTTGGTACCCATTGTCAAATCTTCCCTCTCACCTCACCCTTCCCAGCCTCTAGTAATCACTACTTTAAATTCGTATTAACGCTCTTTGTGTGTATGTTTTAACTTCCATATATGAGAAAGAAAACCTTATGTATTTGTCTTTCTACATCTTCCTTGTTTCACTTAACATAATAATCTCCATGTCCTCTACTTCACTGCAAATGTCAGAATTTCATTCTTCTTTATGGTTGAGTAATATTCCGTCATTTTCTTTACCCATTTTTACACTAAAAGACATCAAGGCTGATTCCATATCTTAGCTATTGGGAATAGTGCTGCAATAAATAAGGAGGTACAGGCATCTCTTTGATATGCAGATTTCATTTCCTCTGGATACACTGTCAGAAGGGGGATGGCTGGGTCATACAGCCGATCTATTTTTAGTCTTTTCAGGAGCCTTCATACTATTTGCCATGAAATGGCTATACTAATTTGCATTCCTACTCACAATGTATTAGGATTCCCTTTTCTCTACATTCTTATCAGCATTGGCTTTTTGTATGTGTGTGTTTTTTATAACGGTCATTCAACTGCACTTAGATAATAACCCATTATGGTTTTTATGTGCATTTCCTTGATGATTAGTGATACTGAGCACTTTTTCATGTATTTATTGATCATTTACTCTTTTCCTCTTGAAAAATGTCTATTTAGGCCCTTTTCCCATTTCCTAACTGTATTACTTTGTTGTTGAAATTTTTAAAAATGATTTTTTATTCATTCAAAAGTCAGAGTTACAGAGAGAGAGGGAGAGGCGGAGAGAGATCTTCCATCTGCTGGTTCACTCCCTAGATGGTCTCAATGGCCAGGGTAAGGCAGGATGAAGACAGGAGCCAGGAGAGCCTTCCAGGTCTCCCACATGGGTCAGAGTCACAGATGGCACTCAAGCCATCTTCTGCCACTTTTCCTAGGCACATCAGCAGGGAGCTGGATCCGAAGTGGGGCATCCAGGACTCGAACCAGCACCTGTATGGGATGCCAGCATTGTAAGCAGTGGTTTTACCCATTATGCCACTATGCCACAATGCTGTTCCCTTGAACTTTCTGAGTTCTTGATATATTTTGCATATTAATCATTTATCAGATGCATAGTTTCCAAATATTTTCTCCATTCTGTCAGTGTTTCTGCTCCTGTGTAGAAACATCTTAGTTTGATGAAATGACATTTGTCTATTTTGCTTTATTTCCTGTGCTTTTAGAATTGTATTTTTTAAAAAGCACTGCCTATGCCAATGTTTTGAAGTGTTTCCCATGTCTTCTTCCAGAAATTTCATAGTTTCAGGTCTTACATTTAGAACTTGAATCTACCTTGAGTTGATTTTTATATAGACAGAGCTGGGGTCTTGTTTCAAACTCTGGTATGCAGAAAATCAGTTTCCCAGCACCATTTATTGTCGAGACTGTTTTATCTAGGGAGTGTTTTTAGCACCTTGGTCAAGGAATCCCAGCAACCCCACTAGGCTCCAGGAATGCCCAGATCCCCATAACTGTTAAAATGAACTACAGTAAAAAGTATATGGAGACTGTGCTACAGCATGCAAATGGAACTAGAGCCAAAGTAGTGTACCAAACTGGCATCCAGAGATGCATCTTTTGGGACAAGCCTTCGTTCCATCAAATCCACCTTTTAAAAGCAATAGAAACAACCAATCCCTAAGATGTATGAAAATCAATGTAGGATCACAAGAAGTATGAGAAACAAGGCAACATGATACCCCCAAAAGGAATATAGTAACAAACCCTTCAGTGTCAGACAATGAAGAAGGGAGATTGAGGAAATGTCTGATAATGAATTGAACAAAAATGATTATAAGTTACTCAAAGAGATACAATACAGATAGACAGCTAAATGAAATTAGAAAATCAATGCATGATATGAAAGAGAAATTCAACAAAGAGATTAAGATAATGAAAACAATCAAACAGAAATATTAGAAAGAGAACTTAGTCAAATAAATATCCAGTGAGAAGCCTTAACAACAAACTAGATCAGCCAGAAGGGGAAAAAATATATATCTCAACTTTAATACAGATCTTTTGAAATATCTTAGTAGGACAAAAAAAAAGAGGAAGAAATTTAAAAGAATGTAAACAGTCTTTGTGATTTTTGGGATACCATTAAATAAATCAATATTTGAGTTTTGACAATCCCCCTCTCAAAAAATGATAAAAGAGGGTGGTTTATAAAATCTACTTACACTCTCTTGATCTCTCTCTCTTACCATCTCCCCCTCTCCTCCTGGCCTGTCCGACTTCCTCCACCCAACAATAAACCTTTCCTCTAAAAAATAAATAAATAAATAAATAAAATAAAATCCACTCACTGAAGCAATGGCTGAAAATTTCCCAGTTTGGAGAAAAATACGGACATCCAAGAACAGGAAGCCCAGGGAACCCCAAACAGACATGACCAGAAAAGGACCTCACCAAGACACACAGTCAAATTTTCAAAAGCACAACGCAGAGAACTCCAAAAGTTTTAAGAGAAAACCACCGTGTCATTATCAAGGAAACCCCCATTAGATGGATGGAAGATTCCTCCATGAATTTTTGAAGTGCTCTCACATTTCACATGTGTAACTCAAAAAGTAGTGGCTGATCCTTCTTCAGCAATCAACTGATCCTTCTTCAGCAATCACTCTTTATTGAGATCCAACTGCTGTCTAAATTTTACTAAACAGCTTCTGATACTAATGGTCCATCTGAACTCAATAACCTCTCATTCAGTCATTCATTCTTCATTCCACAAATATTACTCTGCCAACTAAATACTTGCAGTCTTTTAAAGGCTTAAGTCACTGAATCACATCTTTCCTATCTTTAGGTTATCTACTATGGGCCAAGTTCAACACACTCTTTGGGTCTGCATTTAAGGAGCTAAAACCTTTCTCATCAAGATTGTAAAATATACAACCTAAATTCTCAGGTTACAAATCTAGTTATAGACAGTCTTCACTTGACCAACAAATTTTCCCTTAATTTAGAATTAAATTGAAGGTAGCCAATCATTTTGTTGTTTCTTCAATCCCTTCAGAATCTTTTTTTAAGACAAATCAAAAATTTTTCAGAATCTTCAAAGATCCTCTCTAGAGATGACATTCCCCAAACAAGTTTGCAACTCCAACAATTAAAACATCATTCACTGAGGCCAGTGTTGTGGCACAGCAGGTTGAAAGTGCTGTTTGCAATGCTGATACCCCATATCAGAATTCCCATTCAATCCCAACTACTGCATTTCCACTCTAGCTTCAGCCAATGTGCGGGAAAAGCACCAGGAGACAGCTCAAGTTCTTAAGTTCCTGCCACCCGTGTTGGCGACCTGGATGGAGTGCCTGGCTCCCAGCTTCAGTCTGATCTAGACCTGGTTGTTGGGGGAATGAACTATGGACAGATGATTGCTCTCTCTTTCTTCCCTCTCTCTCTGTCACTCTGCTTTCCAAATGAATAAATTAAAAATGTTTTTTGAAGTATAAATTAAAAGAATGATCTTCAATACTTATTATAATTGTGGCATTTGAGTTGGTAGTTTTAAACTGAAAACAGCAATTATAAAAATATTTTACAATTTTAACAGGGATAGAAAGCAAATTATTTTTCTCTATACATAATATTTCTATTTTTAAATACTAAAACACAATATTATTAAATACTGTCCTTAACCATAATATATCCTAGGGGCCGGCACTGTGGCACAGTAGGTTAAACCTCCGCCTGCAGTGCCAGCATCCTATACGGACTCTGGTTCAAGACCTGGCTGCTCCTCTTCCATTCTAACTCTATCCTGTGTCCTGGGAAAGCAGTGGAAGAGGGTCCAAGTTCTTGGGCCCCTGCACCTGTGTGGGAGACCTGGAAGAGGATCGGCTCAGCTCTGGCGATTGCTGCCATCTGGGGAGTGAACCAGCAGATGGAAGGCCTCTCTTTCTGTCTCTACCTCTCACTGTCTGTAACTCTCTCTCTCTCAAATAAATAAATAAAATCTTTAAAAAAAAACAATAATATAGGTTTTAAGTATCTTAATGGTTCTTTTCTATTTATAATTTCAAACTTTCATAAAGTATACCTAGAATTTCATAAATTTGTTTCAGTGAACTGCTTTTTGCTATAGTAGGCATTAAACACAGCATTTACTCTTCTACATGACATTTTCTGATCATCTAGAATATTGACACTTCAGTTTGTGATGTCTTTTTTTTTTTGACTGGATATATTGTTTATCTTAATGGTGTTGGTAGGTGGATCAGAAGACAAACTCAATGAAATAAAAGAGTAGTATTTATTCATGGTGATCAATTAAATTATTTGCCTAACTTAAGAGAACTAACTACTGTGCATCACTCTCAATTTGTAACTCAATTTGACATGAGATGACAGAAGAGAGTCTGTGGAATATGTTGGTTTCTTTTCAGTGCTTGAAGATACATTCAAAGATAATTGGTTTGGGAAGACGTCATATAATTTTTAAATTAACCTGCATGCTGTAAATGTGTTTTATGTTTAAATAAAGAGGAAAAATTTTTTGAAAAAAACAAACAATAATATAAGTATATAAATACCACAATTCCCTTATACCTTAATTGTGTCTCTGACATAAAATTTTTCTTAGCATCTTCCCCAAAGTTAATATGATAGCATACTTTTAATATTAATTAAAATTTAACACTTTTCTTTTCTTAACTACTATAAACAAAACTATGGGGACTTTAAGAAAAATGAATAAATACTTGCTTTTCTGAGGAATGTCTTACAGGAAGGAAGCCATAAGATCACCTCCATCATCTCTGAAGATACTTAACATTAATTTTGTTGGGATTCTTCACTTGAATATACACAGAAAAGTGGAAATGGTTTCCTTTATTATTTCAGCTTTTTGTGACAATTCTTTGTTTGTAATGACATAAAAGGAAAATGACAATCTCTGAAAGACACTTTTATAATAACTGTAAAAAGTTCAATGCATATTCTCTCTGAATTTATCCTAAGAAAATCTAATAATTGGAAAAATCTGAACACAAATTCCAAAAAAGATACCATAGTGCTGTTTATAGAAACAAAATATTAAAAATAAACATCATTAATAAACCACATACCTGAAATAATATGTAATTAATACTGTGCAGTTATGGAAATGTTGCTATAATATACTATGTTGCTATGATATACTATTTAATTTAAAAACATACTAAGATCAATATGAAGGCAGGCCTGGGGACAGCAGTCAGATATTTCTTGGGATGCATGCAGCCCGTATCGGGATGCCTTTGCTCAATTTCTGGTTCCACTTCCAGTTCCAACTTCTTTCTAAGATACACGCCGAGATCAAGCAGTGGGGTCCCTGCTACTCCATGGGAGACCCAGACTGAGTTCCTGGCTCCCAGTTTTGACCTGACCTATTCTGGCTGTTGCAGACTTGGGGAGTGAACCAGTGGATGACATATCTCTCTCTTTAATAATATACATTTTTATATAAATCTTTCTTATAAAAATATCAATGTGTACAGTAAAATAGAATTTTAAATATATAAAAAGTCTACAAGATTGTTACCAAAATTTTGCAATGGTTATATTTCTATGAGGTGCAATCACAAGTAACATTTTCTGTTGTTACATCTCTGTACGCTGAGTATATGGTGTATACTACATACATGACAATTACATGACAATTACATGTAATTGATTTATAAGGAAACATAAAGATCCACGATACAGAATTTGCCTTTAAATTCATTATCCACTCCCTTAAATCTAAACTAACTAAATGAGTCAAAAACATACGATTCTAAATTCCCATTTGAGATTGTTCTTATAGGAATGCTAACTCTGGCTTTACAAAATTATAGGGAACCTATCACAAACATTTAATACCTATAGAAACAGACAAGAAATCTTCCAGAGATAAACAGATTCATATATTTATGAAATAATAGCAAAAGAATTTCATTAGTTGTACAAATAAACCATCTTATCTGCATACATTCTGTAGGTATAAAGGACATAACGCTTTTGCTGACTTTCTTTCCTTATTTAATCATCATATCTTGGCAAGAGGACATAAATTCAGTGGAGCAGACCATTCAGATTTGCTATCACAAGGGTGTTGAACATTTTGAGTCAGAAAACCCATTCATGCCCACAACTTTCTCAGTCTTCAACACTCGGACAGACACCACTTATGACACTAATGAACAAACTCTTTACTACTGCTCATGTATAAATATGTTGATCAAAAGCTGTGACTTTGAGGGTGAAAATATATATTTTCTCCTGATAAAAGTTTAGTCTGAATATTCTCTTAGGGTCTACATATTCAAAATGAAATTCTCAGTTAAAGAACGATTTTTAAAACTCACTTATTTATTTGAGAGGTGGGTAGGGCTGGAGAGAGACAGAGTTCCCCTCCACTGGTTGATTTCCCAAATGCCCAACAACCAATACTGGGCCAGGCCAAAGCCCAGAGCTGGGACCTCAACCCAGGTTTCCAGTGTGGATGGCAGGAATCCACTTACATGGGCCATCATCATTTCTCCCCAGGATCTGTGCCAGCAGGAAGCTGGAGTCAGGAGCAGGAGCCAGGTATCAAACTCAGGGACCCCATGTGGGATGTGGACATCTTAAACACTAGGCTAAATGCTCACCCCAGGAGACAAATTTGTATCACCTTCCAGAATGCATGCACAGTGCCCCTGTCATTAGCGATACTGTAAGGGAGCAAGGCTACACTCTCTATAGCTGTCCTGTCCAGGGGAGAGAACGGGACACAAAGGCAGGCACAGTCACAGACCCTACTTAACACGAGTAGCACATTCTGATCCATTGTATGTACTTGGGTCCTGCACACGACTTCATGGGAGAAACTGGTCTTTTGCTTATAGGAAAATACAAAGTAAGAAGGGAAAAGAAATAAAACACTTCAAGAAAAAAATGCATATGATCCTTGGCCTTTGTAACCTAGAAACCTGAAATCCTTGATTCATCTCTGCCACAATCCAGGGAGAAATCTCATCTCTCATGACCTGAAAATACAGGTAAGACTGAAGTAAAAAAAAACAAATATACCAGAGCCAAAAAAGGGAAGGAAAGAAAAGAATAACTATTTGTGGTTAAATTATTTTCTATGCATATGGAAGCCATAACAAATAGGAAAAGCAGGACTCTGCTTGCGTTGGAAGTTGTCAGTTTCTTATAAATCCTTGATAATCATATACTTCCTTATATAAACTGACTCAAAGTTAGTCTACAAGACACTTAGCTTGTCCACTTCCCATTCTGACCCCTGGAACTTATGTGACACTGTTCTGTCTAGAAAGTTACTGCCACTTGACCCACAGGATACGGAAGCAGTTAAATGTCAATAAAAATGAGAGGGTCTCTCACAAGCTCCGGGTGACCCCCATCGCTAGGGCAGTCATCCACTGTACATATGAATAAAGAGAGCTGTGCTAGCCTGGGACACCTCCATCATCCACAGTCTAGGATACATCCAGTAGAGCAAATACTGAGGCAATTAACTAAACTGGCTGTTTAAATACGAGATGATGGCAACATTTTATTTATTGGAATAAATAAAAAAATCTTCCTGGATGTCAACTATTTGCTGCACACTGTCTCGTTGTCTTTTTTTTTAAGGTTTTATTTTTATTTATTTGAGAGGTAGAGTTACAGACAGTGAGAGGTAGAGACAGAGAGAGAGGTGTTCCATCTACTGGTTCACTCCCCAAATGGCCACAACAGCCAGAGCTGAGCCAATCTGAAGCCAGGAGCTTGTGGGTCTCCCACATGGGTGCAGGGGCCCAAGGACTTGGGCCATCTCCTACTGCTTTCTCAGGCCACAGCAGAGAGCGGGATCAGAAGAGGAGCAGAGGGACTAGAACCAGCGCCCATATGGGATGTCAGCGCCACAGGTGGAGAATTAACCTACTGTGCCACAGCATCAGCCTCTCATTGTCTTAACTAACACATACAGTACAATTATTAGCCCCAGTTTCTGCAGAAACAACTGAGTCACAGGAAAGTGTAGTGAGTCTTAGGGATAACGTTGTCCAGTACTTTTATTTTACTGTAGAGGAAAAGTAGGCAGTAGTTGTTCAGCGTGGGAATCAGCACTTGACTGCGGAGGTGCCCTGGGCCAGCCTGGCCTTGGGAGGCTTGGGGCTGTGGAGTTAGGCAGCAGGGACGTAGGAAGTGGCTTTGGCACACACAAGCTGAGTATTCTTTAGCAGGTTACCTCACGGAACTGACTTCTCACCTGTAGCACAAGGAGAAAATTGTAGCATGGCCTAGGCTTTAGTGAGGCTGGGTAAAGATAAGGTGTGAAATGGAGCCTTGTCCAGCATAAAACTCTTGGTCAAGGGTGGCCTTTTGGCTCAGAGGTTAAGACACAGCCTGGGACTCCTGCTTCCTATATCAGAGCCTGGGGTTGGGAACCAGCTCTACTCCCAAATCCAGCTTCCTTCTAACATGCATCCTGGTAGGCAGCAGATGAGAGGTCAAGTACATGGGTCTCTGGCACCTACATGGGAGCCCTGGATTCAGTTCTGGGTTCCTGTCTTCAGCCAAGTACAGCCCCGGATGTTGCAGGTATTTGAGGAGTGAAACAGCAGACAGAAAAACCATCTGTCTGTATGTTCTGCCTCTGTCTCTGCCTCTGTCTCTAATTTTCAAATAAACTGAAAATAAACTTTTTAAAATTCTACACAAAAGCACCAAACAAGCTACATATAATTTATAAGGGGTATTTCTTAAAAGCAAAAAAAAAAAATTATTGGTCAATAAACATGACCCTAGTACTACTACTATTCATGCTAGTCCCAATATTTTCATTGCCATTGCTACCCGGGACACCAGCATTAGTGTCACTGCGGCCGCCATCATCATCATCATCACCATCACTACGCACGCTCCCCTTCCTAAGAGATGCCTAACATTGTTCTATCATTGCTCACAATCTCTCTCCCTGTTAAAATCAATCTCTGCATCTCCCCATCCGTCCAGACATTCCCCAGAAGCCTGAATCAAGGCACAATTCTCTTAAGCCTCTACGGTTACAAACCCACATCAGTCCCTTAATCTGCTTTATAGATTACTGGACTCTCAAGTTGGCATTTAAAAATGTGATGTCTTTCGCTGTTATCTAACTTTGCTTAATCCCCAATGAGGTAGTTTGCTCTTTCAGGAAAGGGACTGTCACTCACACGTCTTTTGTGTCACTCACTTTTTTAATGTGGCGAGGAGCTCTCCATAAATCCGCGCTTGGCTGAACACACAGCCTCTTCTCAACATAAGTAAGAGTCTGTTTTCTTGGTCATCCATCCTGTGTCTCATGCACAGAGCAGGGTAGTTTGCAACAGTCTCATTTTACAACAGTGGGACTGCTAAGTTGAGGTTCACTGGCATTGGATCCTCACAGATTTCACCAGGCAAAGCAGTACATTGCAAACTAAGTTTCCCAGACGAGCACAGGTGACGCTATCACGGGCGAAAAAATCCTAATGCCAGATGAAACATCGTGTGAACACACAGTTCATAAACTGCTGATCACTGTGCTCGGTCTGCTACCTTCACTAAGTTACTGAATTCCTCAAAATACAAAATGTTCAAAAGATTTTCCATAGATCCAAGACCTACACAATAAATAAATCATGTCCATTCTATTGGAGGTAAAATTCTTACCTAATATTTATGACCTATATTTCCTACAAAACTCTGAAAATTATTAAACCTATCAATTTCATGAGCTATCGCTTTAAACTTAAAAGTTGTAAGTTCTTGGAGCTGGCATAGTGAGTTAACACCCTGGCCTGAAGTGCCGGCATCCCATATGGGTGCCAGTTCGAGACCCGGCTGTTCCACTTCCAATCCAGCTCTCTGCTATGGCCTGGAAAAGCAGTGGAGGATGGCCCAAGTCCTTGGGCCCCTGCACCCATGTGGGAGTCACGGAAGAAGCCCCTGGCTCCTGGCTTCGCATTGGCACAGCTCCGGCTGTTGCAGCCAATTGGGGAGTAAACCATTGAATGGAAGACTCCCTCTCTCTCTCTCTCTCTTTCTTTCTCTCTCTCTCTCTCTCTCTCTCTGCCTCTCCTCTCTCTGTTTAACTCTTGACTTGCAAATAAATAAGAAAATCTTTTTTAAAAAAATTGTAAGTTCTGGGGCTGATAATGGGCAGCAGGTTAAGCTGCTACTTGGAATGCTGTCATCCCATACTGGAACACAGGTTTGAGTCCCAGTTGCTTCATTTCCCATCCAGCTTCCTACTAATGTGCCTAGGAAAGCAGAAGATACGCTTGGGCCCCTGCCATCCATGTAGGAGATCCAGATGGAGTTCCTGGCTCCTGGCCCAGCCTGGCCCAGACCTAGCTGCCATGGCCATTTGGGGAGTCAACCAGGGATGGAAGATCTCTCTCTCTTCTCTCTCTCTCTCTCTCTCTCTCTCTGCCACTCTTTTTTCTCTGTATGACTCCACTTTTGAAATTAAAAAATACATAATTTTTTTTAAAAATTATAAGCCAGAAATATTTACTATCTCTCCCTTTACCGAGAGTTTACTAACACTTACATTACAACATGGGACACTCTTCCTCTGCAAATTCCTTTCTGTTTCTATGAAGCACAAGTTAACAGGCCAGTGTCTTCATGCTGCAAGTATAGAGCATTAGGAATGTCCCCTTAAAATGGCTGGTTATCCCTCAGCCTGACAGGTAATCTGGGAACTACCTAGCATAAAAGTCCAAACGGTTTCCCTGCTACGGCCTCGCAGTATTTAGGAATATCTGAGTGATGGACAAGGCTATAGAATGAGGTGACCAGAGACTCAAGCCACGTGACTCTGCTCCTGGACTTGCCTGTCCCGACACCTGCACAGCTGCACTTCAGTGCTACAAAGATCCTGGCAGCCCTCTCGTTCTATGGCACCTACAATTCCCACTCAAAAGGAGAATCTTATGATGGGAACTCCATCATGTGAAAGAAGTCTAAAAACCATCACAGCATTTGCTGACATTCTTTGATATTACCACGGATGGATAAAGTGTACCTGAGGCTGGAAAACACGTGCTAATGGATAACAAAAAAGTCCTAATTTGGCTGGTTTGCTCTATGCTCATGGACAATGAACTGGTGTTTACAGAATTAATCACTAATAGATTCTACCATTGATTTCACACAATGTAAGGGGACCCAAAGCACACAGAGATGAACTTGCTTTTACTAGAATTATAAATGTGTTCACTGTTTTCTACTCAACGTGCCGGGCTGCACGCACTTGAAGTAGAAGGAAATGGTGCTTCCAGCCATGGTCCCAAGTGACTGTTAAAGATCTTTTTCAGTGCTAGAAAAATGGTAAGGAGGGTCCCCATGGTTGTACAAAACACTCAGTTCCCATTTTACTTTCCCCAAGACACAGCAAGAATGGAAAAAAAATAAGTCCAGGTTTTGTTTGAACAGAAATAATAGTAATGATAATTACTCCTCGATTATTTGATGCCTGACACTTGACAGCCTTCTTGGATACCTCTTTGGTGATGTGGTTTCTCAGTCTCTCGGATGCCCAGGCTGTGGTAACCCATGGGTGCCCCTTCCCACAAGCAACTGCTTAAAAAAAAAAAATCACTGCATTAATTGGTTGGTGTTGCTGCTGTGTGGAACAAACAGGGGAGAGGAGCAGATAAATAACTGTTTCCCATATCAGTCTCAGGTCTGGGGTGAACCCAGGACAACTGGGTTTAGACCAGGTTGTCCCAGCGCAACTATGGGCCGTCCATGTTGGAGACCCAGATGGAGTTCCTGGCTCCTGGCTCAGCTTCTCCATCTCTGCTCTTCAAGTCCTGATTGGTAAAGCTCTGAAGGAAGAGGCGAAACCATTTTAGGAAGGAAAAAAAAAAAAAAAAAAAAAAAACCACAGGCTCCAGAGACCAATGAGCAAGAGAAGCTGAGGTGGGTGGGTGCTGATACAGGCAGGGGAGAAGGCTGAGGTCAATGTCAAGGGCTCCCTGCCTTCTGCTCAGTCAGCCCGGGGGGGCAGGGGGAGGGAGGGACAGCCTTCCCAGCTAAGACTCGAGGCCTGAGTGTTGAGTGTTAGGGGCAGTTTCCAAGGGAAGACTCTGCCACAATCATAAGGACACGGGGCAGATCCACGTGGACGGATGACTGGAGAAATCTGAGCAGGATGCCCTGTGCAAGGGGCTGAAGCGCCAGGGGAGACTCTGCAGTGCTCTCCTGAAAGCTGGCCCTGGAAGGAACGGGGAAGCTCTCTGAACCCGCACGACCCAACCATCACACACCACCCAAGATGCAGCTGCTCTACGTATCTGAGAAGACGCACACTGCCTCACCTGCACACGGCCTAACCCCTCCCCTGAATGAAAGGGCCCCTCTCTTTTCTGGCATGATGGTTTCAGAGGGACAGCCCTCTTTCTTTTGTGATGCCTTCATTTGGTGGGAAACACTGGCTGGCCAGGCATTCAGCTGTCTCAAGGGTCCCAAAGCTCAAGCCTACCTGTTATATAACTGTCACCTGCTCAGTACAGATCAGCTCACAACAGAGACACGATGTGACCTGAGCTCCTGAGAAACCCCAACAGATGCACCAAGTGATCACAGAACAACAGTACTGAAAAGCATTACCATAGTTGTGAGATGGCTAGCACCTACCGAGTGCTCCCTACATGCCAAGCTCTATTCTAAGGACTTCAAAGTTACTGATTCATTTCTTCTTCACACAACCCTAGAAATGATGGCGTTATTGTCATTATACACGCTAGAAAACTGAAGTTAACTAATTCTCCCCGAGTCCTATGACAGTAGCTGGTATAACCAGGATTCAGCACAGACTCTACCCACTCAGCAACTTCGCCATAGCACCGCTCTTAAAACAAACTCTTCTGAAATTCCAGGATAAGCAGAGTCCCAAAACCAGAGAGACCACAATACCAAATTGCCATTACTCTAAGTAATCCAGGAAATCACACTCACTATTCTCTAACTCTCCCCCTTGGCAAGTGAAATTAAAGCATAATGGGCAATGCTTTGAACCTCCCCATATTCCTAGGAAGCAAATAATAACCTTGAATCTCACAACCTTTCCAAAGCTTACCCTGTGAAAATCTTACTTGGATGTCTTCTAAACCAAAATAACCTGCCAAAATACACAGGAAACAAGAACATGATGGTGTTATATTCCTTTCTGAAAGCTTCATTTAGACAACTACCAGAGATCCCTTCATAGACACAGAAAAATCCTAAACTGTCTCTATTTGATTGTGCTTGCCTAAGGCATTAAGTCCAATCCACCATGTCTCACCTCAGTAACTCGACACAGACTAGAAAATTCTTACAGTCAGCTTCCCCAAGGGATTTGTTAAGTTTCACATGCATTTAGTTGTGCAGTTGGCCTGCTCAAATTGATAAACTTGTAGCTAAATTCTTTCTGCAGCAATGGGCTGTTGGGCTTATTTTTTTTTATCGCCAAGAGAATAAATATTGCAAAAGAAGCTGTTACTCTGTATTAGTGTTACCCATTAGTTTTTAGCATAATTGAGCTTACATTCCAATTTCTCAGTAACTGATAAGTATTTATTCTGTGGATATGGTTAAAAGGTGAAAGGGATTAAAAAGAGCTAATACTGAAACATTTTATAGCAAAAAAAAAAAGGAAAGGGAATTTTGATGTCTTACATACAGCAAGAAAAAGAAAAAAAATATGAATAAAATTATTCTTTTCCTTAAAACTCTCAACTTGCTATGACACTCCACCTGTAAGGGGAGTTCTTTCCATGGATCCACCCCCGTGAAAATGCTGCAACTTAACCCACTGGTGTTAAACAGAGTCTTTGAGTGACTTACACAAGGTCACAAACCCCAGTGACAACAATACCGGGACCACAGCGCTGGTCTCCCAGCTCTGCAATTAGAACTCTGTCACACAAACAATCCTACCAACATCAGCAACACGTCCAAGTCTGAAAGTCCCATTTGCAAACTGAAGCTGAGCAGGCACGGAGCCAACACGTTATGGTCATTCGAATCCTCGCTCATTCCCAATCTGTTACCACCAACACTACACTGCTGTCAGAACTGGTGCGAGGCTCCAGGCAGCACTAAGACCTAACCTTGACTTTTACGTCTCAAGTTTCTCAACCACAACGCCGGTCAGAAGTCCACCGTGGCTTCAGACTCCTACCTTCTCCAACCCTGGAGCACACACGGCCCCGGCATCATCTGTCTGAACGAAGCAGGCTCTTTGCTCTAACTCCATCACAAACATTTCAGACTTGTCTGTTTTCAGCTTGACAGGATCCTAAACACAACTATAAGCATTTTCTTCCCTGAATAATTTTTTATTCCTGTTTTCAGAAGCCAGCAATGGTTCCTAATTGCCTATTGAGTCAAATGAAAACCTCTATCCACATGATTATCTTCACACCTAAGTGTCTCCACCTCCGTTCAATACACTGATTCAGCAAGCATGGGTGGAGTGACCACTTTGTGCCTAGGTTCACGGTAGGCCCTGTGGGAAATTATAAATACACGATATAGCTCCTGCCCTTTATAGACCTCAACAATCAGTGTGGAAAGGCACAACATGCAGACACCAAACATTTTTATAGGAAAACAAGGCTGTAGATGATTAAGCCCCTCAGGAGTGAGTGGAACACAAAAGTCAAAGACCATTATCAGCCAACATGCTTGTGAGGTCTCCTGAGTTATCCAAGGTATGAGCTGTGGCCCGCCCCAAAAAGTGCAGAGTGGCACATTCTGTAAGGGACAGAAGGCCAGGCCCAGGGTGGGAATCAGAGAGGAATGTGAGCAGCCTGCCTGCAGCACAGCCTTCCTGTCATTAGCAGTGAGCAGAGAGAGCAGGAAGGAGGAGGAGGCCAGGGAACAGCAATTCTGTAAGTGTAGGCTGAGGAATTTGGAATTCACCTGCACTCTCCAGGGAGGGGGAGGGACTACTGAGGAAGAACATAGCAAGAGGAGAGTGACTGGTAGCATATTGAGAGTGGGATTCTAGGTAAGAAACTTCTATTACAGTGCAACTGTTATGAGACAGGGCTACCAATGAGAGTGTGCATAGGCAGAAGAAAAGAGAAAACTGAGCGAAAAGACACCCTGGAGGAACACTGTTAAATATGTAAAGTAAAAAGGAGAAAGAGGTTGACAGTGATTCCACGGTATCATGCTAAGGGGAGGGGTGTGCACTTAGCCTAGCACTTGAGACACCAGTGAAGACAGCGACACCACACCTCCCATCCAGTGCAGGGGTATGTTTCCCGGCCCCAGCTCCTGACTCCAGTGTCCTGCTAACGTGCACCTTGGGAGAAGCAGTTGTAGCTTCCTGCCACCCATGTAGGAAGCCTGGATTGAGTTCCCACTTCCTGGCTTCAGCACTTGCCCAGTCCCAGGGAATGAAATGGGGACTGGAGCTCTCTCTGTGTGTCTGCCTCTGACTACCTGCTGTCTGTGTGTGTGTGTGCTTCTCTGCTTCTCAGATAAATGAATTAAACATTTTTTTAAGGAGTGAAGAATTTGTGGACAAAAATAAAATAATGAAGCCAGCAAAGAAGGAGATGATGGGCTTGAGGTGACAGCAGAACATCTAAGCAACTGAAGAGACAAATCTGAATCTGTGGAAAATAAGCCTGTGTAAAAAGCCCAGGAGAGTTTCACAGGCATGGAAAGCCAAGACACTCTGGAAAAAAAAATTGACCTAATGAAAGATCTCTGTGAGTGAGATCCAAGCGGAAAGAATGGGCCATCAAAGAAGAAGGTACCTTTCTCTGAAGGGAGGAGAGAACTTCCACTTTGACTGTAACCTTATCTAAATAAGATCGAAGTCAGTGAACTCAAGAGGTGTCCATAGCTTTGGAAACTCATGCATAGATTTCTGACGCCATAAACAAGAGTGTCAAATTGTTAAGTCAACAACAGGAGTCTCTGTGCACTTACTCCCCATGTAGGATCTCTGTCCTTAATGTGTTGTACTATGTGAATTAACGGTAAAATTACTACTAAAACAGTACTCTATACTTTGTGTGTCTGTGTGGGTGCAGTCTGTTGAAATCTTTCTTAATATATACTAAGTTGATCTTCTGTATATAAAGATAATTGAAAATGAATCTTAATGAAGAATGGGATGGGAGAGGGAATAGGAGATGGATGGTTGCAGGTGAGAAGGAGGTTATGGGGGGAAAAGCTGTTATAATTCAAAAGTTGTACTTTGGAAATTTATATTTATTAAATAAAAGTTGGAAAAAAAAAGAAAAGAAGCCTGTGATCTATATTTAAAATATACTAGGATAAAGGCAGGATCAAGAGACTAGCATGTGTTTCCCAAAGTCCACGCCTTCGTCCTCCTGGGCACCCACCTGCTACATGACTTTTCCAGGGCTCTTATGAGCAGGTGCGACTGAGTCTGGTCAGTGGGAGTCAGGTCACCGGCAAGCTGGGTCCATGTGGACCTACCAGGAATTATCCTCCATTTCTATCCCTTCCACATGCTGATAGAAAAATGCTCCTACAACTTGGAAATTAGCTGGAAGAAACTTGGGTCTCTGAATGACTGAATAGAAAAGAGACATATACATGCCACGCTTAGTCCCACTTGATATGCTGTTTCATTTAAAAGTGCCTCTTTGATGGGTTAAGTCGCTGATATCTGGGGTAGTTTGGCAAAGCAGTGAGCTTACTCTAATAAGATTATGTCCCCAAAAAATTTATGTCCTACAAAACTCAGCTGTGCAACCAAACCTTATTGTCATCTACCAATCACCTGCCTACTCCCTCTGTCTTTTCATTTCATACTTAATTCCTACAAAAATTTCCTCCCACATTGATCCTTGTCTTTCCTGTCCTTAATATTTCTGCATAAGTTTTGCATCCTGTATTAAGACACCTCCTGACTCACTCCAGCTGACAACAGTCATTGCAGTCATTTTCCCAACCCCAGAGCACTTGTGCAAATATCTCTATCCATCTGTAACTGGTTATGACTATGTTTTTATGTTTATTTTATCTGTTATCATGTATCTCCATTTATATTTGTTCCATTAGATTATAAACTCAATATGAACAAAGATTGTGTTTCCTATTTCCTTTGTAATTTCCTACATGCCTCATATATTGCCCTGCACTGTCAGTGCTTCATAAACTCAACTAATTGAACTTCAAACTTCTACTCATATCCTCGCACCAGATGCACAACAACTCACAGGATCTGTCTGTAACATAAACACAGGCACATCTTGCATGGCACCCTCGTTTATCCAGCACCATCAGGGAATGAGCTGGCCCCAGTTAATCTGGGGCAAGCAAATACAACGCAGTATGGAGGCACACCGTCTCTAAACAACACAGCACGTTTATTTAGTGGGCATCTGAGCCTGAAATGCTCTCTAGTAAAATGCACTTGGCAGCAGTCACTTAAATAAAGTCTCTACTTCTGGTAGCAAACAAGTTTCAAACCGACCAAAACTGGTTTATACCAAATCTGGGTAACAATCGGCAGAATAAGACCAAGGCAGCTGATCCTCAGTGGACATGAAATCCTGTTGCAAGCAACCCCTTCTTTAAGACTCAACTCCATGTCGTGCACCCATGCCACCTCGTCCTGTGCTCCAGCAGAGGGAGGGGCTGCCTCTTTTGTGTACGCAGTCATTGCCTATGAATGTCAATTAGAGCATTCGTCACACTACATGGGAACAGTGAGCTTTTCTGTCTGCTCCACTCCACACCACTGCAAATGCCTGGGGACCAAAGACTGAATCTTTCTCTTCTTCAAATCCCCAGGTCATATGTAGATAGCACTTGTGGCATCCAATGTTATATTCTTCTGGATATTTTTTTATCACAAGCAACAGAAATCCAACCTAAACAAGCTTAGGGGAAAACATGTAACAGTAAGAATAAATGGGACAGGAAATATATATCATTAACAGATCTTCCTCCAAAAAAAGTAACATTTGAGCATCGTTACCAAAAGCAAGATGCTTTAGTTAATATTGTTTTATCTTCAAAATATCAAAGGAAATAATTAGAAAAATAGACATGTAATTATGAGAAATAAAAATACTTCAGGAGGGAGCAATCGGTAATAATGTACAAAATGCCACTGTGTTATATAAGCATATAATAGTTATAATAAAAGCCATCTAATTCCTCATAAAATTCCTGCCATAAATGAAGGTATAGAAAGGAAATTCAACTGGCTTTTTTTTAAAAAAGAGAAACTTTTTTAAAAAATCTATCCATTTATTTGAAACTCAGAGTCACGAGAGACAGAGAGAGATCCTCCATTTGCTGGTTCACTCCCTAAGCAGCCACAATAGCCAGGGCTGAGCCAGGCCAAAGTCAGGAGCAAGGAGCCCTATCCAAGTCTCCCTTGTGGGCAGCAGGGGCCCAAGCACCCAGGCTGTCCTCCACTGTCTTTCCCCATCAGCAGCAGGGAGCTGGATCAAAAGTAGAGCAGCTGGAACAGGAACCGGTACCCATAAGAGATGCTGGCATTGCAGGCAGTGACTTTACCCACTGCGCCACACTGTCACAATGCCAGCCCCAAACTGTTTTTTTTTTTTAACCATAGTCAATAATTTAGACTACAGAAACAAAAATTATAGTTTAAAGGCAAACTTTCAACAGTGGGTAAAGACGATGCCTGTCACACCAGCATACCATATTGGCAGAGGTTGGTCCAAGTGCTTGGGCCCCACATAGGAGACCTGGATAAAGCTCCTGGCTTCAGGCTGGCCCAGCCCTGACTATTTTAGCTATCTGGAGAGAGAACCAGTGGATGGAAGATTCTCTCTCTCTCTCTCTCTCTCTCTCTCTCTCTCTCTTATATATATATATATGTATGTATATGTATATCTGCCTTTCAACAAATAAATTTTTTATAATTCAATACATAAGGGTAAACTTTGAATATGCGCTATGCTCTATGCATTGGTCCACACACACGAGGAATACAGACATTAATGGGACGCGGTTCCGGCTCAGACAGAACCCGAACTGTAACAAAGGAAAGGCACAGACGGACGGGGCCCCCCTCAGGCAGCAGGACGCAGGCTTCGATGGGCCCATGAGAGCGGGCAGGGAGGGGAGCAGGAGTGCTCCTGGCCGTGCGGTGGCCAGAGGGCAGTGGCCTCTGTCACAGAGCTGTGGCCAGTTCTGCGCTTGCTCCAAGGATGTGCTCGACCTTTACCAAGAGAGGAGGCAGCGAGATCCAGAAGTCAAAGCAGAGGACAACACAGGAACACACGACCGTGTCCAAAGGAAACAGCTACTCGCCTGTGTTTGGGAAGGAGACTATGGGGGAGGAGCGGCGGGACAGGAAATGAGGCTACACCCGGCTGTGAAGGGTCTCACAGGAGCGCCCTCACCTGGAGCTGCAATTCTGCACACAAGGGGGAGCCGGCAGAAATCGGTTGGGTTTTTCACATTGAGGGGAAATTCACATAATTTAAAATTCGTCATTTTGAAGTGAACACTCCAGCAGCACGAAGAGATTGCGCCAGGCGACCACACCTCTACCTAGTTCCTCCCTATTTTTATCACCCCTCCCCCAAGGAAGGCCATGAAGTGGCCTCTTCCCTCTTGCTGTTTCCTCTATTGCCTAACAACTACCCACTAGTGTTGTCTGGATTCTGACATGTTCATCCACGTGCACTCATGTACGTGACCTTTGATGTCTGGTTTCTTTCACGTAGCACATTCTTTTCAAGGTTCATACTCTCAGCAGAGGTGCTTCGGTCATTGGTATAAGCTGAATAATATTGCATGTATGCAATCAACACATGCTCTTGACCTGTAGATTGCATTTGGGCATTTTCAGCTTTTGGCTGTTGCGAACATGCTACGATAAACATGCGTGAAAGTGTACTTATTTAAAGATCCACTTTCAGATCTGGCAAGTATATACCAAGGGAGTGGAATTTCTGGGACATACAGGAAATCTCTGCTTAACTTTTTGACAAACCACAAAGCTATTTTCACAGTGGCTAAACCATTGTATATTCCTCCCAGTGAAAGCTTTCAAATGGGCCATGACATGGAAAAAATGAAGGCAGTTGAGTGGCTATTCCAGTTATCCAGATAAAAGATGGCAGTGACTGAACCAGGAAGTGGGCAGAATGGAGAGCAAATACAAGGGGGACATCAAACAGTTTCTGGAATAAAGGAATTAAAATATAAGCTTGTTTTCATGCAAAATATTTTAAAATCTGTACATAGTATTTTCATAATATGCATTTTCCCATGCACTTTTTGAAAACACTTACATGCATGTATTTCAACTTTTTCACACCAAAATAAACTTATTTTTTAATTCTACTTCCCACAAACTTGTTGAAGGACTCTTGTAGGAGGTAGAAATACCACAGAAGGCAGAGTCAGATGTGACTCCTTTGCTTCTGGTTCAAGTAACCAGATGGTGGTTGGAGCACTAACTGGGTTCCAAAACAAAAAGGAGACAGCCCTAGAATAGGAGAGGAGCTGGAAGGGCCGATTTGGAAGAACTAAGATGTCCAATGGGTCATCAGGAAGGCTGGTCAAAGGATGAGGCTGAGTTCCACCCTAAGTTTTCCAGTAATTAACACAAAAAGGATAACTGAAGTAGATATGCTGGATGCCAGCAGCACAAGAGGGACTTAAGATGTTCACATCTAAGTGCAAAAGAAACTAAGGTCATGGGTTAGAAGGAAGCAGTCGGTGGGAAAGTGGGTAGAAGGGAAGGACTGTGGCTGAGATTCCAAGAGCCAAAAATGAGATCTAAAAGTTCTTCACTGGGATTGGTATTGTTCCGCATGCTAAGTCTCCACCACTGGTGATGCCAGCATCCAACACCAGAGTACCACTTCCCAGCTGCTCTGCTTCTAATTCAGTCTCCTGCTAATGCGCCTGGGAAGGCAGCTGGTAATGACCCTAGTAGATGGGCCCCTGCTACCCACATGGGAGACCCTGACAGAGTTTCTGGTTCCTTGCTTCAACCTGGCCCAGCCCAGGACTTTGTGGACATCTGGGAAGTGAAATAGCAAATGAAAGATACCTCTCTACCACTCTCTCTCTCTTCCTGTCATTCTGCCTTTCAAATAAATAAACAAACAAATCTTTTATAAAAGTTCTTCACCGATACCTATAGCATAAAAGTTAGTTCCACATTTATGATTAGTTTCTGTATGAGCAAAAGTACCTACCAGAATTTGTCTTACTCAGAAACACACACGGAGCACCTGCTGTTGTATGATCTACTTGTACATCACCATGTTTTATTCTTCAGGAGTGCTGCATGGCATTATTTCCATTTTGTAAATGATAACCTGAAGCTTGGAAAGTTAGTCTACACCAAACACACAGCTAGTGGCACAACCAGGGTTTGAACCCACACTCCTACTAGTTCTGGCTTTGGCTTCCTACCAACACAAATTCTCTCCTTCCTGCTTCTTCAGTAAAGTGACAATGATGGCAAAGATGGAGACTTGACTTCAGAAACACCAAGTGCTTAAATATTTAAAACATAAATACTAGGATGGCTAATCATGTTTTCAAACCTAATGTCCCAATAGAAAGCAATTATCTGGCAAACTTCATCAAACATTAGCTCCTTTTTAAACAAAATCATTTTTACTCATTTGAATCACCATTTTTCAGGAAAAAAATATTTTGTGACCTAATGTGTAATTTATAAGAGGCTAATATATTTAGCTATTATAGGCTGATGTATTATCATTTGCTTTTTGCTAAAAGAAGAGTAGTACTAACCTAACTTTTGCTAACAGAATATTAATTTAGCATACAGAAAGTCAGTTTGCAAGTATCTGTTTTAACAAATAGAGAGGCAAAAGAGCATGGAATGCCAAAAGTATTTACATTTTTTGCAATAGTGTGTATCATGCACCAACATAAGTATCTGCGTATGGAGAGTATTCGTGTAATTCATAAACAGTATTTCAGACACAATAAACAACTCCTATCTCCATTCATCAGTTCCTCATCCATACGTCCCTTCCTCTTCCAGACAGCACAGTCTTCTCTATCACGTCTGTTAAACTCTCTAAATTTTTAACTGATACTTACTCTATCACCTTTTTTTTTAAAGTTTTTATTTAATGAATATAAATTTTCAAAGTACAGCTTATGGATTACAATGCCCCCCCCATAACTTCCCTCCCACCCGCGACCCTCCCCTTTCCCGCTCCCTCTCCCCTTGCATTCACATCAAGATTGATTTTCAATTCTCTTTATATACAGAAGATCAATTTAGTATATATTAAGTAAAGATTTCAACAGTTTGCCCCCACATAGCAACACAAAGCGAAAAGTACTGTTGGAGTACTAGTTATAGCATTAAATCACAATGTACAGCACATTAAGGACAGAGATCCTAGATGATTTTTTTTAAATTGATTAATTTTCTATGCAATTTCCAATGATCCCTATTAAATATAACAGTAGGAATAAGAGAGGGAGGAGAAGAACAATATGGGACATGTTCAATCGGACTTGCCCCAAATGGTGGAGTTAGAATCATGCCAGGGGATTCCAATACAATCCCATCAGGGTGGCATGTACCAATGCCATCTCACTAGTCCAAGTGATCAATTTCTGTCCACAACTGATCACACTGATAGGTCTAAGAGTCAAAGGGACCACACAAATAAGACTAGTGTCTGCTAATACTGATAGAATAAAAAAGGGAGAGAATGATCCAACATGGGAAGTGGGAGACACAGCAGACTCACAGAAGGGCAGATGTTCTAAATAGCACTCTGGCCTCAGAATCAGCCCTTAAGGCATTTGGATCTGGCTGAAGAGCCCATGAGAGTATTTTAGGCATGGAAAGCCAAGACACTCTGGAAAAAAAAAAAAAAGAAGAAGAAGAAGAAGAAGAAGAAGACCTAAATGAAAGATCTCTGTGAGTGAGATCCCAGTGGAAAGAACAGGGCCATCAAAGAAGGAGGTACCTTTCTCTGAAGGGAGGAGAGAACTTCCACTTTGACTATGACCCTGTCGGAATAAGACCAAAGTCGGCAAACCCTAAAGGCTTCCATAGCCTTGGCAACTCATGACTAGAGCCTAGGGAGATTACTGACGCCATAAACAAGAGTGTCAAATTGTTAAATCAACAACAGGAGTCACTGTGTACTTACGTCTCATGTGTGATTTGTCCTTAATGTGTTGTCCAATGTGAAGTAATGCTATAATTAGTACTGAAACAGTATTTTTACACTTTGTGTTTCTGTGTAGGTACAAACTGATGAAATGTTTACTTAGTATATACTGAATCGATGTTCTGTATATAAAGATAATTGAAAATAAAAAAAAAAAAAACCTTGGTGTTAAACTTGGTGTCTATCACCTTTTAATTTGCAAAATTCCATGAAGGAAATCTGCAGATTTCCCTGGGGCAGAAGGTAATTAATTTGACTTAAAATCCCTCCTGTTCAAAATTCTTCTGGGCTACGATAAGCTAAGATCTGTTTATGCAAACAAAAGTGTTTCATTACAGTAGCGCATGCCATGATGCCAAAAAGAACTGGAAGCATTTTCATGCTATCATTGTATTAATCAAAATATGAGTGGATCAATGCAGCTGTAAAGATACATCAATCTTTAGGAAGGTAATGATATTTTAATATTTTAATTCTTGTATTTCATGTTTTTTCAAATTAACTTCAACTTCAGTCAAAATTAAAATCAAGTTCCATGGAAATTCGTTGGAGGGAATGATTAATTTACAGTGGGAAATAAAGACCACAATCTGACAGTGGAGTCCAGCGCTTGTGCCTGTCACAGGGAAAATAAGTCTTTCTTTTGACCTACATAAAATTATTATCAAAACCAGTGGCCATTTCTAGATATAAAATCTTCTTTCTACTTTATGCATTTGCTTTAATTCCCTCTGAAATTCTACCATCTCAAATCTTCTGGGTCTGCACACAGCTAGCATCTGACTGCATGGGAGTTCATCTTCTCCCAGAATCCATCACCTCCTTGGGTTTCCTGGCCCTGTCCTTGGGCTGCCTCCTTGAAAAAGTCCCCTTCTTGGAGTCTCTTGTTCTCTAGAACTGGCCAGTGCCAAATCCACATTTGCTTCCCCTGTCCTTTTACACACAGGCTGGGGCACTTTCCCACAGTAACACCAATTCCAATACATCACAGCCTCAAGAGAGTCAACCTTTTGGTTGCCAAATGGGCTCCAAAGTTCAATCTTCCTATTTTGATGATCCATGGTATCACACCATTCTTCTGGCTATGCAAACCCTGGAGTCATCTTACACTCACTCCTGCATATCCTGAATTTAATCACAACTTTATGTATAGTTCATGTCATTTGTTCAGTAAGGGTAAGCAATGTTGAGGGCCTTCATATACAATAGCTTGCGCCTCAATATGTGCCTCTGAATATAGGGTCGCTATACTCCTTGGCTCTCTACTTGCTCTACACTTGTAAGAAACACAAGTGACTAACTGCAGCAGCTTACCTGTCAGGGCCTCACGTCAGGCCTCGTACAGGTGTGGGCACCAGAATAGGGACAAGCAGAGTCAGACTTTGCTGGTCATCCCCCTACCTCCATTCTAGACACTGCCTACATCAAACACCTGTAAAGTACACGGGCCATGGGAAGTTCTACCATGCCAACAACACGTCACAGCAGAAACAGGCACGTCACCTTAAAGAAACAGGCTGGCTGGTTTCTAAGCTACCAAGATTTGATTATTACCTGATGACCGGAAGAAAGAACATGACATTCACGCACAGATTCCTTAGCCACAGGTTAAGGTTACTACTTAGGAACTGAAAGCCACAAAGGCAAATGCTAGATGTGCCTTCCCGTGCGCGGAGCAGGGAGCAGCAGTCTTGGCTAACAGACTCTGAGGAGTCTGGCCCTGCTGAGCAGGCCATGTGCAGATGGCAGTACTGGCTGCCAGAGTTCAGTGCATCCTACTCCCCCACTCTGACCCCCCGACACCCTGGGCCCCTTCTGAGTGTGATCCAGCTCCTTATGTTGGAAAAGAATGTTTGGATCTTGCTAAGAGGAGCATTCCATCTGTGTGAAATGCATTTCTCATCGTAAATGAGTAATTTGGCATTCCGGTTTTATTAGCCTAATGAATGTGGTTAAAGTGAGTCCCCCAGAGACAGAGGGGTCTGCTCTCCGAGTGCTCACAACAGCAGCCTTCCGATGTGCCAGACACAAATTACCAAAGCAACAAATGGCTTCCGGTGAGCCCCAGAGCGGGGTGCGTGTGACAGGAAGCATTTTTTGCTTGCCCTGAATTACGTTTTGTAATACTGAATGTATGGGAAACATGCACAACCCACATGTCTAGATATGGGTTATGATCTGAATGATGCAAATTAGGAGATGGAAAGTAACTTTCATTGATTTTTTTTTTCTCAAGAAGTCATTAAATGGATGATGTGTGCTATTTTTATTTTTATAGCTTGGGAGAGACAGAGGGAAGAAGTCTACTTACATTTTGCCCCCACTGCCATTACAAGGATATAGACAAGCGGTTCAGAATGCCAATACCTTGCACTGACTTCAAAGGAGGATGCTGCTGCTATTGTTGAACAGACATGGCAGATGGATGGAAAGATAAAGACACCAAACTACATTTTCCCAAAAGCTTAGGAATTCTTCAACCTGAGAATCGCCATTCTCCAGGGGGAAGTTACCCAAGGTAGCCTTAGCGGGAGACGTTACCCATCACACGCAGATGGCATCTTGCACAGCACTTGATTCCTCGGGAATTACAGCCCAATTCACCAGGTGGGCTTCGTGGGGCAGCACCAAGAACATCCACCTTTACCACAAAATTGTCACAAATACACCTGCATAAGGGCCCAACTGGTTAATCTGTACCTAGCTTATTGATCCTGAGAGCCTTCAGGAAAAACCTCACCAGGGATTCACTCTGAATCCAAATGGATTAATCCTCCAATGACTTCCTAAAAACTACACTAAGGGGCCCATGCTGTGGCGCAGTGGGTTAACATCCTGGCCTGAAGCGCCAGCATCCCATATGGGCGCCAGTTCAAGACCCGGCAGTTCCACTTACCATCCAGCTCTCTGCTGTGGCCTGGGAAAGTGGTGGAAGATGGCCCAAGTCCTTGGACCCCTGCACCCACATGGGAGACCTGGAAGAAGCTCCTGGCTCCTGGCTTCAGATCGACACAGCTCCAGCCATTGCAGCCAACTGGGGAGTGAACCATCGGATGGAAGACCTCTCTCTCTGCCTCTCCTCTCTCTCTGTGTAATTCCGACTGTCAAATAAATAAACAAATCTTTAAAAAAAATGATTCGCAGTTCTAGCTTTCTTTCTTTAAAAGAATTATTTATTTATTTGAAAGACAGGAAACACAGAGGAGTAGGAGTAAGAGGAGGAGGAGGAGGGAAGAAGGAGGGGAGAGAGAGAGAGGGAGGAAGGAATGGAAGGAGGGAGAGAAAGAGAGAAAGAGAATATCCCATCCATTGGTTCACTCCCCAAATGGCCACAATGGCCAGGGTTGGGCCAGGGGCTTCGTACAGGTCTTCAACGTGAGTGCAGGGGTCCAAGGACTTGGGCAATCTTCCACTGCTTTCCCAGATGCATTAGCAGGGAGCTAATGATGGGCTAGTGATGGGCAGTAGAGCAGCCAGGACTCAAACCAGCGCCCACATGGGATGCCGGCTCTGCAGGTGGAAGCTTATCCTGCTACACCACAGCGCCGACCCCTCACGTCTAGTTGTCAAGGGTGGTATTTGTCGTTTATCTTTACTTCTTCCTCTGCTGACCTGACTCACCCAATGGCAGCCTTCCATCGTCACTGAGACCTTTCAGAAATGGGAAATGAGGGGAAGAGAAAAATGACTGCACTCATATTAGCCAATTTCCAGCACAGGACTATTTACAGTCACATTAACCCATTCGGAAATGTTTAAGAAACAAAATGGAATTGTTTCTGCTACTTATTCTCTTATAATATTAGAATATTTCTGTCATTCCGCATGATTTTAAAATAATTACAGCAAGTCAGCCGGTGCCGCGGCTCACTAGGCTAATCCTCCCCCTTGGGGAGCTGGCACACCGGGTTCTAGTCCCAGTCGGGGCATGCCCCTCTTCTAGGCCAGCTCTCTGCTGTGGCCAGGGAGTGCAGTGGAGGATGGCCCAAGTGCTTGGGCCCTGCACCCGCATGGAAGACCAGGAGAAGCACCTGGCTCCTGCCATCGGATCAGCGCGGTGCGCCGGCCGCAGCTCACCGGCCGCGGCGGCCATTGGAGGGTGAACCAACGGCAAAAAGGAAAACCTTTCTCTCTCTCTTTCTCACTGTCCACTCTGCCTGTCAAAAAAAATAAATAAATAATTACGGCAAGTCAATAATGATCATTTAAAATGTAAGGACTTGATGGCTGATCTACACATTCATTCAATCATTCAACAAATGTGCTTATCAAATACATTCAATTAGTTCCATATTCTGGATTAGACTGCAAATATTTGGGTTTCTGCCATTTTATTCTTTAATGGGAGAACTCAGTCTCAAAATATTCAACATCATCATCAGTCTTTTCTTTGCCTACATTGCTTATTTCAAGGACTAGAAATGCAATCCTCTGAGCCAGAGACCACCACTTTAGCATGACTTCTCCATTCTGAATTGGTATAGATTGGCCCCTGTAGTCCATCAAGGCCATCCCTAGGAACACTGCTTCTGATCAGGGCACCAGCTCTTCCCCAGGGGACTGCCAAAAGCTCACTTAGGTGTCTCCTTCCTCTGATCACATCTCAGTTCCTTTCTCTCCCCTCCACATCAAGGCCAGAGTTTTGTGGGTTGTTTTGTTTTGCTAAAGTGAAGTTCTAGGGGCTCACCTTGTTATGCGATGGGTCAAGCTGTCTGCTTGCAACACTGGAGTCCCATAACAAAGTGCTGGTTCAAATCCCAGCTGCTCCACTTCTGATCCAGCTTCCTGCTAATGTGCCCAAGAAAGCAGTGGATGATGGCTCAAGTACTTGTATCCCTGCCACCCACTTTGGAGAGTTCCTGGCTCCTGGCTTCTGCCTGACCCAGCCACTGGCTTTCATGGGCATTTGAGGAGTAAACCAGAGTTGGAAGAGCTCTCTCTCTTTCTGTGTGTGTGAGTGTGTGTGCACTCATGTACATGGATGTCTCCCTCTATCTCTGTCACTTTGTCATCTTTTGAACAATAAATAAATCTCTCAAAAAATTGAAGTAAGGGGCTGGCACTGTGGCACAGTGGATTAACACCCTGGCCTGGGGCCAGTGCTGTGGCTCACTTGGTTAATCCTCTGCCTGTGGCACCAGCATCTCATACGGGTGCCGGGTTCTAGTCCTGGTTGCTCCTCTTCCAGTCCAGCTCTCTGCTGTGGCCTGGGAAGGCAGTGGAGGATGGCCCAAGTGCTTGGGCCCTGCACCCGCATGGGAGACCAGGAGAAAGCACCTGGCTCCTGGCTTCCAATCGGCGCAGTGCTGGCCGTGGAAGCCATTGAGGGGTGAACCAACAGAAGACCTTTCTCTTTGTCTCTCTCTCTCTCTCACTATCTAACTCCATCTGTCAAATAAAAAAAATAAAAAAATAAAAAACACCCTGGCCTGAAGCCCCGGCATCCCTTATGGGAGCTGTTTCTAGTGCCAGATGCTCCTCTTCCGATCCAGATCTCTGCTATGGCCTGGGATAGCAGTAGAGGCTGGACCAAGGCCTGGGGCCCCTGCACCTGTGTGGGAGACCTGGAAGAAGCTCCTAGCTCCTGGCTTCTTATTGGCTCAGCTCCAGCATTGCAGCCATCTGAGGAGTGAACCAGTGGATGGAAGACCTCTCTGTCTCTACCTCTTTCTGTAGTTCTTTCAAATAAATAAAATAAATCTTAAAAAGAAAAATGTAAAATCTACCTACCTTGCACCAGCCTGACCCTTTGAGTTTCCAGCTTAATTCAATTCACAAGCCACTATTACAGAAAGTAGAAAATAAAGGTCAAAATCCTATGCATGAAATGTAAGATTCAATGACTTCCCAAACCATAGCATTCCAGCCTCACTTCCTATTAGAGGATTCCATGTATCCAGTTACAAAAAGCTGTAAAGATTTCCCTATGGCTTTCCTGCATCTGTGCCGGGAATATTACATATTGCCTAGTTTTCCCCTCATTCTTCCTGACTTGAAGGATTCCCTGGCTCCTAACTAGTCTGCTGCCCCAAATCCATGCCTCTGCAGTATCCTTTACCTGCCCTTTCAGAACAGTGGTAGCCATTGTAGCTCTGTGCAAACGTTGGTCTCTACTCTTGCCTCTTCCCACACTCAGAATGGGAGATCCTGGATGGGCACCATGTTCAGTTCACCTGTGATCTCTAGTACCCCACTCGGTGGCTGCCTTATCCTAGGTACTCAATAAATATGTAACGGATGACTAAATAATAGGAAAGGTCTACAGGAGTTGCACCATGGGTTCCAAAATTGGGGCTATGGAACATAAAGAAATCTTGAGGAAAATAGAAATTTAAAGGGCTTCTTAAGGGGTGCAAATCAGGTATTCGAAAGACTAAAGAAATCCTAACAAAGTTTTGGTGAACAGGAATCAAGTGATTCCAGTGTGGGACAATGAAGACACCAAGAGACATGGGCCCAGCCTACTCAGTCATTGTGGCTGCCACTGTGGTGACACCAAAGCTGATATACCCCTTTGGTGGTATAAAACCAGATTCAGCCTTCAGCGTCCTCATAAGAAAGGTATCACACAGATACAAGAGTTTCCCATGCTTCTTACATAACAACGGACCAGTTGCTTGAATCCAAAGCAAGTTTATGGATTAGTCAGGTTCCTGTCCATTGCTATATTTTAATCAATCACTGTGAATATATGAGATATGTCTGTTTCTAAACTACTGTCACACACCAGAAGAAATAATTTTTTATTATTTTGTTTGAAAATATTGATTTTATTTGAAAGGTAGAGAGAGAGAGAAAGACTGACAGAGAGATCTCGCATCTACTGGTCACTTCCCAAATGCCCACAACAGCCAGGCTTGAGCCAGGCCAATGTCAATAGCCAGACATCTGAGACTAGATGATTTCCGGGTCTAGAAATACAATCCAGGGTCAATCTGAGTGTGCCACATAGGCAGCCAGATCTAACTACTTCTCAAGACACCATCTTGCTTCTCAAAGTGTGCCCTCACAGGAAGCTGGAAACTGGAGTGGGAACCAGGCACTGTGCCTTGGGACACAGGTGTCCCAAGAAGCTTCTGAATGCCTGCCCAAGTGTTTATAATTTTTTAAGCTGAGGAGATGAAAGGTTAAAGAAAATAGTCCTATTGTGCCTTGTATTTCACAAAGTTCTGCCATTGACACGCAGAAAAGATAGCTTTATGGAATAAAAAAAAAATTTTTTGTTGTTTACAGGACCAGTAGATTAACTTTATCAACTGTTCAACTAGGAGCCTTCATTCTGTTGTTTCCAAAGTATCCCAAGTGCTATAAACAACTACAAAATTCCCAAAAGCTTGATAACATGCCCACAAAAACCACAAGCTCTCACTCATCATAGAGAAATTCATTAGTAGAAATGCCTCTTAAAAGAAGTGAAGCCAGGAGTCAGAAATATCTGCAATCCACAGCTGAGCTGGAAAATGCATTTGCCTGCTGCCCCTGTAAAGTTCCTCCACTTTGCTCCATTACAGCAGCTGTTGTTCTCACCCCCGAGAAAAATCCATGTGTGCGCGCACACCAGGATATGCAGCCCGAGTGAAAGGTCTGTCCAGTCTCATCGTTTTCCTGTCATTTCGAATGGTTCAATTTCTGCAAAGCACATATAAAAAGTAGACAGAAGTTGCCTTCTGCCAGCCTCTGTCGATTCCTGAGACTTCAGGGTCTGAACAAACGCTCCCTTCCTCCGGCCCCTCCCTTCCTGCTCTCAGGGCACATCACGACACTCTTGAAACTGCCATAGGATAAGGTCAAGGCCCTCGCCGGCCTTGCCCTGCTCAGCCTACACGACCCAGCCATCTCTTCCTCTGTTATTTCTTTCTGGGCAGGCAGAAATATTTTGATCTAACACTTCTCTTGGTACAAAAACAGCTCTACCATCTGTATCAAATGATTAATACTTCAAGTTATAACTAACCAGAGAACTGCAGTGCTCAAACATCATAACTAAATATATAAGCAATAAGTCACCAAATCAATGGCTTCTTAAGTCTGAGTTGACTATTTTACATATTGGCATTTTGATATATTTCACTGAAATGTTACTAGCTACATTTTTTTTCCAGAATATCCATTTTCTTCTATTGATGTAGAACGAAGAGTGGAAACTCATAGCAGTAATTAACTTCATCTATAAGGATGCTGATAGTTGAAAAGGGAATAACATAGGCATGTTTCTTTCCCAAGCTGAAGGATGACAAAGTATTTAGTTGTTATTTTAATTAATATGCACTTTATCCAAGAATAGGAAATTTTATGAAAATGCTCCAACCTAAGCCATGGTAATACCCAAGAAAAGCAAAAGAAATTAAAGAGAAAATAAAACATTTTTAACATACAATCTCTTAATCGCATAGATTAATAAAACTATATTGTCCTAAAACAAAGGCACAAATTGAGGACTTAGTATTCACAGTTGTCAGTTTGTGCTTTTTATAAAGTTTCCAGCGTTTTGCCGTCCGGCTGTTGCTGCTGGCACCAGTGATTGGCACGCTGTGCGCTGGAGGGGAAAGCGCCGGCCGACTATGTCCCACAGCCAGAGTCGTGTCTCTAATGGCTGGAAATAACAAACCTTTCAGTACAGGGCTGACCTAACTCTTCCCTCGAGAGGATCATCCTGAATTTTTTAATCCATCCTGGAAAACGTAACTTTTTTTTTTTTCCAAGCAGCTGATGCCCTGCAACCCGCTGGTCTGAGCTGAGCATTCCTTCGTCCTGATGTCATCTGCTATGGCGTTTGTCTCAGAAGACATCTTTTGTAGCTGTAACCAGACGGCAGAGAGAGAGAGTGAGAGAGAGAGAGAGAGAGAGAGAGCGCGAGCAAGCGCGGGGCTGTGAACGGGGAGAGAGGGCAACAGGAGACCGGCTTAGCCCGAGTCACTGAAGGAGAGAATTCTGACACAAGCCTGTGTCTTTTTAGGGACTCCACAGTCTTCCTTGAAAAAACGAAGCCTTCCAACTTCCAGGGGGCACTGTGCTTATTTTCACACTTGTGGTTTGCAAACTGCTCTCTGCTTTACAGGGCAGTGTGTGGCGGGGAAGCCAGCGATAGTGCCATGAAAGGCGTTTTCATCTCCTCAATAGCTGGGGCCCAGGCACACGGCTCTCCCGCCCGGGGAGGCCCCGAGCGCAGAAAACAGTGCGGCATTCATAGCTCATTCTCAGCACCGTGGGGCAGCGCACAGAAAAGCTTCTCTAGCCTAATGGCTTACATCATTGCAAAGTCTTCCATTTGGCCTAGGTGAAAAACAGGAATGCAAGCCTCATTCATTTCGCCACCTTAAAAAAAAAAACACGCAAGCAAAAATCATATATCCCCACCCCCACCCCCCAGCTCCAGCCCTGCATTCCCACAGCCCCAGCAAAGCCACCGTGGCTGCAGTGGAGCCGCTCACCTTCCTCACCAACGCTGACCTGCACAGGCAGTCTTGCAATTTGCACCACTGGTGCAAATGGCCAAGAAGGAGCCCCCAAAATAACTTCAAATTCTCTAACAGAAAAGTCTTAGATGGGTGTTAGCCTTGCTTTGGATGTAGTCGGGTCACATTTGGAAAACATCCTTGTCGCTTGGTAATGGAACCAAACACCTCACCCTCGCCACTGACATCACGCAGAAGGCCACTGGCTCAGAGTGTCCCTGTCGCCTTCCCCGGTGCCCCTGCTGCCAGAGGAAGTCAGCTGCGTCCGGCTCTTTTCCCAATGTGCCACGTAGCTGTGATTCTTTGGAAGGTAGGCAGCTGGCAGTCCATCCAAAATATTCAGATGGAAAAGAATACACTTGCCTGTCTCCCCAGAATATGCCTTCAAGGCTCACCCCTGGTGAACCCCATGAGGCCCTCTTCACCTTTGACTCAAACACAGGCTCAAGTCCCACCTGCAGAGGGGGAAAAAGCCCATCACTCACATTCTGTTCTCTGAACCAAACAAATGAGAGAGCGAGGGCAGGGTAAGCCTGGAGCCCTGGCTGTGAGTTTAAAAAGGATGCAAAACACCCAAAACCACAGCTGCACACAGACGCCCCGGAGGCGCGCACAGTTCAGCATCCCCACAGAAGTCTCAGTGCGGACAGGAGAGGCGGCTGTGATGATGTCTGCAGCTCCCTGCCTGTCCTGCTGTCTGTCTGTCTGAACGACATGGGGAAGCCATGCCAATTAGGAAGAATCGTGGGCTTTCTGACCATAACTCACTCAGAGCCATTTAGTCCCTGGATGGTGCGCATCCATCGCCCCCCGGCAACCCATGACATGACACAAGCTTGTCTGTCACGTCTTCTAAGTTGGCCCCCTGTGTCACAGAGAGCTGAGCTGCTGCCATCCTGGTCCCAGTCTGAACCCTGGCATCCTTCTGGAATGTTCCTGCTAGTAGCATTTGCACTCCTACAGGCCTGAGATCTTTTCCTTCCTTTCCTTTCCCTTCCATGGTATATCCTGTCTTGCGAACTTACTGACTTTTTGTTTCATTTCTTTTCAAACATAATCCTTAACTAGCATACCTTGAAAAACTAATCTTCCCCCAGAAAGGTGACACCGAAAATTCCAAAAGGAGTTGAATTCTAAAAGAAGCTGATGTCCTCAACAAACATAACATATATTTTGGGCACTAAACATTTTACAGAAAACAAGAATAAACACCAATTCTTTCAGTCCTACAAGTTCCAATATGCATGGAAAGAGCCTCAGAATGACAATGAGCCTATTTTTTTAAGATTTTATTTTATTTATTTGAAAGACAGAGTTACAGAGAGAAGTAGAGACAGAAAGAAAGGTCTTCCATCCACTGGTTCAATCCCCAGATAGCCGCATCGGCCGGAGCTGCACCTATCCGAAGCCAAGAGCCAGGAGCTTTTTCCGGGTCTCCCACATGGGTGCAGGGGCCCACAGACATGGGCTATCTTCTACTGCTTTCCCAGGCCATAGCAGAGGTCTGGATCAGAAGAGGAGCAGCTGGGACTCGAACCGGCATCTATATGGGATGCTGGCACTCCAGACCAGGCCTTTAACCCGCTATGCCACAGGGCTGGCCCCTACAAAGAGCCTCTTTTAATATCCAAAGAACTCCTGACTCTGTTATGCGTATGATACAGATTTTTGTGTACAAGAGATGTTTGACTCTGCAACACTGTCCAAGAGTCTTTAGACTGCATAACTGACCCTCTCTCTTCCAAGACAGAATTCCAGCCCTACCTGCATGAAGCATAAATGAGATGCTGGCACACATGCAGGTTACTTTGTCCATGCCCATCTAGAGGATCTCTTCTTTGTTCTCTGCTTGCATTATCTATATATATTGGGCTCTCTCTCTACCCCACAAATATTTTATATACATATAGATAGATAGAGTTGCTTATTTGACTATAAGCATGTCATATTGACACATCATGCCATATGAGCTCCATAAATATCAAGTAATAATCATTACCATGATTGAAAGAACTCTCATTATGAACAAATAGATATAACTTGGCCCTGAAACTCCTTACATCTTTCTGCACATAATACCTAGGGCTTAATTGGCTTACAAGGCAGCCATCAGGTCAGAAAATTCCGTTTGATGTGGTCATCTTAGCAATTAAATCAAGCACTGGGCTTTAAGAATGCAGGACTGACTACACTGGGGCTGTAGCCTTGGTGGCTACTCCTCTACAAACTCTGTTAGAAGACAGGGCAAAAACTCACAGAATATTCACATGACTAAGGATAATTAAAGTCAACCATTTCCACCCTGCAAGAGAAAATGGAGCTTCTGTGAGGACTGAACAATAAGGACATTCTGTGGGTCCCATTGTGTTTTTCTGAAGGAGTTCCCATCTCTCCAGAGCACATACAAACACAACAGCATTCCAGCTATTCCAATACGACCCAATTCACTGATAAGATTTTTTGGAAAGAGTTTTGTGAGCACTAAAAAAAATGTAAACTGTCCTAAGCATTATCTCCACCCTCAATACAGAAGAATGAAGGCTGACAGAGAACGGAAGCATGCATATGTAGGAAGCTTGCATTTAAATGGCCATATCTCCAAAGACTGATGCAGCCAAATATTAATTTTTTTAAAAAAGAATCTGTTCTAGTTCATCTCTTTCCTGTTTTGGAGTTACTGAAGACTTTTCGAGCATTGTCACCTTGCCTAAGAAAGTGATGAAGAAAATGACAAGAGTTTAGTGAGCTCATCACCCTACTCCAAGTAGAAGACCCTTGGAGAGCAGGAGGAAGAGTCTTCACTCCACTTTTAACTCCATAGGAAGCCAGGACTGGAGCATTTTTCAGAACATGGGGCAACATAGGCTCTGCTTTAAAATGCTCTGTATTAAACAATTTCTCTACTGAATGAGCTGTTCTGTTAAACTATTAATTTCGTTTCATTCAATAAACTTTACTAAATTGCATAAATATAGCCTGGCCTCACTAACTTATGGCCATTATTGAAGAAGAAGGAAACCCAGCATACATTACATGGTTTTGGCCAAAGATAAACTCAAGGGTACTTGGCAATTTTGGATAAATAGTTGTGCAAATTACTTTTTCATTCTTAGACATGTTGCCCTTAGTATCACTGTTGGAAGAACAAAAGCAAGTGAAAACTTATAATGCCTGATCAAAGTGTTCCACCCAAAAATGAATGATTTAATACAAATCAGTGGCCTCCCCTCTGATTCTTGGGTTATCAATCACAATAAGTCATTCCGTCAACACAAAGTGCGTGCATACACTATTTGGAAAGATCAGGATGGGAGGATCTCTATTGTGCACAGAAAAATATAAAAGTGTACCTTCTTTTGATCCTTTATCCTATGGTTAGCAGAAAATGTCCACTGACTGGTTCATATGATGTAGTGGACAGGTGCCAGGGACCATGTAGAAAATAAGTGTGCAGAACTTAAGAATTCTGGGTTTCGGAAGAAGGCAGTTTCCAGCACTGCCAAACCTGAACATACACAGCACAAGCAACAGCATGGAAGCACAGACGCATTATTGTAAGGGGCTTCTTATTTCAGAATTTAAGATGCTGGGGACACACCTTGACAGAGGAGTCCACTGCACGGTCAGAAAGACAAAGCAGACACAGAGGCAAGAGAGGGGAAGAAGAGACGACAGGGCTGAGGCATGAGACATGAGCGCAGGGCTGCCAGGTGACCCTTCGGGAAGAGACCAGCAAGTGACAGGGCTTATTTGTGTTCCTGCAATTCAGAGTGGAGGGGAGAGCTCCTCCCTCCACACCGTCCCCGCCCCCGCCCCCGCCCCCGCCCCAGGCAGCGAAGCTGCTGTAAGAACGCAGAGAAACACTGTGCGAGGCACGGCCCGGAGTCCTCCATGGCTGGACGTTAGAGCTCAACACAGATAGGCTGGCGCAGTCAACTTCCTGAGTGTTTCTCCAATGCAAAGAGCTGTCTGGGTTTTAGGAAGAAGAAAAGTCAAGTCTCAAAAATGTCGTACAAAATATAGTATCTAAAAGTCCTCAGCGACCCGCGCTGCAGAGAGGTGCAACTGAGCTCTGCGTGGACCCCGTTCAAAACCACTCAAGGGCTGCCACCTTCCACCCAGAGGTGAATGCCTCGCATGTCCATGGACCTCAAGATCGCTCTCTATAAGGATTCTTAAGAAACATGTTCCGCTTACAAAAGCTCTTCAGGTTAAAGTTATTTTTTTCTGCAAATGCAAAATAAGAATTATTGTCCTCCTCATCACTTTGATTGTTCTGGGCCTGTGAATGGCTTTTGCATCTGGTGGCGCTCGGGTTTTACCCCAGCAGGGCGGCTGGGTTGAAGTCTAAATTCCTAAAGCAATACTGTAATACTGAGAGCGGAGTGACGTCCAAGAGGGATAATGACTTTCTGATGAAGTGAGCGGCGTCTCCATGGGAAGAGGAGAAACGCCGAACCTGGAACCTGGTGCCAGCTCCCTGCTAACCCCAGGCTGGAGGTGCATAATAAATGGCTGCGGGCAGTTCTGGCTGCTTCTGCCTGCACTTGAATGGCAAGAACCTCTGCAGGTCACAGGGCTGAGGAGCTTAACAATTTGAAAGATGTGTGTGTGTGTGTGTGTGTGTGTGTGTGTGTCTCTCTCTCTCTCTCTCTCTCTCTCTCTATATATATATATATATAGCTAAAAATTAAATTGAAATACTATTTTCTAAATACCTTCCACAACATAAGTGGCCTGTATCGTCTTTCAAGACAGAGTATCAGTTTATTTCAAATTTAGAGATACTGGCCTCGATTCAAATTCATGGCAGTTATAGAAACCAATGTTCCGTGCCTTGATTCAGGTGGCAAGCATTCAATCTTTTCCCGGCTGTCATGCAACAACAACTTTAATACAAATTAGCACTGCCAAACTCAGTTTCCTGGGCTCAGAGGTCCTTGATGCTACTCTGTGAATTTGATTCCGACTTCCACGCGAACTGTGTGCTCTTTGGGGAAAGTAGTACCCCAGAAGAAAACCCTAAACAAAATACAATTCAATTATTCCCACTTCAGGATTCTACTTCACAACACACTACAAGAAAAAAAGGAGTAGCCCTCTTTTTGCCATTTTGTTTCATGGGAAACTTAGTCATGGCATCTTACAGGAGAATGCTCTTAAATGCAAATTCCGTTTTCGAAACTGCAAGTCTTCCTTCAAGCTGTTTACGCGGAATAGAGAGCTGTCAATCAATACTAACACAAAATATAATGCTCGTGTTAGACTCTCATGGTCTCAGGGTCAAACCTTCTTTCCCAAGCTCGCAACCCTAGGAACAACAGACCGAAATGAGCGAGCCGTCTCTTCTCTCTGGATGGGAAAACCCAATTAACTGTGAAGTCGATGCTCCAAACAATTTTGGGATAACTTCCAGCAAGGGAAGCTCTGTCAGAGGAACAACATTTCAAACTAGGAACGGATCCTTCTTGGATCTTAAATTGGTTTTTAATTAAGATACCCTAGGGGGAAACAGAGCGATAGAGAAATTGGTGCAAGCTTCAAGGTCTCGGGTATGTAAGATATTCAAAACCACGACACTCTGGCAAAGCTTGAACACTCACCCCACTCTATCGAGCTGCCTTAGACAGGACCTCCAGGTCATTTCTTCTCTTTGCTTTGCTTTTTAAGAAATTTTTTGACAAGTCAATTGTTATGATGCTACAACAAAATGGACCTCCTAATTTAGTAGCTGCCTGAATTTAATAACCACTTCAAAATTCACACACAGGCAATGGGACACTCACCAAAAACTCATGGTCAATGGTAGTCAAGCAGTTTTATTCTTTCTTGAGCTTAGAAATGCAGAGTTCACTGTATGGACTGATCATCATAAGAAAAAAGGGGGCAGGGCTGAAAGTTTTAAAAATCCAAGAGCAGTGTGGGCCAAATATCTATTCTGCATTGATGCATTTAAGCCTCTCCAAAGGGCAAATTGGGACTCTGCTACATTGCAGCTCTCGGGCTCAAAGCAAGATGTCATAACAATGGTCCTTGCAGGCCTGCAGCCACGTACATGGCCTCAGGACTGAAGAGTACAGGACAGCGGTACAGACATTGACTATTATGGCATATGTGACCTTAAGGACCCCACTGTCCTGACTGTTCCGAATTGTTAGATGAAAGCAATGGTGCCTCAAGGGACTTTTGCCAGAATTAATTGATGCAAAGTGTCCAATACTGATGGGGCTGAAACAAAAGCACAGTTTAGATCCACTTTTTGGGTCCCAAACACCCCATCCATGGGGAAACTTCCCAACCCCCTGCATTCATCCTCACAATCAACCTATGAAATCCTAGGCGGTGCAAGCAGCCAGGCTCTGGGTCTCACATCGACCGATCAAGGGTTCCTCTCAGGTTTACTCCTGAGTAAACCTGTCTGTGCTGTTGAGTTCGTGTCCAGCTCCCTTTCCTTCTTCCCTGCAAAATCCAGTGACACGTGACACACACGAAATCCCTGTTAGTCCTGAATCTTAAACTTCATAGCCACCCGCGAAGTGGGCACTCGTATCCCTGCTTTACAGAGTAAGAGAGAGAGCGCTCAGTGCGTGTTTTTGAAGGCATGCTGGTTTTAAGTGGCAGGAGCCTGGAGTTATTTTTCGAATAGACAAACAGTAATAAGTAGAATAATAACAACAGTAACAGAAAACTTGCAGTGTGTGCTTCTAATGTGGCAGGCACTACACTATGCTTTTTAAGATATTATCCAGTGTAACCTTCTTAAGGACTCTAGGGATATTCAGACTATCATCTCCATGCCATAGATAAGGAGAACAGAGGCTTGGAATCACTGAGGAATTTTCAATCACTCAACTACTTTTTGAGTCTTGAGAATGTGCTAGGCTTAGGGGACACAAACACAAGAGGACAGATGCAATTCCTGACCTCTCGATTAAAAAAAAAAAATCTCACCTAGCCAATCTTGAATGGTTGACACCTTACAGCCTGAGGATAGCCTTAAACTGAATATAGTCATTATCTGACACTTTGTCTTAAAGGGGAAAAATTCCCAACCAACCCACCGAAGGTCGCTTCTCACTAATCCATCCAGTATGTCTTCTGCACACAAAGCAGCTGTGATTTCCGTTGTACAGAACATGGAGATGGAGAAATGTTAACAGCCGCACATTTGGAGACTGAAAAAGTTCTGAAGTGAAACAGAATGATTCTAAGGGAAGGGAGCCGAAACACCTACTGAGCCCCTCCCCTGGCAGAGACCCATCTACCTCCCTGAAGTCTGGATGGCTCCCCAGGTGCAGAGCCACAGTGAGCTGCTAAGATTGACAGGTGCCTTCCCAATGGCTTGGCTTCGAAAGAAGCTCTGCAGAGTTGCAACATGCGGCCGGGCTCCGGGGGCTCAGTTCACATACAAGAAATAGTGCCCTGAAAGTCACACAGGCCTGGCCATGCCCCTCTGGGCTAGGGCAGGCATGTTTGTGTCTCCCCAGAGTGATCTGTCCCCGCCCCAACTTCCACCCTTGCCAGAAAGCACCAGCGTCACATCCTGTGAGCAGATCATCAGACACCCTGCTGAGGAAGGGTGCCTTTGACACCTGCAGTCCTGCCTCAGCCCAGCTGAGGGACAAGACAAGTGGTTCACTTCCTCAGTTCGCCAGTTCTCAATTGCAAAATGGGATACCAACAACAGCACCCACCTCAAAGAGTTATTGCAAAAATTAAATGAGATGATTCAGGGCCCCTCCCCCAGTGCCTGGCACATGTGCGCTCAGTAAATATTCGTGGTTGGCTGTTTTTAGTATCACTTTACCTCCAGTGTTGCCAGTCCTTCCAACTCTCCCAGACCAGTGCAACAAGGCTGAGAATTACCAGGAAGGAAAACAAAGCACGAGTATCAGAAATGAACCTTTTAAATGAGAAACCAAAACAGAGCTCAGAGTTTCGGACACTGCCTGTACTATATGGCTATGAGACTGACAATACACTCAGAAATACACTCCCAAACCAGCAATTTGATGTGTGTTTCCCCCTTGATTGACAATTCAACTGAATGGATTAGTTGTGTGTGTGTGTGTGTGTCAGGCAAAACTTCTAAGTAATAATGGCCTTATGGCTAGAAATACTGACCAGAAGAAATTGGATTAAAAGGCATGTAATCTTTGGTTGGAGACCAAGTCTGTTTTAAAGAACAAAAATTATGGGAAGCAAAAACTTAATGGTTAAACCTCTGCCTGTGATGCCAGCATCCCACACGAGCACCAGTTCGAGTCCCAGCTGCTCCACTTCCAATCCAGCTCCCTGCTAATGAGCCTGGGAAAATAGCAGAAAGATGCCCCAAGTGCTTGGGCCCCTGTACCCACGTGGGAGACTCAGAAGAAGCTCCTGGACCCAGCCATTTCAAGAGTGAACCAGCGGATGGATGCTCCTTTTCTCTCTCTAACTCTTTCAAATAAATAAATAATATAAAAACAAAACAAAAAATATATATACTGTTGTGACGTAAAATAGCACATTTTTCTTTCTCAAATATACATCCTTTAAAAGAGGGTTTTTATGAACAGAGGAGAAGGAGTTGAATAGATATTGAAGGTCATAGAGCAGTAGAGAAGAGAAAATCCACTTTTACTAAAATCCCCCCGGAGTGGCTGAGCCACTGTGGCGGAAAGGTGAGCCCCACTACCAGCTAAGGAGAGGCCAGAACCGGACCAACTGAAGTCCCCTTGCTTCTGTTCTGATGTCTCAGTAGGGCTTTCTCCAAATAAGGTTATCAGATCAGATCAGTGACCTTAGTACACAAACATTTCTACCTGACATCAGTTACAAAGCCCTTCCTTCCTCTGAATCTCTTGCTATTCTCTGTGTATTTATATACTAATAAAAAATCACTGACTGATGTCAATATCTAAGTGAAAAACAATTAAGGAACAATAAACTCCGGCAAAGAGCTAGGCAGTAGTATGGATTTTGGCCTTGTAAATCGTTTAAAACCCTGATCTCCAAACTTCTTTGATTGTGCACCACTAAAACATCTTCTAGAACAGGTATTCTACAAGAACATGGACTGCTCTACTCCTAAATTATAAATTAAATATGTGCAACAGTAATAATACAATAGAGCACATACATTACAAAACCTGGAGTGAGCATGGCCCAGGTGGAATACTTCTTAATTGACTGATTGGTTGACTTGACTTGAAAGGTACAGAGATACAGAGAGAAAGATACAGAGATCTTCCATCTACTTTTTTACTCACCAAATGCCCACACAGCTATGGCTAGGCCTCGCCAAAGCCAAGAGCCTGGACCTCCGGCCAGGTCTCCCACACAGGTGGCAGAAACCCAAGCACTTAAGCTATCAGCGGCTGCCTCCAAGGGTGTGCATCAGCATGAAGCTGGAGTCCGAGGTGTAGCCCACACCTGAATCCGGTCACTCTGATATACAAAGTGGGTGTCCCAAGTAGCAACTTAACCATGGCACCAACCGCCTACCCCACACACCAAGGACAGTCCTTGATTTTTGAGAGGTGAGATACACAGAGAGCTGGTATAAGCGCCGTCATTTTAGTTGCCCTCACCAACCTCACTCACCATCAGCATGAGCTTCTCTGCATCAGAACTGTCTGCAGAACCATAAACTCCCACTCTCCATTTTTGTCCTGCTTGGTAACTCAGTAGGTCTATACCTATTGCATGCCTATCAAGCTCCCCACAGCACGTGTATGAACGCTGATGTTTGAAAGCCACTGATAACTACCAATCCCCAGGTGTTAACTGCCTTTGCTCCTCCTCGGTGTGGCCCCCAAAAAGACTGAAAAAAGAAAAAGTCCAGGCAAAGTCAGAGTGGTCCAACAACACACACCAAGGAGGAAAATCACTTTAGGAGGTAGAGATGCTGTAAACAACACAGAACTGTTTGTTGCTTTGCTTTATGAACCACATGAGCTATCAGTCTTCCATGATCGACTGCATTTTTTGGTCTTCCTGTTCCGCAAAGAACTTCACATTTCTCCACTAAAAAAATTTGTAAACACAAAAATAAAAACAGATGTAATACCAGTTTAACAAGAAATTGTGAGCACCTTTTGGCTCCATCACACTGGCCTAATGACTTGAGAAGACAGTAAAGATGCTTTTTTATCAATCTCCTCTGTTGATAAAAATCAACAAAGGTGACCATGACCATTTGAAAAAAATAACAGAGCAAGGTCTTTCTAGAAATTTAAAGAAAAAAACAAATATACGTCCTGAAACACAGGCAAGCAATCACCCAACTGTTAATAAAAGTTCTCTAGGCTAGGTTTATTAAAAGAATAGAAATGAAGGTGAAGGTTTCCTTATTGAGATTTTCCCATCCATTAGGAGTGGTGAGGAATCAATTGCTTACTCTTATGTCCTATTTTTGTTACCGTTGAACAGTGGAAAAACTATTCCACCAACAGCATTGACTAACATAGGCAAATTTAAAGATCATGATTGATTACCTGCTACATTCTGACAGATTGCTTTATTGATCACTCTTTCTATATATATCCTCATTAGTAACACTAAAGAAAATCTTGTTTAGTTTGTTCTTTTGCTTATGTTTTGTTTGTGTTGGATTTTTTTTAATACCTTTCCAGGATGATAATGACGACTCCATGGTAGTCACTGGCAGCAGGTGGCACCAATCTGGCCAATGAGACGCAAGCAGAAGTCAACTTGGGGCGTCGGGGTAAGCCTTTGCTTTTCTGATAAGAAGGCATGACTCACGCTTCCTGCCGTGAGAGCAGACAGAATGGACCTAGGGTAGCCAGAGGGGCATAACAAAAAGGCAAGGGGACCCAAGGAGACATTAGTTTTGCCTTTACTTGGGTAGTAAACCAACACGCCTACTTCAATATGTCTAGCTAGGAGGGGGAAAAACTAACTTTTGTATAAGCCACTGCTGGCCATTTCTTCTGCAGACAGCAGTGCAAAGCATCCCTCACTGATACGCAAGTCTTCTCTCAGTGTCCACAGGAGATTGCTTTCAGGATTCCCCTCAGATAGAAGCCCAAGTCCCTTATACAAAATGGCTCTCTATTTGCATAGAGCCCACCCACAGCCTCTCATGTACTTTAGTTCATCTCTAGATTACTTATAACCCCTAACACAATATGCATACATATAAGTAGTTGTGTTGTTTAAAAAATAATGACATGGAGGAAAACTATAAATGGCCACCACAGATGCAGGTTTTTTCTGAATATTTCGGATGAGTAGTTGGTTCCTGTGACTATAGTCAGCTAGCTCTACTTTCCTTCTCTTTGCCATACTTCCAAATTCAAGAACAAATATCACCAAACAAATGAATCATTCTTACCTGCTGACCTACTACAGCACTTTATCTGTACTTAAGTATTAGCTCTCATCATGTTTTCCTGTATTTCTTATCACCACTGTCCCAATGGAAAACAAACTCCTTGAGGGAGCAAGTCCTATTTCATGCCTCTTGGTTCCCATAGAGAGCTTAGAACACTAACAATCAATTAAATATTCACTGAATGAACTGATAATCCAGGGGACCTCCTTTTTCACTTAGATGTCAACAATCAAACCCAAAACCTCCTATCATGAATGACCCCTTTGTAGATTCTGTTTTTACACTGAACACCTACAATGTCCAAGACAATGTATTATATGCCAAAGGAACAGAAACCATTCAATATAGTTCTGCATTGAACTGATTTATATGAAATGAAAATTTTAGGTAGAAAATAAATATATTCACTTAAGTTTTACCCTCTGGCTATTTCAGGTATCAGCACTTAATCTGGGTATTCCTATAGTGGAAATGACATTTTAAATTCAAAATATACTTCTAGTACTATAAACAGATTTTCATGTACAAGCAATTCCAAACTTACAAACAAATGAAATTCTAAAAGTACATTTTTATATGAAAGTTGGACCCCTTTTTTTTTCCTTTTTTTCAAGCAAATGACTTTCTAGATTGTGGTTAGGCGTCTGATCAGTCCCAGATGCCTGTTTAACCTTAACGTAGCAGAATCATGGAGCGTTTATTCCCAGAATGAATATCAAGTCAGTGAAAGACGAAAATATGGACAAAAAATTTTTAAAAAGAGACATGAACCCCATTCTACCACACTCCTTGTTTGGGTTTGGGGTTTGGAGTTAGCTCAAGACAAAACTTCAGACAGATGCATGTGTCCTTAGAATGTTTTTTTTTATGATTATTATTATTATTTAGAAACTTCTCTTTCCCAGATATTTGTTCAAGTCTTTATCACCACAGAAGGGTGTGCACAGAGCTGCTCCATCACCACCACCAATGCCACTCAGTGTTCTATCCTAACACCCCAGCAAAACTCACGGAACGTCAGATATAAGAAAGAAGGCAATGTTATCAAACTTGGGGGCAAGAATGTCTGCCAACAGTATCTACCTTGTAAAAACACAAGTCAACCATCAAAATGAGGTGACTATTTTCAGTAGTTTGCCAGGGGGTAGGGATAGCACTTCCTTATAAGTAAACAGCCTGAAACTAGCTATAAGCTGCCCTACTGTCATACCTCCATTGCATCTAACCATTTTCCACTCCTGAACTCAACAGTTCTTAAAGATCCTGTCAAAAAAGTCTTTTGTTCAACAAAGAAATACAAAGTATCTACTATATGGCAAATTGTTTCTTTTTCCCTTCTTTCCTACAGTAGGTTCAACAGCAGACACAGCAAGGATTTTAATAAGGGAGAGAGCCTCAGGTGAGCAGGGCCAAGGGGCTGGATATATTATGGGCCATCTTAAACTTGCTAACCATCTGTACTTGTAGGGTTGAAGGCTTTAATTAAAGCAAAATCATGATTACAGGGAATTTAATGGTTATGCTGAAGACTTCAACAAAGATGGTGTGTGTCTGTGTATGTGTGTGTGTGTGTGTGTGTGTGTTTCATTAGGCAAATTTGATCTCTAGGGATCTTCAAAACTAATAATAGGCATAAATTATTTTTATATATATATATTTTTTAATATAAAGCTTTTATTTAAAGAATATAAATTTCCAAAGAACAGCTTATGGATCACAATGGCTCCCCCCCCCACAACCTCCCTCCCTCCCCCTACCCTCCCCTCTCCCGCTCCCTCCCGCCCTCCGCCCACATCAAGATTCATTTTCAATTCTCTTTATACACAGAAGATCAATTTAGTACATATTACATAAAGATTTCAACAGTTTGCCCTCGCATAGAGACACAAAATGATAATACTGTTGGAGTGCTAGTTATAGTATTAATTCACAATGTACAGCACATTAAGGACAGAGATCCTACATGATTTTTTTTTTAAAAAATGATTAATTGTCTATGCAATTTCCAGTTTAACACCAAGATTTTTTAATCATTTGCAATTATCTTTATATAAAGAAGATCGATTCAATATATACTATGTAAAGATTTCACCAGTTTGCACCCACTCAGAAACACAAAGTGCAAATATTTTTATATTTTTAAAGCTAAAAAAAGCTTATATTTATTCCTCAACAAGACTTAATAGGGTAAATAAAACATCAAGTTTCTTTGCTTGTGACTAGTATTATCTTGGCAGTTTTTTTACTATATGGATATCTCAGGCTGACCAAGAGACCCACTGATAAATATCTGTCACTAACTCATTAAGAACAGCAAGATCTGAAATATCTTGGGGCCGGCACTGTGGCATAGCAGGTAAGGCCGCCACCTGCAGTGCCTACATCCTATGTGTGTTCCAGTTCAAGTCCCGGAAGCTCCTCTTCCAGTCCAGCTCTCTGCTATGGCCTGGGAAAGCAGTAGAAGAAGGCTGAAGTCCGTAGGTCCCTGTACCCGTGTGGGAGACCCGGAAGAAGCTCCTGGCTCCTGGCTTCAGATTTGCACAGCTCTGGCTGTTGCGGCCAGCTGGAGAGTGAGCCAGCAGATGGAAGACCTCTCTCTCTGTCTGCCTCTCCTCTCTCTGTGTAACGCTGCCTTTCAAATAAATAAATAAATATTTTTAAAAATAAAAAAATTTTAAATTTGAAATATATTACTAACTTTTATTTAACTATTTCAAATGCTGGTTAAAATATTTCAAAACGGACTCAGAAGAACCACAGTTTTCTGAGCCCTTAAGGATAAAAAGCCTGGAAACCATGACCATGACCATGACACTATGAACAAACTGCAGAAATGAAATGCTTTACAGAGAAGTTTACATGGATACTACTCATCAAATGAGGGAATAGCATGAGTATGTGCAGAAGAATTAAAATGTGATCCAGGGGGCCAACGCTGCAGCCTGACAGGTAAAGCTGCCGCCTGCAGTGCCAGCATCCCATAAGGGCGCCAGCTCAAGTCCCGGCTGCTCCACTTCCAATCCAACTCTCTACTGTGGCCTAGGAAGGCAGCAGAAGATGGTCCAAGTCCTTAGGCCCCTGTACCCAGAAGACCCAGAAGAAGCTCCTGGCTCCCGGCTTCAGGTTGGCCCAGCTCTGGCCGTTGCAACCATTTGGGTAGTGAACCAGCGGATGGAAGACTCTCTCTCTGTCTGTCTCTGCATCTTTGTAACTCTGACTTTCATATAAATAATAATTTTTTTTAAAAATGTGATCCAAAGTGTGGCTCAGAAAATATCACTTCTTCTATTTTGCCTATTAAAAGTTATAAGGATTATTTTAAAGTTATTTAGCATCTGTTTAGGAAGCAGGAAGATACAAGTCACCATGGCCTATAACTCCCAGTTCTGCTTTCCAAAGCTTACCCACTGCAGTAACAGAGGTCTAAACAAAAGCTATCTTTATGTTAGAGATGATGCCCAGGTAGTGAGACTAGAGAGAAAACACAGAAATCCTCTTCAGGAAGGTCCTGGCTTGATTAGCGCCAGGAAGAGGGACAGCACACACTACCGGGTGGTGATGTCTGGGCCAGAAATACTACCCAATAAAACCTGTCTAATCCTGCATGGTTGTCAGGGCCTGGGTCCTCCCCACAAGAAAAGCACACTGAAGTCTGAACTCCCGGGCCCTTGGGATGTGCCCCCATTCGGAAGCGCCCTAACCTGATACCACGCGTGTTCTTACAGGACAGGGAAACGTGGACTCAGACACCCACACAGGGCGCACAACGGGCGAAGATGAGGGCGGAGACTGGGCAGCACATCCACAAAGCCAGGCGACTCCACAGGCTGCGGCAGACTCCAGAGGCCGGGAGTGTGCAACAGCGTCTCCCTCACAGCCTGGGGACAGAAACACTGGGCCGACATCTCGCTCCTGGCCTTCTAGATTCTAGAAGGATCAGACAATACAGCTGGGTTGTTCAAGGTACATGGCTTGTGGTTCTCTGTACAGCAGCCTTGAGAAATGAATACAATGGGATTTTTTATAAACACTAATTGTATGTGTGTGTGTGCTGTGTGGACTTATCTGACTGCATGTTTTAATCAACAATAAAAAGGGAAAAAATATTACAAGCTTTAAAATCCTCCTGCGGAGGTAAGAGAAAACCATGACACTTTGCATGAGGAGCAAAATGGACACTCATGCTAGGTCTCTGGGTTGGAGAACTGATCAAGTCCCAGAGCTTGAGGCTGATGGTAGTAATTCAAGGCAACAACAACACAGCAAGGACAGACAGGAACAGAACCTATCTGTAACTCAGAATAAACTGGTAGGAAAGAGCCAAAATCATGTTCAGTTGCTGGACCACAAGCAACCTTTGAGGGATGTGCATTTGGCACAGGGGTTAAACCACTGCTTGGGAGTGCCTGCATTCAAGTCCTGGCTCTGCTTCTGATCCAGGTTCCAGCGAGTGTGCACCCTGGGAGACAAGCAGGTGGTAGCTCAAGTACTTGGGTTCCTGCCATCCACAGAGGTGGGTCGGAAGAGTTCCCGGCTCATAGCTGCTGCAGGCATCTAGGGAGTGAACCTGTGAATGGGAGAGCACCCCCCTGCCTTTAAAATAACTAAAAATTTTAAACAAAACACAACCTTTGATTCTTTTCATACCATGTTTAGAAATTCTCTTCACAGGTCTATAAAATTGATTTTATTAATACTATGTATTTCAGTTATGTTTTAAAATTTTACTCCCTACAATTACTAATACTCTTAACTCAAGTTTTATTTCACTTGACTTATTCAACCTAAGAGCTGGTGTGTCACTGTTCTTTTGAATTAGCTTCATTTTATTGCTTTCAGGTACTAGTACCATGGTTTATTTTTTACTTATTTAGTTTTCAGAGGCAATCCTGATGTTTTTACATAATGAAATTATTTTAATGCATCTTTTCTTTAATTTTTTTCAAAAAGTAAACATTTGCCTATTCATATACTAATTCCACTGCCTATCATTTCTTGTTCATCACCATGCTAGGATTTTTACCAAGCCTACAAGGCTGGCTGATTTCAGAAGTGACACAGTAACATCTCAATCTGGCACCTAAAGTTCTCTCATGGTAAACACTGCTTTTCAGTCTGATACAATATATTTCATCTAAACCAAAGAATTCGATTCAACAAAATCACCAAGTTCTACTCAAGAGGATTTCGTTTGGACTTTAAAAAATGTACAATTTGGGGGGTACAACATGGGCAGTACTCTCACACAAAAACTTTGGGGCGTCACTGGCACAGCTGTTTCCTAAGGAAATCTTTGCTGTGGTAATTTAATTGCTGTCCAGGACAGCTCCCAACAGCCCCCCTCCCAGCGCTTCATCCCCTCCATGCTCCCCAGCCTCACTCGCTGGGCCAGGGTTGGCCTCTGTGACCAACAGAACATGGAGCGACACTTCCAAGATAAGGCTCTGAATGAAGATGGCTTCCCCTTTAGGTTCTCTCTCTTTCCCTGATTCTCCCTTCCACCATGCGCTCTGATGGGAGCCAACCACCACCCAGAGCACACTCAGGCAGCCTGTGGAGGTGCAGGCCTGAGACCATCAGCCAGCAGCCACAGGAACAGGGAGGCCTGTCCACAACAGAGGGAGCCGACCCGCTGAGGGGCAGACACTCCAGCCTCAGGATTTGGCTTCAGCTTCATAGGTCACGCCCTGCTGGTACCACCCAGGCAGGCACCCCAAGATGCATGGCCCTCAGAAATGGTGCTAGCCAACCAATGTTATGGCACCAGTGAGTGACTTACGAATGTATTATCTATGATAGAGCAGGAGGTGGGAAGAAGGGGGCATTTAGTCAGCAATAAGATGCCCCGTCCCACACAGTAGTACCTGGCTTCTATCCCCAGCCCCCCTGGCTTCTGACTGCAGCCTTCTGCTAATGTGCACCCTGGCAAGCAGCAGGGTCGGCTCATGCACTAGGGTTCTTGCAACCCTTGTCGGAGACCCAGATTGAGTTCTCTGCTTTGGTTGACCCAAACCCCACTTTGGGGGGCATTTGGGGAGCCAATCAGAAAATGGGAATTCTCTAAGTTGTCTTCTTCTTTCTCTCTGCCTCTCAAATAAATATTTAAAAAATAAAAGAGGAGCCTGTGCTGTGGTGTAGTGGGCTAAGCTTCTGCCTGCGGCGCCGACATCCCATTTGGGCACCGGTTCGTGTCCCAGCTGCTCTACTTCCCATCCAGCTCTCTGCTATGGCCTGGGAAAGCAGCAGAAGATGGCTCAAGTGCTTGGGCCCTGCATCCGCATGGGAGACCTGGAAGAAGCCCCTGGCTCCTGGCTCCTGGCTCCTGGCTCCTGGCTTCAGATTGGCCCAGCTTGGCCATTGTGGCCATCTGGGGATTAAGCCAGTGGCTGGAGAACTTTTCTCTTTGTCTCTCCCTCTCTCTGTAACTTTACCTTTTAAATAAACAAATAAATATAAATAAAATCTTAAAAATAAATAGGTTTAAGTGTGAGAATGTATCATTTTAAACTTTATTACTGAATTCCTAAAACCTGTCATCCATAATTATATTTCAAGAATAAACTGATTAATTCACAAACAGAGTTAAAAATGTATCACGTCACCAACCTACAGTTAAATCTCATAGTACAACTCATTGAGGACAGACATCCTACGTGGAGAGTAAGTGCCCAGTGACTCCTGTTGTTGATTTAACTATTAACACTCATCTATGATGTCAGTGATAAAACTTGTTTTCAAACAGTACTTTATATTTTGTGTGTGTAAGTGGGTGCAAAGTGTTGAAATCTTTACTTAGTATAGAGTTGGTCTTCTTTATATAAAGTTAATTAAAAACAAACCTTAATGAAACATGGAATGGGAGAGGGAGTAGGAGGTGGGACAGGAGTGGAGTGGGAGGATGGGTATGGGGGTAGAACCACTATATTCCTAAAGCTATACCTATGAAATGTGTATTCATTAAACAAAAGCTTTCTTAAAAAGAAAGACACCAATCTGGATCACCTCCAGCGTGTTAAAACCAATGGTTCAAACCAAAATGTTTTATATACACTTCTATTTTATAGCAGGCACATCAAAAATACTTTTAGGCTCTTGGTTAGACTTTCAACACTGCCACCTGGGGAGCAGGAGGTATCCTAGCAGTCACGGTGCCCCCATCTCACCCCACAGTGCCTGCATCTTACTTCCAAATCTGCCTCCTAACCCCAGCTTCCCGCCAAAGCAGACCTTAGGAGGCAGCAGGTGCCACCTGTACCACCCACACAGCACACCTGGCCCCAGCCTCAGTACCTTCCTGGCTACTGTGGACACCCGAAGAGGAACCCATGGGTGGGAGTGGGCTCTCACTTGTCTTCCAAATAAATAAAAAATGATTTTAAAAACTTACAAACTGCAATGCTTTATGATGCTTCTCTAATTTTACCTTTTAAACTATACAAATTTTCTCTGGCAGAAATAAACACCCTATCTGATGCATCCATTAAATCTTGAGAACTTCCTCTGCTTAGATGTAATTTTCAGTGTCTTCATTGAGCTATTTTGATCTTTACGCACAGCATGCTGAATGTACATATGTAACAATTATACTTTGTAATAAGAGAATGGTCAGAATATTGAGGTCAGGGGAATTCAGCTTATTTGGCATTAAGAACATGGTATAAGGGGTCTTCAGAAAGCGCATGGACAGGCTGGTGTGCGACACAGTGATTTAGCAACCACTTGCCAGCATCTGTACTGGGGCACCTATTCCAGTCCCAACTGCTCTGCTTCTGATTCAGCCTCCTGCAATGTGCCTGGGAAGAGAGTGGAAGATGGCTCAAGTGCTTGGGGCCCTGCCACTCTTGTGAAAGGTACAAATAGAGTTTCTGGCTCCTAGCTCCTGGCTTCGGCCTGGGCCTGGGCCTGGGCCTGGCCTAGCCCTGACCAATACAGTCACTGGGGAGTGAACCAGTGGATAGAATATTTTTCCCTCTCTCTCTCTCTCTCACTCTTGCTCTGCATGTGTGTCTGTGTATGTCCACCCTGTTACTTTGACTTTGAGATAAATAAATCTTAATTATAAAACAACTAATGGATATGAAAAAAAACTACATGTGGATTTCAAAATTTTTGGTACCAAAATAAATTTACTGCTTCATTTCATTTTTCCACGAACTTTTTGAAGCCCCTCTGCATACCAGGAGGGAACCTGGGCCCTCGAGTCGAGGAGACCAAGGCTGTTTACTTACCCACTTTATATCTCAGCACCCTCCTTTATAAAGTAGCTACAACAACACCGATCTCACAGAGTTAAACAAGGGATGAAGGATGCACAAAATATTTTAGCTCAGAGCCTACCATTTAGCAATCATGAAATCAACGAATGCTTATCATTTTTAGTGTAGGAAAAAGTGGGAAAAAGCAGCATAAAATTTCCTAGTTGGAAACAACACTGTTTGGAATATGTTGGATAATATCACTTTTCCCATATTCTGCTCATTATTATTTTTGTACATGGCATCACCTTGCAATCTGCATGTCAGTAAAGGCAAAACAATTAGCCTTTGGATATTATTTTACAGTGTACCAAAGAAGAACAAGGAGTGAAAACTGATCTTTCCATTAATTAATGGTGTATTCCAAATCGGGGCTTCTCCAAGTCTATTTTTCTTTGTCCTATAACAACAGTACAAGCACTCGTATTAAGGATCAGGGCTGTTTGTGTCATGTGATTATATATCACTTGTTACTTAGAGAGAACTCCAGAATCTATAAAGCATTTTCCCATGCATTCTCTTACCAAATCACATACAAGGGTACTTCAGAAAGTTTGTGGAAAAACAGAACTGAAAAATAAGCTTATTTTGGTGCAAAAATTCTGAAGTCTGTTCATCCTTCCAAGTTCTAGCTGAATACTGAACATTAATTTCAAAAGTAAAATTAACTTAAACATTAGAATGGGGAGTCCAACGCTGTGTGACTTCAGAGTGGATCCAAGCACTAACCATTGCCTCTGTCTCTCGGGTTCTCTATCCCAGGGAAGGAGGCCATGGCTGGCCAGAAGGTGTGCTCATGCAAACAAGGATGTGCAGCGGCTGCAGCCTTTGTCTGTGTCAGCTGCACACACCACAGGCAATGCTTCACTGAGGTAAAAAGAGAACCTCTCTTTGAAAATGCCGGAGAACCCCGTTTCAAAGTTCCTTTCTGCTTTTCCTCCCAAGATCTGCTTTGGAGCCACCTGATCATTACCGTTTGTAGCAGCTCGTTATATCAATTTGATGTCCAGATTGCACTCATCTTCCACTTGGCAAAGCTGCTTTTATCAAACGTTGTTACCCTGTATTTACAATCTGAGAGATAGCTAATCCGGAGCCTATTACAGCCAATATAGAAAAGACTACTTATTTTGCTACAATTTGTTTGCATTTGGAATGACTTGCACTTGCACTTTCTTTAAGCAACTTCTTTAGTCTCAAAAAGTATAGTGTTTCTCATTAAATTCTATCGAGATGTTCTTGAGGATCACAATGAGAAAAGCCACTGGGATAGTACCTATTTAAACAACAAAACGTTTGCAGAAGGGAATGAAGAAATCGTGAATTCAAAGAAAATAAGCACTTTCAAACTGTGGTATAAATATTCCTAAACTTTAGCATTTTCTTAGATTTCATAGCGTGTTGATCACTTCCGTCATGTTAACATTTGCATTTACAATGGTGCCATTTATTTAAAAGATTTGTTAATCTATTTGAAAGGCAGAGTTACAAAGAGGCAGAGAAAGAGCTGGAGATCTTCCACCCGCTGGTTCACTCCCCAAATGGCCGCAACAGTCCGACTTGGTGTCAATCCGAAGCCAGGAGCCAGGAGTAGGGGTCCAAGGACTTGGGCCGATTTCCACTGCTTTCCCAGGCCATAGAAGGGAGCTGGATCAGAAACAGAGCAGCCAGGTCTCAAACCAGCAACCATACAGGATGCTGGGACTGCAGTCGGTGGCTTTATCTTCTAAGCCACAGCACCTGGACCCAGTGGTGCCATTTTAAAGCACAATTTCTTTTTCAGACTTTTCATCATTTATTTATGGCTTATTAAATGGTTTTATCTAATTTCTTCCTTTATGCTGATGTTATTACTTGCAGTTGGAAACAAATTAGTGCTAACTTTTTAAGCCATCACTTTTAATAATAATGAAATGTGCAGTTTTTTTGACTCAAACTAATGTTAATCAACCAACTCATGCTTTGGCATCCTCCTCATGTGCTCTCCCTCCCTTCAGTATAATAAAGCCCTAAAACTCAAATAAGGACAGTCTCTCCCTAACAACAAGAAGCAATACACCCTGAACCAAAATAGTTAGTCATTCCTTTTCTTTCTAGTTGTTTCTTCTCACTCTGCAATGCAAAATTTCTTGGAAGGGTTTTTACACTTGTGTGCAATTTCATAGGAGCATTTCAACTTGCACTATACTTAGGTAACCGTGTATCATATGATGGTCTATATTTGAACTTCTGGGTTACTCTGTTTACTTTATTCCCTTTTATTTGCCACTTTTGCAAATAGGGTTTAAATAAGTTCAGAACTAACTATGAGACTCTTAACCTCCTACAAGGTTCATTTCTTCACCCACGAAATGGAGATATATTTTTCTCAAGGGTTACTGGGAGAATGCAGCAAGCTAATGTGTGCGAAGCCCTTAGCACAGTGCCTGCAAAGGGAAGAGCTGAATGTATGTCCATATTCGTGATGATGACAGCCATGAGGGAGACAAAGGGCGTGGCCCTGCAGGACCCCACCCAGTACTCACAGAACCAACAGCCAGCAGGCGTCTTCCCCTGGAGAAAGGAGCCACTGATCTCAACACTGGATGCAGATTGCATGTGAAAGACAAGCGAACCAACACCAAAATCAAGTAGGAATCCACAGTTTTCAGAGAACTCTTAACTCTGATTTCAAATTACCGGTCAAAAATTGCTCTGAGTTTTAAGTTTTAAGTTTCTGTAATGGAAATAGTCACAAAATATTTTAAAATTTAAAAATGTTTATTTCAAGAACTGCCATGAAATTACCATTTATGTGGGGAATTAAGCAGTACAAACAATTCTCTAAATACTTCCAGAGGCTGGTGAACATGTTTAAACACATATGCTGGGGGAAGTAAAAGAAATGCAAACCCAAAACACTGCTGCCACGGTTCTCAGGGTTAAATGAAGCTGGCTTGTTGCAGGTTTTCATCCCAATTATTTCTTAAATGATCGCTACTAGGTTTTACATAAGATCTCCACTTTCTCCTAATTCCACATTAAACAAATAAATATATATGGAACATGAACAAAACTTATGGAGAAGGAATGATTTCATCCTATACTGAGACTCGAGTAATGGTTAAAAATTCAAATTTATTGGGGTCAGTGTTGTGGCACAGCAGGTTAATGCTCTGGCCTGAAGCGCCAGCATCCCATATGGGCACTGGTTCGAGACCCAGCTGCTCCACTTCCAATCCAGCTCTCTGCTATGGCCTGGGAAAGCAGTAGAAGAATGCCCAAGGCCTTGGGGCCCTGTACCTACGTGGGAGACTCGGAGGAAGCCCATGGCTCCTGGCTCCTGGCTCTCAGCTTTGGATCGGCACAGCTCCGGCCACTGCGGCCAACTGGGGAGTAGACCATCGGATGGAAGACCTCTCTCTCTCTCTCTGCCTCTCCTCTGTATAACCCTGACTTTCAAATAAATAAAATAAATCTTTAAAAAAAAAAGCTATGACCATCTTTGACTAATTAATAAAGCAAAATCTATTTTTATTATTCCTGAATTAATAAAACCTATAATAGTGTACAGAGTAACTATTTCCCCAACACCATCAAAATAAATATATATAGAGAGAGACGCTGATAATTTGACTTTCCACTGGTGTCCTGATTTTCTGAGATGCTCTCTCAGCCAAGTACCTTAAGGGCTCAACGAAAGATACAGCTCTTGAGCTTCCATTTGAATTTAAACTGACTCTTTATATTAAAATCTGATTTTTACTTTTTCTTTTCTCCTGTTCCAAGAAACATTCAAGGATATGAACACATAATAAGACACGGCTTCTCCACAGCTACTCAATAAATATTACTTTTCCTGCTTCTCTGTAAAGAATATGTCAATGACAGTAAAGAATATTTAAGTCAATGAAAAATCCTAAATGCAAAGGAAATATAAAGGTCAACAAATCCCCTTGGATGATCTCCCTTTTAAGGTTCTCCCTAATGCTTGATTGCTACCTTATAACCAGTATATTCCCCTTGCCTTCCAAAGCCCTCTGACATAGACCTGGATGCCTGGGAAATGCTACAGATTCTCCCCAGTCAACAACTACACACATAGACTAACTGTAAATGCAGGCTCACATGAGACGTTAGACAGTGGTATGCCCCTTATAGAGTACTCATAAAAGGCTTACTCTCGGTCAGCATATCCCTACACTTGGAATACATTTGGGCAAAGGCAGACTATAGATATGATCACTCCATGAACACTTACTACCTGACAAATTCAGCAAGTGGGGTTTTTTTCCTCAGTAAACCTGAACATACTCAGGAATCCTAACCCAAAGTGGTGATGCTGTGATTGAGGAAATGAAGTGTGCTCAACACTTCTGAAAACCAGCACCATGTGCATATTCATGGAGCTTATGCCGAAAAGGTTCACTCCCTTTTTATCACAGTCATAATTAAGTCCTTGTCTACCCGAAACTTGAACACGATTCTTGCAAGCTGTAAAACACTTCATGAAAGAAGTTTAAAAGTGATAAAATGATAACAGAATCAAAGTATATGAAGTATTTATCCACATACTGCAACTCTGCTTTTCTGCCTACCTTCAATATTACTAGACTCAAATTCATTTCTCAGCTTTAGAATCTTTATTTGAACTACAATTTAACAACCCATACACTCATGTGTACATACACACTCAGCCGTACATGTTAAATACCAAGCACCCCCTAGCAAAAATCAGGCAGGGTGTAGGATTAAAGTTTATGTGGTTCATGAAGCCTACGAAGTAAGGCAAAGTATTAGCAACAAAAATATAGAGAAGTTCAAGAATCAGCCAACATAAGTACACACTGTGTCTGAAAAACAGGAGGTCAAAAGAGATGTAAAAAGAACAAATTTCAGTGATTAAGACAGGTAAGAGTTATATGCGTCATGGTTTTGGCACAGCCAGATAACAATATCACCATCAGCACTTTAATATGAGCCTGTCCCTGGCTTGTTTATTTTCCAAAGTACAACGTATTTTCCTGCCCAATTATGTGTTTATTTACCTAAACACTCATGTGATATATAATATACCAAACACCCACTACATGCCAAGTACCATACAGTTTAGTTTGGGGTCCCACTGAATTTGCTCATGGGACATCACATGAATGGCCACGGACAATTCACGGTTGTGTACATGAATTTAGTGACCAGGAGGGAGATCCTGGTTGAAAACCAACAATGGTGATGTTGTCAGCATCTTTATTCCCTTATGAAGCCATGGAATGAAGGTAGGGTACCAATTGGAGTACAAGATCGGATTAGCAGAAACTCAAGACAGAACCAGGGACAACAGAGAACTGGAGGGAATACAGGAAAGCATGGCATTAGGGAAGTAAGGGAACAGTGTCACAAAAAAGAAGAAGTGATCCACAGTGTCAAATGCCACCAAGAGACCATGAAAGATGAAGACGGATAGTGTCTACGAGCAGATGACCTTGGGTTAGGGGTATACCAGAAAGCTGAATGCAGGTGGCTAAGGGAAGATTAAAATAATGGTAGGTTCCTAGGGACAGGGGGATGGTATAAACACTTCTAGAAGCATTCAATTATTTTAAAAAATTTATATGACAAGGGGGGAAAAGTCAAGGCAGAGAATAGGGGCCACAGGATTTATTTAAAAAAAAAAAAAAGAAAGAAAACAAATCTTTGGTGGCACTTAAAAATGGAAAGGCCCAATTGTAGAAGGAACTGATGAAGTATATTTAAGGAAACACTGAGTGAGTCTGAGAAAACAGTCAAGTGGTCAAAGCGAAAAAGTTAAACTGGAGCTTTTCTGGGATGGGGGTGGGGGATGCACTGATGGATGGAGGACAAAAGTCTTAGATCTATTTTAGTACCTTGCCTACTGACTGAGAGCAGGTCCCAACCCCTGCATTATTCCTCAATTAGCACAACCCCTCACACATTCCCAGGGCCCAGGAGCAGAAGGATTGGGACCTTACAGCCTCCCTGCAACACCCCCTCCTGCCTGTACAGGAGGAAGCTTGCTCTCTATCCTCTCTAGTAGGGGGCCCTCTCACCTTTGTCTCCAAATAAACCTGTCTGGCTGTGAACTTCATGGCCTGTTTCTTCTTTGTCTTGGTCTGTCTCCACATTATCTTTGATCTTATATTCTTACAGGGACAGTACTGCAATGATTCAAAAGCTACAGTTTCTGCATTTATGCCACAAAAGGTCCTAACTCATAAAACTCAGAGAAAACAAGAACTTTCATAAGTCTATAATTCTTGCTGTGATTTTACCACTAGATTCAGGATTAAGAAGTGCAGAGTCCCTGAAACGAGAGACAAAGTTCAGTCCAAAGGATAAGACAGTGACTCAATTAAACAAAACAAAAATTTTAGGCTTTCAAAATTTCTAAGACAATAGGCAATTGCAAAGTAAAAACTTGTAAGAGAAAATAAACACTCAAAGATTTGAAGATGGGTTACAATGGCACAGCACACTAAGCGGTTGCCTACAATGCCAACATCCCATATCAGAGCACAGGTTCAAGTCCAGCTGCTCCACCTCCAATCTAATTCCCTGCTAAATGCACCTGGGAAAGCAGCAGCAGATGGGCCAAGAACTTGGGGCCACGGAGTTCCAATGCAGTTCCAGGCTCTTGGCTTTGGTCTGGCCAGAACTGCAGCCATTTAGGGAGTGAACCAGAAGACGGAATATCTGTTTCTGTCTTTCTATCTCTTTGTGTCACTTTGCATTTCAAATGAGCAAAATAAATCTATTTTTAAAATAAAAGAATAGGATGCTGTGTTAAAGAGCTTATTGCTATCTGGCACATAATGTGATAAACAGTAATTACTAAAATACTGTATTAAAACTACAAAGCATGTATTTCCAGAAATCTTCAAGATAGAAGAGAGCAGTACAGAGACAATGTCAGTTTTTCAGACAGCAAACTTCTCACATAGAGTTTAGACACATCTGGAGTTGGGAAGCCAGAGTGGACGTGGAGAAATTAATTCAACCCATCATCACAGTAAGGTGGCATAGCAGTTAGCTATTCATGCTTTTATTTGTTTCTGGAACTCAGTGTTCTCATTGGGAAAATAGAAAGCTTTTGTCCACGAGATTGCTTTCATTAATAACACTGAACAGAATGTCTGTGTAACAGGGTAGAGCTCTGTTCATATCTGCACAGCATGTATGTGAGAGGAGCATATTTGGGGGATGTATTTTAATATACTTAGGTATACATATCAACATGTGGGATCAAAATTTGGTTTGAGAAAATTAGATGTGTTTCCTTACCTGGATAATACTAAATTGGTAAATTATATTCTAAAAACTATTCAAGACATATGTCAATATGCCTGAAAATGGTTAATATGTACTAGTGTCTACAGATTATAAACTTTGGAGAAAGTAAGCAGTGTCCAGAGTAAAGAAAGGAATAAGTATATTTGAACTGCTGATCTACTTTTTCCCTAGAGTTATTAATTATTTCATTTCTTTTTATATATTAAGTTCAAGCAAGTTTATCAAGATTTGGCTCTCTACTGATTTGTTTGAAAGTAGCAATATTCACCACCATTAATCAATCATGGCGAAGAGCTAAATTAATCAGTTATTAAATATGTCCTGACAGAAGCCCTTCTGTGCAAAGATTTTTGTTATAGTTACTAGGTACATAGGACATTTGATGGCTGAACTATACTACCAGGGAAGAGATCCCCAGAAAAATGTCAGCTCTCTTTGCAACCTGTTCTATTTTACGTGATTGAATTTTTCAATTTTGGTCTAATCAACTCAAATTATTATAGTTATAATTTTGTGAAATATGGAATTAATGGAATTTAAATTTTATGGAATTATAATTGACTATAAAATGGGTTTAATATGAGTCTAATCAGAAATACAGTAGTTCATTGTTGCAGAATTCATCTATTTGGTGCTATCACTTGGAGACTTAAAAACGCTAGCAATGGTATACTTGGTTCTAATTAATTTTCTTGATTCCTTGCTTAATAGAGACTTGTGACACATCTTGAACCTAAAATGATACTCTTTAGAGTCATGGAGCAATAATCTTCAAAGAATCCACAGTAGAAAAATGTAAATAATTCAACTTTGAAACTAAGAATATTCTAAGAATTACTAAGTATTGGCAAAAGATTTGTAATTACACAATGTTTCTTTTTCTCTACTAGCTTCTTATTTAGATGTGAAGTCATGAGGTCTGCCAAGGGTGGTTATAGATTTTCTTTTCTTTTCTATTTATTTATTTTTTGACAGGCAGAGTGGACAGTGAGAGAGAGAGAAACAGAGAGAAAGGTCTTCCTTTTGCCGTTGGCTCACCCTCCAATGGCCGCCACAGCCAGCACACTGGGCTAATCCTAAGGCAGGAGCCAAGTGCTTATTCTGGTCTCCCATGGGGTGCAGGGCCCAAGCACTTGGGCTATCCTCCACTGCACTCCCGGGTCACAGCAGAGAGCTGGCCTGGAAGAGGGGCAACCGGGACAGAATCCGGCGCCCCGACAGGTACTAGAACCCGGTGTACTGGCGCCGCAAGGTGGAGGATTAGCCTATTGAGCCGCGGCGCCGGCCTGTGGTTATAGATTTTCAACAGACATAGAGGGTTCGTGGGATGAAAGGTAAATATGAAGTAGGCAGAATCAGAGCTGGACTTCATTCATTCCTTCATTCAATTACTCTGTTCCAGGAATGTATTTCCATAATGGGCATGCAAAATGAAGACCAATTTTATTCCCTTTCATGGAAGTCATAATGTATATAGAAAGACAAGTACAAAAGAAGAGTTTATTTCTCCATCACCCATCACTTTGTTTAAACTGGCTATGGATATTTTGAGTTCCAACAAAAGATTCTGATGGAGAACTGTGACCTGTTTCACAACAAACACTTTCTATAGAACACTGTCACCTGGTCATTAGCCCCACTTAGCTTGCAATCTTGGCATGATTTTCAGATATTAGAATGACACTTACCTAAGTAGTTCCACTGCAGAAAAACATTCTAGAATGTATTTAACTGATAATATTTGGGCCTGAAGAGTCTCATTATCTGTTAGACTGTGCTTTGATAATTTGGATTAATTAATTAATTTGGATTATCATTATACATTATATTCACATATGTGTATTATTCCATTATATTGAGATAACAATTGAGTTAGAAAAACAAATTGTCAAATTACATGCCACTGATCCGAGGCAAACACCTAATTTCATAACTGAATCTGAGTTTACCAGAAGCCAGGGTTATTTTAACCAAGCCTTTTACTGAGCTACATTAATAAACTATGGTGTATACAAACTGCAATCCTATGCAACATATAGGAATATATTATGATTGTTAGAGGGTCCATGCCACCATAACCCTCAGGATGTATGTGCATTCACAATGGAATAGCTTATAAAAGCTCTACAGGAAATAAACTTCACAGTATAAGTTGCTAAACAAGATCTTAATCTCCTTATAATAAATCTTAACATTACGCTATGTGTGACTGCTAAGTTTTGGTCAATCTGTTTCTGTCATAATTATAATTGTTAGCTTTACAGAGGTAGTTATAATAAAATCTGAAGATAAGGAAGGTGATGGCATAGTCTAATTTTGGAAGAACAAAAAGGTTTCATACCTCCACGGGAGTATGTAAGAGAGGAACTACAGCATCAGCTGGCCCCATATTGGGGTGAGGTGTAGGGCAAGGACAAGATAAAGGCAGCATCAAACAGAAAGGAAATAATGGGGAAATACAGACGCTCCAGAGCAAAGAACTGAGAAGAAAATGACTTCACAGGAGTCAGAAGACACCTGGAACGATACCAGGACATCATCCTCATCCATACAGCCTACAGCCAAAGCCAAGTTTCAGCTGCTTACTATCCTACTTTATCGGGTTACGGAGAAATTTAAGTGATACCAAGCAAACACACAAAATGAAACTCCAGTAAGTTAAAGCGTATGGATAAACAGAGAAAATCAAGGAGATGGTGTGCTTACAAAATAAAGCAAACATCTACTAGGATACAATGTAAGTCATGAGAACATAAATATATGAATATCATAAGAATTCAGTCACTACTGACTCAGCCAAATCTACATGAGGTTAATGTATTCATCATAATTCATGCTTAAGCAAATTGGTGGGTGACATATTAGGAACCTTTGTTTTTTTCTCTCCAAACAATTGACTTTATGTTGGACTAGCCTCAAAGAAGGTCTAAACTCTAAGATCACTCCCACACCAGATCGTCTCATCCCTCTATAATAATCTCCAGAATAGTCTCTTGTGGAAAGACAAGTCTATGGGTTTCACATTTCCTACATCTGTCAACATCCAAACTGTCCTTTCTGTCTGCTTAAAGTTGTGTGCGTAGAAAACCGTGTTGGAGGAGAGAGGGCGGGAGCTTCCCTCCAGCACAAAAGGAAGACATATTTACAGCCCATCCTGAAAACTGCGGATTCCCTAAGCCCAATGTGCCTCTTGTAACAGAAGCTAGCATTTGGCCTTCTTCACATCACCCTATGGGAAATGGGGCTCAGACAGCTGATTTAAATGCTGACACTCTGGTTACTGCTGATTCTGGAAATGCGAAATTGTCCTCCATCTCTGATCTCCACCAGCATCCACTACACTGTGGCAGACTGACTTCTGACTTCCAAGAAGGGTAAACTTCAAGGCTTCTCACAGAGAGCTCCCCAGAGAGCTACACCCCCATGAGTAACTGCTGCAAGGGTAGGAATATGCCATTTCAGGAGACCCCCTGAAGCTCGTTCAGCAACCATTATATTAGGAGAAGCCACGCTCATCGTGTATGAAATAGAAGCTGCTGATGGACAACACAGCAGTGAAGATGGTGAGGTGTCTGGTCTTGGAATAAGATTGCCAAAGAAGGAAAAGGATCAGGTCTTGTGAAGTCTAGCATGGTTTGGTTCAGTCCAATTCTAAATGCTCATTGCAGATTCCTTTCTACAAAGAACAGTGTGGCCACCTATAAACCCCCAACTGAAATTCTATTTCAGCACTGAGCAGATATTTCCAACCTTGATGTTACCATTTATCACCCAGTCCTAATTTTTTTTTTTACATGGTGGTAGATCTGCATGAGTTGAAAACTTCTACTGGACAGAAAAATATATGGTCACCAATATCTACAAAATATTAATTTAACCCAATTCATGATATTCATCTATATTCATACTCAATAATGTAATAAAATTGGATTTTTTTTTCTGACACAATGTCACTATGAGTTCTTATTTCAAAGAGGTTATTTCAAAGCATGGACTACCATATCCATGAGGAATATATGGTATGTGTGTGAGGCTAGGGTACACTAAAGGTTCTCCATTTTCTACTAATTGAAAATGCATTTGTTATTATAGGCTCCAAAATGAAAATAAGGCTCACTCCAAACTATGAACAGTTCTAATCATATACTCTTCTTCCATCTAGAGAAAATTAGCTTTAGAAAGACAAACTTTTGATGAGCAAAAAAGAAAAGAAAGAAGTTACAGATGTTTAGTTTACATTGTAACAATTCTGAAATCTTTCCTAAGTGTTTTTGTAATGGAAAAATGAAAATTTACCATTAGAGGAAAAAGGACTTTTTTTTATTTTTTATTTGACAGGTAGAGTTATAGACAGTGAGTGAGTGAGTGAATGAGTGAGAGACAGAGAGACAGAGAGAAAGGTCTTCCTTCCGTTGGTTCACCCCCCCCAAATGGCCGCTACAGAGGGCGCCACACTGATCTGAAGCCAGGAGCCAGGTGCCTCCTCCTGGTCTCCCAAGCAGGTGCAGGGCCCAAGCCCTTGGGCCATCCTCCACTACCTTCCTGGGCCACAGCAGAGAGCTGGACTGGAAGAGGAGCAACTGGGACAGAATCTGGCACCCCAACCAGGACCAGAACCTGGGGTGCCGGCGCTTAGCCAAGTGAGCCACAGTGCTGGCCCCCAAAGTACTTCTTTAGGGGAAAATATTTTATCAATGGGGTTCAATTTTCATTAAGAAGAGCATAATCCGGGTATAGAGGTAAAATGTGCTTAATCCATATACTACAAACAAAATATACATATAGATAATCCACATATACACATTCATAGAGATAACCCATATAACTGGATATATAATCTTTTTATGTGAATTATCTATATACACATGTAGATTTTAGAAATAGAAATGTAGATACAAATACATATTATTTCACTATATAAACAGGCACAATAATTTAGTAATTCATAAGAATATACTTTCAGTATTTGTTAATTATCACTAACTGGAAAATTTCAAGAAAAAAACAAATAAATGATTCACCTACTTAAAGGGTCACTAATCCACTAGCAGCAAGAGACTTTACCTAAGCAGAAACCTTTAAATCTGCCTACATTACAAACACTAGATTATTCACCTGTAGAAATGAAGGAGCCGAAGAAAGCTCTCCTGAAAACCAAGATTAAAAGGAAATAAGTAACTGCTGTAGTCTGGATGAATTTATTTAGTCTGGATAATTTATTTCTCTATAAATTCTCTATAATTTTCAGAGATCAGTTATTTCCCTATGCACTTGTCTGTCCAACAAATATTACATTGCTGATGTCCTTCTTCATGTATGTCACCTAGTTTTCAAATATTTCCAGAGTTGTACTGTCACAATTGAATTCAACCTACATACATATTTATTTGTAAACATTCTTAGTTACACATTGAGTCATGTGCATACAATGTCACTTTAAAACACAACTTATTGCATCCTACTTCTTCCATTGGAATATTCTCTGGTCATTCTTGCAAGAAAAAGTTCCCCCTTAAAGATGCTTTCATAGAAGAAAAATATTTAAATATCCTATATTTTATTGACAAAAACCTCTGTTATATATATCATATTTGACCTAAAATATTTTATGGTTTTTTATAAACTAGACTATTAGAAAAAAAATCTGCCATATACTTCAACTCATTATTTTGTATGAAATAACCATGTAATTCTAACCATGCAAAGATCTTGGTAGCTGGAAGAGAGTCTGAGGGGGACAATACACAAACGAAGAAACTGAGCCGGCAAAAGATGAAAGGACCCGAGCCAGATGCAACTTCCTAGGAAGATAATGGAAAAGTGACACTCTTCACCAGGATGTATACCACTGGTGCTTCTGTACCAGTTCCCAAGGGGTAAATAACCGATGGAAATTCATAATATATTGCCCTGACAATCTTGATATCCATGGGCTTCTGTCTTAAGCACACATTTATTACTGAGTAACAGAATCCTTGCCTGTTTGCCTGCCCATTGCTGTACCCAAGGACTGACACCCTTTGGTGCAGTCTTAGTGAAGGTTCTCTCCACCGACTTCTGCGGTTTGAATACCCCAAATCAGCATTGCTATATAGCATTACTTCCCACAGGTATCTTTTAAAATATACAAAACCGCATTAGTGAAAGAATGGGGCCGTGGTCACAGGAAGGACCGGGTTCCCGCCCCGTGCTGCAGCTGCCATGCAGCCAGAGCAGTAGGACACAGCATCGGGCCTCAGGAAATTCTTAACATTCTAATGAGAAACACAACGACATGGGGAAATTCTTTCCTTTTGCTAGGAATGCTCTACCTTGCTAGCAATTGCATCACCTGGGAGATGAAGGCTAAAAGATGGATACACCTAACTTTTCACAGTTATAAACTTCCCGTTATTCACAGGAAGGCTTTCATTCATGGTTTAAATGATCCTGACTTTTTTGTCCCAAAAACAAAACAAAACAAAACAAAAGTAAATAAAAGATGCTGTGTGAGACTTAACCTTAAGGAAGAAACCACATGGAACAGCAACACGGGCACTGGGAAAATGTGCCTTCACAGTGTCTTCTGCTATCTGTGTTGCTAACTATAACTCTTGCATATATAATTCCATTATACTTTTATAATTCAGGGCTTTGAAAATGCTTTTGAACCATTAATATATTTTCCTGGTTAAAATTCTTTGAGATGTTCTTAACAAGAGTCTTAGATAATGAATTTGGGCAAACTCTGGAACAGTCTTTACAGTATTATCATTCTCATTAATTTTCAGAACTACCCACTGTGTTGAGATGATTGTCATGGGCCTAAGACTTCAATTTGGCTAAATATTTTTGCATATATTTCAACATATAAGTAACTAACAAATGTTTAAATGTTAAGTTCATATAGAAGAAAAGGTTAAGTGTTTTTAATCTCACGATTTCTTTGCCATACTAATTCTTATTTTACTATTTCCCAGTGTAGTACACAATTTCTTCTATACTTTGGGCTACAATGGACTAATACTTCTGAAATTCCTTAAAAGGGAACAGTCCTTTCAAACATTGCGGAATTTGCCATTTGTGCATATGCAGTATCTAACACATGTAGCATCACTAGGTTTTAAAATAGTAACTCAAACATTATTTTTACAAAACAGAGTTCCTATAAAGCATAGGGCTGTACTTTCCCTTTTCTTTTTGTTTTGTTTTGTTTTAGCAGAAAGAGTGGTTTCCATTTGTATTCTTATTTGGCTTTAGCAACCTGGTATCTGATACTGGCCTAACCTGCCAGAAAAAAAAGATGGGGATGGAGGCTAAAAACATTACTTCCAGAGACTTAATGCAGTAGACACTCCACACTTTTATGCAGTTTTTGCTTTTTTTTTTTTTTTTTGCCTTTTTGGTTATCTCTGCAGACTGCTTCTGTTTCCATTGTTTCATCCTTTCGCATTCACATATCAGAGCAATAAGTATTTCATTACTGGTTTATCTGTCCAGAGGCTTGAGAAGCAGTAACAATTAACCCTCCCTTCACAGTGATTGATACAGGCTTTGCTTTCAATTTGTTCCACTACACAGATCATGAAATTCTGAATGCAATCATCCTCATTGACCTACACTTTCAAACACAGAGCTACAATGAGACGAAAGTAATTATGAAAAGGAACACAGGACTACTGAGATCTGAAACAAAGTCTTTTAAAAATCTGTTAGATGACCTTCTGGCAAAATTGCCAAATTTTGATGCTCGGGAAAATGATAGCTTCATGTCCCCTGGAAATGCTCAACACAAGCTGGTTGATGCACATTATGGTGACTGTCCTGGCTAAGGCATACACTGAGAAAATATAGAGAGGCATTCTAGAACTGTTAAAAACAAAAAGAGTTAAGCCCTTAACAATGAAGCTCAATCCATCTGAAAATTGTTTAAGGGAAACGAAACTTTCTGATTTGTACACAAAGAAGAATCACTCACTGGAGTGATGAATCAAGGCTGGTAAAGCAATAGTTTCACTCTCCACAAAGACTTGCATAGCTGAGCCCTATATTTTCCTCTCCCCCTCCCTTTAGATGAAGATTCACCGTAAGAAATGAATACATTTTTCACAAAGTCTGAAAAATAGCTTCAAATAAATATTAATCTACTGCAATCGATATATATGAGCAATGGTGAAGGACTGGTAGCAGAGTGGTGACTACAGAACTATATTAAAACAAGGGTTGCAGTTAAAGAAAATCAGAGTGGAAAGCAAGGCACCAGGCCTGAGGCTCTAATCACAGCACAGAATGATGGAGATGAACCAATACTGCATGGATTAGCAATGAATTATTTTGAGCTGTAATCATATGCCTGCACAGAAGAGAGGCAAAAACTAACCATTACTCATAAACTGATCTGCTGATTGAGAGAAAGAGAGAGGCTCAAGAAGAAGAAATTCGTGCACTAAACGAATTTAGAATAATGAAAACCTAAAGATGTGGTTACACTTCAAGTAGCATTTTATTTTTAATGTCTGCTGCATACCACATAGTCCAGAGGATTTAGAATATAAACTGCAAAGGACTGGGATTCAAACAGGATTAAAGGACGCATCTCTTCTGAGATTCGGATGGGAGAGTGTCTCCTTGCTCCACTCTTCCTTACCCAACAGAACCATCTTTGGATAACTTTGACATCTCCCCAGGCCCCAAATAATTTTTTAAAGTATCTACTTATAAAGAAACACTGTGCAAGGAATTCAGTTCCTTTGGATAATCTGGAAAAAGAAAATATATCAAACCAAGATTCAAATGATAGAAACAATTTTGTTAAGAAGAAAAAAAAAATCAAAACTGCTGGTAGCAAGAGATTCCTGAGATTCTTCCGAACAGACTGTTTAAATGAAGAGCACTTTAATCAGTAGAGGAATCCTCACGTTTCTAATGTCTCGCTGTGCATTCTGCAGGTTATAGTAGCAGCTGGTAGAGGTCATATATCTTTTGTGAGCATCCCAAAAAGGCTCACTGCCAGACTGTTAAATTATGAATAAGCAACGAACAAAAGAATGCAGATACGGTGGTGACAAGATAATCCAAGCAAATTTATCTATGACAAATTTCACAGGATTAACAAATTACATTTACACAGAACAATAAAAATGTGCAAAAAAAAATGATGAGCCTACTTTTCCTTACAGCATTAGGAAAACAAAAAAGTCACCAATCCACTGCATATATTTAAATTTAACTCCAACTAAAGTAAGACATTTATAATTGGGTAGATATCTTTGTAATAGTTTTCTACTTTAAGTAGACTCAGTATATAATTTATATAAACATGTTGCAAACAGTATATATGTCTGTATATGTATACATAGCTTATATATAAACTGTGCTTATCATATACAAAAATTTGGACAATAAAAATATTATCCCATTCATATACTCATACATGAGTAGAATGCATATGTCTTTCAGAAGTAGAACCAGAAGAATAAATTATTTGTGGAGGGAAAAAAAAACGCTCCCTCAATCAGCACAATACATATTTGTTACTAAAGTTTCCTTATTGGTTCATGTCTCCTTTTAGGAAAGGCAGGAGACACTGAGCAGTTTCAATCATTCCACCTGCCCCCAACAACATACTGCAGTCTGAGTCATCTACTCAGGAACAAAGTTTCTATCTAGCATATTCCTCCTCCTCCCACCCCGCTCAGTGCTACCAAGTAGCTGACTAGGATTGGGAAGAGCCAGTTGACTACAGCTCTATCTCCATAGAGATGACTCTTAGTCTAACAATATTAAGTTTTTATTTATAATAGAATTCTTTACATAATATTCTTACAAATCCTACAAATGAAAAAGCGCTCATCCATCAGATGTAATGAGATGTTGATGAAATGATCCATGGTTTCAAAAAGTGATCTTTTTTAAAATGGCATGTGGTACCACTTCTCAAAAGATGTACTCTGGCCAGAGCCCTCTAAGTCTGCATTAACACACCAAGGGTAATAAAACACTGTAATCAGATTCAATGATTTTAAGGTGATCTGACTGCTGTTTTAAATTCTGTAGTCTCTTCTTACACTTCTGACTCTCGCTTTTTATCTTTGATATTTTAGTAAAGCATCTCTCTAAATGAGGCCCTCCCCACATTTTGTAAGGCAACCTTTTCTTTATGAATGTTAGCGAATATTTAAGATGCACAAGCAAAATACCCTTTTCAACCACAAATACTCAAGAACCGCTACTCGGTCCTTTTAAGTTCTGAAATTTCGACCATACATTTTATGTTTAAAGTAGCTATTTGGTTGACAGTATTACACTAAAAAAGCTAAAGATAAGGGTGACTTGGTTCTCTTCTGCAAATGTAGCTTTGGGTCCAATGGTACAAAGGTTCCTAGGGTCTAGTTTTTTGCCCAAGAATTGCTACCTACCCTACCAGCCCCTGTGGTTCCTGGCATAGAGAAATAAAAATGGTCCCAAGGCTCAGACTTTCCCTTTGTGGAAGTTGTGGGTGCGTGTTGAGGGGAAGGAGGCCTAAATAGCAACTTTCCATTTATGTAGTTTCATATGGCCCATTTTTTAACATGTTATATTTTTAATTAATCGAGTTTACAGGTAAAGTCCTTAGGACCGTATCTGTTTATTAGCACATAATGCTATATAAATACTTGCTATAGTTATTACAACGCCAAATATTTTGGGAGGAGGCCAGCTTGTACAAGTCCTCATATATTTCACAACGATATCCTGGGACAGGCATCTGGCCTGGCAGTTAAGATGCCTGCCCACATCTCCCAGTTAGAGGAGCTTGGTTTGATTCCAGGCTACATCTCCGGAATCCAGCTTCCTGTAACTACAAGACCTGGAACACAGTGGTGATGGCTTAAAGAACTGGGTGCCTGCCAGCGATGTGGGAGCTCTGGATCAAGTTCCTGGCCCCAAGATCCTGCTTAGCCTAGTGATGGCCATTGTGGGTGGGTGTGTATTTCTCTCATTCTATCTCTCTCTTTTTTCAAATAATTTTTAAAAACACAATATCCACAAACACAGGTAGGTACTACAATATGTTATTCAGAAACCCCCTTGAGGCTGTTTCCACCCACTCAGTGGCAAACCTACCATGAAATAAACGGGCCTCGACCATAATCTTCAAGGAGACTGCAGCACCCTGAGGCATGGAAGGTACACATGGACATGGCCCTTTCTACTCTGCACGTTGTGATCAAAGAGGCACGTGATGGAGCAGACTGATTCTCCCCGAGCCATTCGGTTAACATCTGCCCTACGTATACACAGCTGTGGATCTGGCCTAAAATCTCCTGGAATGTTGAAGTGTGAGGTGAGGATACTCCAAACACTGATTCCTCCTCGGATTTTCTAAACACCACCTTTCAGAGGTTCTCCAAATGCCTGATGAAGGACCAAAACAGAAGAAACAAGGGTCACTGGCCGTAGTTTAATGGATCTTTCTGCTACTAGAACTCTGTGAAGACAGTCACGTGCCTCTGATTTGGGAAAATAGGGAAATCTATCAATCTCCCCACTCCCACACACACACACTTGTTACGCATCCACAGAGACGACATGGCCTAAATTCTCACTGGACACAAACTCTCTTCAATCTCTTGCTCCAACACCTTCACTAGGGTTGTTAAGCCTCTATTTGTTCTACCACATGTGGGGGCTATTGTAAGGACAGTGGCGGCCGGGGCCACAGCTCACTAGGCTAATCCTCTGCCTTGGGGCACTGGCATACCAGGTACTAGTCGGGGTGCCAGATTCTGTCCCAGTTGCCCCTCTTCCAGGCCAGCTCTGTGCTGTGGCCCGGGAGGGCAGTGGAGGATGGCCCAAGTGCTTGGGCCCTGCACCCCACGGGAGACCAGGAGAAGCACCTGGCTCCTGCCATCTCATCAGCGGATCAGCATGGTGCGCCAGTCGCGGCGGCCGTTGGAGGGTGAGCCAACGGCAAAGGAAGACCTTTCTCTCTGTCTCTCTCTCTCTCACTGTCCACTCTGCCTGTCAAAAAATAAATAAATAAATAAGGACAGTGGCAACATTAATGAGAAGATCAGCACGCAGTATCGCATACAGTGTCTGAAACACGGCTGGTGTAGTAAGTGGTCATTACATGCAATCAATTGTCAAATCCCATCAAAACTTCTTTTCTAAAATCTGTAATTTCACTTTACACAAGCATAGTTTAAAAAGCCTGTGGAAAATGGAATAAAAGGGTAAGTTTATTGTGGTGTAAGAACAGTCACAGAAAATGCATTATGAAAAATTCGCATGAATTTCAGAACGTTTGTCCCAAAAAAGGTTACTGCTTCATTCCATCCCCATGAAACTTTTGAAATGCCCTATATTTAGTCAGCAATGCTTCCCTTTCTTTCCTTTCTGAGCCTCTAACCCACTTACAGTAACCAATTACAATCGTTTACAAATCAGTTGCCTATCTTGCCAGAACACAAAGCTGGCAGAAGTGGAAAGGTAGCCTTATATTTCCATGAATTCTGCCCTGTTTCCCATCTCAGAAAAGGTTGTTTTCTGAGTCTCCATAACATTTTGCATGTCCAGTCTAAGGGCATGTCTACAACCCAAGCTACTGCTCTTATAGGGCACATGACCCAACACTGTCCCCGGCACAGGCCACTGTGGTCCAAGGAAAAGGTTCAGGGAGCAGAGCTGAGTGGAATAGCCCATTGATAACCACAGGCCAGGGCCAGGAGGCTGTCATGGTGCACCCCATGATTCTGTACACATACTACAGGGATTCCAATTAATGCCCCACAACATAACACCTGACAAATGCACACAGACAACCACCTCTGGGGCTGCTTCCTCTTGTGACTGCCGGGGTCTTGCAGGCCCAGCTGCAGTCATTCTATTCTTTCTGAGCCATATCCTGTTTATGCACTGCAGTATTACTAATATTACTACAAATTATTCTAACTATGTAAGGTTCTATCAAACTTAATAGTGCAAACATCCTATTCACACTAATGAGGCCCAGCGCAGTAAAAATACCATTCAGTTACAGTTGGTTTATTACACTGTCCAATGAGGGGAAAAAAAGGCCACTATTGACTGCGAAAATACTAACATCATTAAATGCAAACAACTGAATTTTCCCATAAATTCTTGAAGTTCCCACCTAATCACTGATTTAAATATTTGAAGTTTTATATATTCCTGTATGTGCAACTCTGGTAACATTTAAGACTTTAAGTGTAATATTTAATCAACCACTCAATGAAAAATTTCAATATACTAACTTCTTCACTAAGTTTCCAACTCAGCCATTTTAAACAGCTAAAGACACATCCATGAAACAATTGAAGCTGGATTCTAAACCAGTTGCAATACACAGCTGTTCATACACACCCACAAAAACAAAAAAAACCTAAAATGATTAAATGCTGTGAAGTAGGAAAAGCAGGCCATGCAAAACACAGTATGGGGCAGGGATGGTTCCATTCTCATGTGCCTTCCACTCTCCTTAAATTGAGTGACATTCTGCCTAAGAAAGAAAATGACAATTGCAGTAAAACCAGACTGGGGTTGTTATGGATAACAAAGCACCTGAGGATGGTTACAAGAGAAAGCATTACCTGGAGTGTTTGAGAACCTTCTGTGACATATTCCCCATCAAGTTGCCAAAGTATGAATCTTGACAGTTTGTTTTTAAAAATCTAAATAAAAGCTGCTCATAACCTCTCCCCAAAGTGCCGTTTTATAAAAGCATGTTATTCGTATGTATGGACATGCAGGTATGTTGTACCCAATTGCAGGAAATGTCACCAAAGATACAGGACTGCATGTCGCACTTCGAACAGGTGGCGTTTTAACTTGCCAGGGAATCCCACGCCAAGATGAAGGGCAGAGAAAAAAAGTTAATGGTTCTTAGAAATCTTGTCATTCCCATACAATGGTTCTATTTTAGAGCTAAATAAATATATGGAAGAATTGCAGGATAAATCCCAAATTCACATTACTGAAATTATCAAACTGTTCTAATTTGTAGATTATATTTAAAGAGCCATGTAGCTATTACCAAATTTACTACTGGCAGGGGTACTCATTACACGTAACTTTGAGTCAAACATCAAAGTCACATTTTAAGAATACAGAAAGACCTGAGGAACGAAACATTGCTCATAACAGCATCAGGCACTGAAAATACCTCACGTAACTTTTCGCAAGAGACCGAAAGCGTCAAGTGACACTGAATTCCAGTTTGCTCACTGTATCAAATGAAATGTAATGATGGGCATGTTGCTCACTTGGAGTCTCTCAATTCATAAATGAGAAATCAGAAATCAGGAAGCGGGGGGGGGGGGGGGGAGGCTGTCCTGTGTCATCCAGGTCTTCAGAACTCTTGACTCTGGAGCTCTGCCATCTAATATCCTCTCTCGTGGATCTAGGATATGCCCATGCATTACAGTTCTTGTTGACAGTCTGTTGCCTTGGAAATATTTCATTATTTCAGTTTTTCCATTTGTGGACCCTTGGCCTTGCGATACGAAGGCCATCCTATTTCATATTTTCGATTATCATTTAAGCAATCTTGTGGAGCTATTTATATATATAAGCAAGTGTTAGACAATGCATATCATCATTTATCACTCCGTTTAAGCTTTACACTGTAGAGAGAAAGATCTTCAAAAAAAAATCTCCACCCCCACCTTTGCTTTTTAAACCCACAATTCCATGCTACCTGAATATACTTTGCAAACGAGTATGGGCATCCATCTGATTTTCTGTCCTATACATCCACAAAGCAGAAAAATCTCTGTGGCAGCGCTCCATGATTTGAAATCTATTGGAGTTTTAGGAAAATCAAACAATTTTATACACAGAGTTTCCAGCTTGCTCTTCCAGGATCTCATGAGGCACTTGCTGTGTGTAGGATTCGGAGACATCTGAGTAACACTACATCGTAATGAAAGGCATTGTTAAGAACAAGTGGCTTTTTCTAAAACTTATAAGGAATGATCTCTGTACTCTCAAACCTAAGCCAGCCATTTCATAAATAAAGGAGACAATTCAAAAGACAGATTTTTTTTTTCCTATGGAAGTTTCTGACCACAAGTACATTTGAAAAGCAGTGGTCTCCATAAATGCTTTTGTAAAATCGGTGATTTGGAAACTGTTTTGTGGGTAAATGGAAGGATACAACTTACAACACGTCCACAGAAAGTCACCTCCTCTAAACACATCTGTGTGCAACACTTACAGAGAAACACTCCTGTGAAGCAGCAAATTCAGCACCAAGTGCAAACGCAGCTGGCGAGGGCCTCAACCTAGCTGAAGCAGGTAACCAGGAGCAACATCCCCCTCCCAAACAAACTGCCTTCTCATTACAGAACCAAAGCAACTTCATGTGTAATGTTTACTCTTACAGTGCTAAGAGCATTTAAACCCTGATAACAAACCAAACCCTTGGGGCATAAAACAACTGTTTGGATAACAGGCCAAGTTTGTGATTATTGCTGTTTGCAACGCTTAGTTTATAACTCCCTCCCTCATCGCCTCTGTAATGTTCCTCTGCCCCTTTGCCCCGTTATTACTCCTCCCTCTCCCTATAGGTTAAACCTTCTCAGATCCAACCTTTAAAATGACAGCATCCAAGCTGAACAAGAAGATGCTATTAAAGGGCATTAAATTAAATACAGTATATCCTCCTACAACTTCAATCAGAATTTCAGACCAAGTGTTATTTAGTTCAGCTCTCAAGTGGAGCAGAATAACAAATCGCACGCTTTGATTTACCTTCTTCGAATGCCAAATGGAGACAGGTGATAAAGAACGCGCTCATGCACAGGCTATGAAGTTTCCCCTAGAAATTAATTCTATCTTCGAGATTCCTATCTCAGAGAAATTCCCAAAATGGCACACAAATAGGCCACTGCTAGAGAGATTACTGAGGCCAACCCAGTAAATACATTTACTACTAACTGAACTGAGGGGGAAGAAAGAAAGAGGGGAGGAAGAAAGGAGGAAGGGAGAGAGGGAAAGGAGGAGGGAGGGAGGGAGAGAAAAGAAGGAAGGAGGGATAAAGTGGAAGGCAGGAAAGGAGGTAAGGAGAGAAAGAGGAGGATGGGGCAAGGATGGAGGGGGGAGGGAGGAAGAGGAGAAGGTGGGAAGGAAGAGGAAGAAGGGGAAGGAAATCAATTAGAAACTTCTGATTTCAAAAAGTATTTGTCACCATGTTAGAAAAGAAATAGCCATCAAAAGGCTTGCACAGTGTTGTAATAAATTATTTTCTCTACCTCTAAGAGTAAAATATTTAATATGTGAATTCATCACAAAATACTAGTATTTCTTAAGAATTAAATGCTCATTTGTAACTACAGGAGCTGTCAGGTGTCCTCTGCGCTTACCGAGTCACAGTTAACGCGGTGTGCACTTAACCTCTTTTAAAAACTGGATTCTGGATGATTTACCTTGATACATGACTTTGACAGATTCATCGAGAGTTTGGAATTCGTCACTAAGGCAGCTACTTAGCCAGATTAGTTCCAAAATCCTGACAAGCCCGCCGTCCCTTTTGCAGGACAGAAACAAGCAACACTCTAAACAGAACAGCTTTTAAAGGCACTGACGTCTGAGGCTCTCCCAGCTTCTCTTGATGTTAAACTCTGGGTCCCATACTATGTTGCCTCAACACACTCTGTGGTCTCACAAAGAAAACTGGCCACGTAAGGTCCCTCATCTTCCTTCCACGTCCACGGAAGCCTGCGAGGCCACTCCGGGTCCCTGCCCGTGCTGTGGGGATGCCCACCGGACCGTATTTGTTTTCCTCCTGAGTCAATGGGTAACATCTCATGCTTCCTACTGAGGCATTCCTCGGCACGCTGCTCAAGCCAATATGCTATATGCAACTCATGTCATTAACGCTGCCAATTAATAGCAAATCGGATTCCAAACAAAGCAGGCTGGGTGGACAGCGGGAGGGAACACCACGTGCTTGGTTACTGGGCATCCTCAGCATGCCATTCACGTAGGACGGGGCCAGCATATTTGGAACGCCAACTCCTGTTCCCTTCGGCTCCACTAGTTTAACTAACTTCCAACAGACACGCTCGACTGGATATGCAATTCTCACCAGGAACTTTTTCAAAACACAGCTCCCCAAACAGGAACGAACGGGGCACAGCTGCTCCGACTGCGGGCGCACTGGGCAGCTCGCCGTGCGCCGGTGGCTTTGCACCGAAAGGGGTTTGCTTCTGGCTTTTGCGGTTTTTCTTGGCTAGGGGGTGGGAGTGGGGGTGCGGGTGGGACTAAGAGGGGCGCGAGCGCGCGGAAGGCAGAGTCGGGCACCCCGACTGGCCGAGGCTGCGGCGGGCGCAGCCCGGGCGGCGGGGAGGCGGTGGCGGCGCGCGGCTCGCGCGCGGCCCGGCCTAGTGCTGGGCGCGGAGACGGCCCCCGCGCGACACCGCCGGGCCTGGCGCGAGCTCCGCGCTCCCCGCCCCCGGCCTCCCCGCCTCCGCCCGCCTCGCCCGCCCTCCCCCTCCCCAGCCTCCTGCCCTTCCTCGAGAGCAGCTGCCAAGGGACCCGCGGCGGCCCCGGGGATCCCCGGCCCCCCACCCTCGCCGCGCCGCCGCTGCCCGGCACACTGCGGCGCCTTCTCCTTTTCTGCTTGTTTCGCTTTTTCTGTCTCGCTCTCTCGCTCTTTTTTTCTTTCCTCTTTTGCATTTCTTTCTTTTTGCTTTTTTTTTTTTTTCCGGCGAGTCACTCCATTCGCCGAGCCGAGGGGGGTGCGACTGCTCGCACAGCCTGGCGCCGCCGCCGCCAGAGCCCGCTCGCTGCCGCAGCCGCCGCGGGCGGACAATGCGCGCGGGAGGCGGGCGGGCGGGCGCTGCGCCGCAAGCCCCCGACGCGGTCCCCGCGGGCTCGCGGCCCAGGAGGCGGGCGGCGGAGCGGGCCCCGCCACCCCGGCGGCGGCGGCGGCGGCGGGAGCAAGCGGCCCGGCGGCAGGTTCAATAAACAGAAAAGTGTTACCGTTCTCGCCTGGAAGGATCCTGCTGAAAGCTGGGCTTGGTGGGCGCCATCTTCCTGCTATTTTTTTTCCTCTCTTACTTTTTGCCTCTCTCCCCCCCTCCCGGGGTGGGGGCGCGGGGCGGGCGGGGGTGTGCGTGTGCGTGGGGCGGCGGGAGTGGGTGCGGGCGTGCGCGGCGCGCGCGGCGGCGGCGGCGGCGGCCCGGCGGGCGGCGGCCGTGGTCGTGGCCGTGGCCGTGGCGGCGGCGGCAGCGGCCGCGGCCGCGCTGCTGAGGCGGGGAGGCTACGGAAAAGTAGTGGGGCCCGAGCCGGGCCGGCGACCGGCCGTCCCCTCGCGCCGCCGGTGCTCCCCGCCGCAGGTCGCCGCCTCCTCTGCCGCCTGCGCCTTCTCCTCCCCCTGCTCGCCGGGCGCCGCCGTCCATGCGCCGCAGAGCACCCGCGGCCCGGGCCGCCCCGGCTCCCGAGACATGCCCGGCGCGGAGACAGGCGACCGGCGGCGGCGGCGGCGGAGGAGGAGGGGGAGGCGGCGGCGGCGGGGGGAGGCGGCCGCGCGGCCCCGCGGGCGGCCCGGCCCAGGGCCCCGCCGCCTCCTCGCACGCCCCCGGCCCCCGCCCCCGCCGGCGCTGGCCTGGTGACAGGTGGGGCACACACGCTCCCGGCGGGGCGGCCGGGCCTAGGCCCCGAGGGGCGGGGACGAGGACGACACGCAGGGGGCTCCCAGCTTGACCGCTGTGAAAGTATTTCTGGGTATTTTCCAGCTGCTTTGCTCCAGAGCGCTCCTCGCACGCAGACACACACCCCCTTCGTGCCTGCTCGCTCGCTCGCTCGCTCGCTCTCTCTCCTGCTCGCTCTCTTTGGGGGGACGGGGAAGCCCGGCTGCCGGCGCAACAACGCCACTCAGTTGCAGTTGCGAACACTTCGCTTCTCTGGAGGATCGCAGCCAGAAGCGAAGAAAGAAAGCGAAAGAGGAACTGGGCGGCCGCGCGAGTGAGCCGGGGCAGGACAGCGTCCCGCGCGCGCCTTCGGGGCAGCGGAAGTGAGCGCGGGCGGGGGCGGCGGCGGCAGCACTGTCCGCCGCTTTCCCGGAGCCGGCGCATCTGCACGGGTCGCGCGCGGACAGGCGTGCACACCCCAGGGTGCACAGGTGAATGGCCCAACCCTCGAGATGCCCCTCCAGACTCGGGGCCTGCTCCCTGGCACTGGGCAGCCGGCCTTCTGGGCTCCAGCTCGGTCGCCACCCGCCCCGTTAGGGCGCAGCGAGGCCTAGAGCGACTCGGTGTGGGGCCAACCCTGGAATCCTGGCCCCTGGGTAGAACCCTGGTCAGCGCGCCTTCCTCCCTTAGCCACTGGGCAGCAGCGAGTGGGCAGCTTTTTACGCAGAGACTTGGGTCAGTCACGTGTCAAGCGGGCCAGGAGAAAGCACTGCTCCCTGAGCATTTGCACTTGGAATAACTAAAAAGAGCCCGACAGCTGGACATCAGTCCTGTGTGAGGCGTTGCATTCCGCCTCAAAGTGCAGAAACAAAATAAAGCTCTGAAAAGGGGTCTCTCCGCATCCCCTCCTTGCAGTCAGGTAGGGCTAGGAGCTGCCAACTTGGCAGGAGAGCTTCCGTGGGTTTGGTGGCCGTGGTGCTGAATCGGCCTGCTGGTGTGGGAGCGCTCATTGGACTACACTCTACAGGCAGAAGAAGATGAGAGCTGCCGAGCTGGGGACTGGCAGGTGTAGCCCATGGGACCTACTTAAGGCACTCCAGAAGGGGGAAGTTGCTAGTTGGAAGTCCTGGCTCCAGAGCAGCCCCAAGGTGACAAATGGGAATGGCTTGTGGTCTCCACACAGGCAGCCAACTTGCTGCTTGACGGACCCCACCACCACCAGCTGTCACTCCTCGTCAGACTCCCAAAAGTACTGAAAATGTTTCTTCTGTAAGGTGGTGTGTTGCCATTCAGTTTGGCACACCTATCCAGCGCCCAAGGTGCAAACTCAGTGTATGCACTCGGAGTCCCTAGAGCCAGACATGTGGGTGGCACACAGTCCCCAAGAAGTACTGGAGGACTGGGACTTGCAGACCCACACCCCATCCCTAGCACCTGCCACAGGACTCAGCCTTCTGGTCATCAAATCTGAGGTAACAGGTGTCATCAAATCTGAGACACAAAACCAAAGAAGACTACATTTTTCACAGCGACCATGTTCTCTTCCATCAAAGTAACAGGACATGGAAAGGGAAGGAAGGGATAATACATCCCAATGGCTAAAGTTGAGGGCTGATCCTTTTGCAAGCCTTAGGCTTTAGAACTGCGGGGGCGTTCAAAGGCTGGACAAATAACCCACATCCAAAGAGGAAGGCAGAGAGCACCCGTTCTGTGTGCAGGTGTCAGACAAGGGGGACTACTGCTGCGTGCTCCAGTCTTGAGGAGAAAATGAGCCCTGAGATGATTTCAACACCAACACTCTGAGCAAACGCAAAGGCTGGATATTCTAGACTGCCCCTTCTGCCCTGTGCCTGTCTCCTAGGGTAGCTCCGGGCCCCAGAGGGCCCTGAAATCCTGCAAAGGCCACCTGACATTTCTGAGCCTTGACTCCCTACTGCACAGATCACACTATTGTGACTATTGCCTGCACTTCCTAATACTGACCGCCAGATTCTATTGTTATTGAAATGTTTTATAAATGACACACACACACAAAACCACACATACCTGAGCCATGAAAAGGGGAAAAAAATCTTTAACTCTTGTCTAGTCCTTTATGTTAGAAAGATTCGCAGAGCTTTTGTGTTAAAGGTTCTTGTAATCACTGAAGTAAAACAAGACTAAAATTATTTCAATAAAACAATCTCTTTGGCCAAGGAATAGTCCCTTTTTGAATTATTCTTAGACTCTTTTTAAAACTTCCAACAGCAGAGCCCATAATGAAGTCTTCGACAGCATATGTGCAATACTGGGCATCAAGTTGGAAAACACTCAGTGTGTTATGCAAAATCTGCTCTGGTCACTGGGCCACTGGTTAGAACGCACAAAATATGGCATGATCGATTATCTTAACCTTTTCAGTTTAAATACTGTTGGTTCAAATCAAAGGTTCTCAAGTCAATGAAGTTTGAAATACAAGGTAAAAACAGGAACTGTTATTTGAATTATGCATTGTGTATATTTTAAGTTAAATGCCATTGGCAAATCTCTCAGATGGTTAATCGTGTGCAACCTGGGAAACACAAATATTTAATTTCACACTTTCATATGTTCTTTTTTCTTCCATCTCATAGAAAACAGCTCACCTTTCACACTACATTGTTCGTTTTTCTCAGCGCAGGTTTGTGGGTTACATTTTTGATAAAATCTTGGAATATCGAAAGTTGTTCTTCAGGAAAAAACTTTAGGGTTCTAGGGCTGGTGATGGTGATAAAATTTCCCCCTTCCCTTCCTCTCTGAGTCAAAGAATGTTTCCTGTTTCGGTATCACATCTGGCATTTTTTAAAAAGATATCTGCAAATATGCTTCGGAGAAATGCAAACAAGTAATACTTTAAAACTTCCTTCACATCACCTAGCCTAACTTTGTGAAATTTGCTTGCTAGCTCGGATCTCTGAATCTCACGCATTTGCATTATAATGCGTTTAAAATGAATACTTAACAGCGCCAAAGAGACTCGGATTTCATGCTGTATTTCCCTGTAGTAACAGGTGACATGATAACACTATTATGTAGAATCGCAGGGCTACCGCTACACGTGAAAATCGTTCCTAGTCTGTTTGGAAACAAATGATCAATCAGCCTCCGGTGATCAATTGGCCCCCCTGGCTGTCCATCAGCGCGGGTCCGCACTAGGCAGAGGCATGGAGAAAATTCTGCGGGAATTTGGGACTGGGATCCCAAACTTTGCAGAAGCACCTCGTGCGACGTCTCAGACTTCGCTGCAACTCCTCCGCTACTCGGGGCCCGAGGCTCCTGATTTAGGGGGCGGGCAGAGGGCGAAGGATGACTTCACTTCGCCAGCGCACTGTAGTGCTTTTCAGTCTGGATTGTGAATATTATTATTATTATTATTATTGTTATTGTTATTTTCTTCCTCATCTGTAGAACGAGCGGGCAGGCAGAGTGAGCCCTGGCAATGTTGCCTGTGTGTCGCCAGGCACCAAACAGAGGAGCAAAGTGAGTCCCAACCCAGCACCCCGGGGCGGAGGCACCATCCCAGCCCGGGCGGAACTACTCACCGCTGCTGGTAGGAGGTGATGCCCTGGACGTTCTGCGGGGTGCCGTTGGCCGCGGCGCCGGCCCTCCCCATGCCCGCGCCGGCCGGCACCCCCGCGGCCGCCCCGCCGGCCGCCGCGGCCGTCACCTGCACGCTGAAATCCGGAAAGATTCGGATCATCGCCGCGGCTTCGGCCCCCGGGCGCGGCGGCTCTGGGCTCGGGCTGGCGCGGGGCTCGGGCTCGGGCTCGGGCTCCGGCTCGGGCGCGGGAGGCGGCGGCGGCGGCAGCAGCAGCAGCGCGAGCAGCGGCGGCGGCGGCGGCAGCAGCGGAGCCAGGCACCAGCCTGCAATCCCATTAGTGAGCCGCGGCCACTGTGCGCGGCGGAGAGGCGCTTTGATGTGCGCGCAGCGGGCTGGGGGGCGGGGGGGGGGGAGCCGCGAGCGCGGGGAGGAGGTGCGGGGGGCTTGCGAGGGACTTGCTAACAACCCAACGTGTCAGGGTGGGGCCTTTTTTCCCTTTTGGGGGGCAGCGGCGCTCCCCCCTCTTTGCAGGATGTTGCTCTCACTGGCTGCTCGGGCTGCGCCGCGCGAGCCCAGCTGAGGCGGGGAGGGGAGGGGTGGTGGAGGAAGGATGCACCGGGAGGCTTGGCGAGGACTTGGCCGGTGCAAGGGAATGACCGTCAGTGGAGGGTGCGTTTCTTTCCCGCCCCCTCTGCGCGCGCGCACACACACATACACACACAGACACACACACACACACACACACTCGCCTCGCACTTCCGACCCAAAGTGCACGACGGCGCGCTCGCTCCCTTGCTTTCTCTAGAGAAAATAGCCAGCATCCAGGCAGGCTCGCGGCTTTCAGCCACCTGGACTGGCGCCCGCGTGCACGGCCATGGGGGCGCAGGGCCGCCCCTCCTAGACGGGACCCCTAGATGCCCTCCTTGCGCGCGACGGGCCGCGCCAGGGTTGCAGAGCGCCAAGTTGAGCTCCCAGAGAACTTGATACTCAGTGAGGAGCGATGCTGTGCGGAGCGCAGCGGGGAAAAGAAGCCGCTTTTGTGCAAAGGAGAGTTTGCTTCCGTTATCCGAACGGGTTCTTCCCGCTCCTGCTGGGCGGGCGGCTCGGTCTCCCCCATCCCACCGCACCAGCTTGGAAGGTGAGGACGGCAGTCCGGCTAGAGGGACCCGGGTGTACCCCGCCGACCCACCCCGATACGCCCCTTTCGACCGAGGAAACGAATAAATTAGCAGCCGTAATTGAGACCAACTCTGCCAATTCCAACCACCAGGGAAACAAAAAGAGAAAACACGTGCGTTTATTTCCTCGCGTCTCCCCAGCGACTTCTCCACATTTTCGCACCCGCGTTGCTTGAGGGGGTGCGGCGGAGTGCGTGTGGTTTGGGAGAGCCTCTCCCAGCGCATCCTCCTCCTCCTCCTCCTCCCTGCGCTGCTGGGTGGGGGTGGCGGGAGTCCACCGCTTCCCCCAACCTCGGCCAGGGATCCCCGCAGTCCCACTTCCTCCCCTTTCTTCTGCCCTGTGAGCGCTGAGAGGAGTTGTGGGTGGCGGGGTGAGCAGTGGGGGTTGTTGGGAGCAACCCCCGTGGGATGCGGGGCTAGGTCTCCGTTCCCATCCCGCGCCCCCACTTTGCCGGCGCCGCTGCGGGTTTCCCCCTTCTTGTTCTCCTTTCCACACCCCGCACGCCAAAGGCCCGGACTCCGCAGCCGGGGAACTAGTGGCCCGGGCACCCTCCAAGCAAACCAAAGTTGGGCTCAGCGAAGCTTGGCGACCGCCACCACCCGGGCCCTTGGCCAACAGGTTTAACCCTTTGAGCCTGGGGCGCAGCCGGCCCGCGGGGACCCGGAGAGCCAGGACCCATTGGCCAGAAGTTGCCGAGGTCGAGAGTGACAGGGTCCGCCCGCACACGGGCCGGGGGCTGCAGACCCGGGCGTGCCCTCCCATCCTGCTGACTCTCGGGCTGCAGCTGCGACGCACAAAGGCGAGTGGTGGTCGCCCGCGGCGTCTCGCGCCTGCAGGGGCAGACCCCCGGAGCTTCCCGAACCCACGGCAGCTTCCGGAGCGGCCGCTGCGGGCAAGCGGAGGGAGGGAGCCTCGGCTCGCGCTGGCCGGGCCCACGGCGCAGCTGCGTTTCCATTTTCCTCTCAAAGAAAACGCTTTGGACGGCAGATAATACCAGGAGATATGAAACTGCTGGGTCCCCCCACGTGTTGCACGGAAAAAGAATAGCAATGAGCATCTGTGGCTGGCGCGAGGGATCCCACGAGGTAGCTGAAGCCATGACCTGGGTCCAGACTCCCTCTGGCCAGAGAAGGGGGCGTGTTCTGGCGGGACCGTGGCCTGCCTTTTGGGGACACTGGGTCGTTCAGGGTCGAGGGAGAGGCCGTTGGACGCGGGGGCGAGAGCGCCATCGGGGCCTGGGTGGTGCCGGGCCGCCCCGTCGAGGGCCACAGCCGAGCAGTTGGGGGCCTGGATCTGAAGGCTCCCTCTTTCTGGGAGCTCGCCCTCAGGGTGGGGTCTGAAGAGCCCTCAGGGGGCACCCTTGCCTCCCCAGTTGCCCAACAAGGCAGATCACGGGGACTCAGGATCAGGAGCGCCTTGGGGCTGCCTTGGTCCAGGCCTGCAGTGTTGTTGTTAGCCAAAGGAAGCCCAGCAAAAGGCTGATGAATGAGACCAAACACGAACCCGGATGCAGGCCATTGCTTTGTGTCTGAAATACTGGCTCATCGCAGGTGGCGGGTGTGCCTAGCACTGAAGCCTAGGCCAACCAGTGGGCAGAGGTCGCCCTGTGCGCTTGAATTCTGCTGACATCATACAGTATTTCAGGTCAGAGTCCGGCAGTTCCAAGGTCCCAAATGAGGCAGATAGGAGAGAAAACCCTCTTTGGCCAAAACTGCTGCATCTTTCAAAAAATGCCTTTCCCTCACACAGACTTTGTGCACAACTGACAGCGAGTCCTATTGGTAAGCAAAGAGGATGACTGTTTCAGCATCAGTTCTATGACTGGAAGAGACAGTTAACCTCATTCACTGATTTCACAGGGTAGTTGATCAGAAAATGTGTAACCCCATTTCCCTTCCTTTTTGGAGTGAAATTTTTGCTCTGAAGCCTAAAAGGGCAAAATTGTCCCAACAGAAACGAGTGTTGTCGTTAGACATTTAAAGCTGTATAGGCTGAAGCCTCCCCAACTGCAAACTATTAAGATAGTTTAACGAGCACATTCAAGTTCGAAGTTCCAAGCTTTCAAATACCTATATTTAAGAAAATAGCCTAGCGCCTGCCCTCCAGAAGTTCTCTTTTCTAAACCAGAAACACATAAAAATACTCAAAGACAAAATGCACAATAGGTTGCCTTAGAATGCCCAGGCTTGCTCTCTCTCAGCATTTGATCCTTCCATGTATGGTGTCAGAAGATGGGCTTGCAATGCATGAGAGACACATTTCTTATTGGATCTGCTTATCTCCATGTTCATTAAGGACCTTGAGCAAAATATAAGTTTATTCTCTCATTAGTAATTCGGATTTTATTACTCTGCTCCTTCAGTTACAATCTTGACATGCTGGTAGCTGTTTAGCAGTATTCAGAAATTGCCCTTAGCATTCACTCCACCAAAAAGACTACAGTTAGTGCTCAACTTAGCATACTTTTTCATTTTATAGTCTTGGTACATGTAGACATTTAGAAAAGAACTTCAGGACGTTTTAATCCTGAATGCAGGCATATGATATACACACACATGTATATATCACAATTACATATTTACATCTGCATCCTTGTTGTCATAGTGCAACTGTGCCCTTTGGTCATATGATAAAAATATCTATTTTTGAAAATTCATTTCCATTTACCAAAAAGGTTTTACTGAATTTTCCCTATTGGCTGTCAGAAGCTGCCAATGACACGTAGAAGAGAGGAGATGACAAAGCTTGATTCTAATTTTTGCTTTACTCTGATCAGATATACAGGAGGAAAATAAAATAGGATACAGAGATCAGGATAAGATAGAGCAAAACATAAAATGAATAGAATAAATATGCTATATGTAATGAATAAGTGTAAGTAGTACTGTACTCTGATGTTGGGTGTTTTTATTGAAGTGATTGTGCTGCAAATAAGGGAGTTTGTTCCATAAACAAATTCATATGTTAATTTACAACAATCTGAGAGGCCAATCTTCATTGTAAGAAGAGCTCTGAGCTAATATTATGGTCCCTCCATATCATTGGAGGAAGATTTCACATTGCATAGAGGGGTTAAATATTTGATTTCACCAATTTTCCATCTTCATTCCTCAATCCAAATTAAATTCAAGCTCTTACTGTTAAATTTTATCTGCTATTAATATATCTCATAGTCCATTCAAAAGCAAAAGCAAAACAATAATATCAGGAGAGGAAAAGAAACCATAAACTTAGAAATATAGCCCTTCTTGATATTTCAAAAGACCAAACAAGGAATTAAGAATATGTAATAAATCATCATATATAATATATGCATATCCATATAGAACATGTAAGAGGAGTTCTGAGGATTTTTTCATACTAATACTACATGTGTCCAACACTGAAATAGCTGAAGCTTTATGCTAAACTAATTCTCAGAGAACTTCATAAATATATAGCTAGAAAGAGGCAGTTTAGTTAGAAGAAAGAAGAATTCTTTAGCTGTGTTATAATTCAATAGTAGGCAGCTGGGGAAGAAAAATTGTTTAGAGAACCAAGTGAATGGGGAAAGATATCCAAATGTTTTTTCTTAGTTAAAATAGTCACAGGATGGCACATATTACTCCAAAACATGTGCAACTCAAAGGAATCTCACTTAAAGGTAAATTCATTTAAATACAAAATAACAAAATACTCAAAGCATATACTAAAGACAAACATCGGAAAACAACAATCCTAAAAGTTGCTTTTCCTTAATTTTTCATGATGGTGATTTGGTTCTGAAGTTAAAGACTTTAAATGAATACGTGAGTCTCCAGGAGTCCCCACTGTTGGTTCTAGTTTGCTCCTTCTGTTACTGGTGGCATGATCATAACTTGTATGGAGCCATGGAGGTAAAATTGGTGCTAGCACTGCAGGTCCAGCAGCCAATCCTAGTTTTTGTTTCAGTGAAAAGTGCACAGAGTATTAAGTGGAACTTTTGTTTCTGTTTGATTTGGTTCCACCAGGTAAGCATATCCATGTAAACAAGGGACTCTTCGCTGAATTTTCTTACTGATTGTGAAGTTATTAATACAGTGCCTGATTTGAGGAGTAGCTAATTGCTTTGGATGGAGTTTTGTTGTTGTTTTCATTTTGAAAACAACTATACTAGATGAGTTTTTTACATGAAGTTTTCATTTTCTGTAAGATAAGATATTGTTTAAGCAATCACACAGCAAATCAGATAACTGGTTTCCATTCTATTTTTATTAAACTTTTATGTCCCTTCACTGAGTGTGATGGTTCGCAGATTTCAGCATGCGTCAGAATTACTAAATGTGTTTGTTTAAAACACAAATTTCTCTTTACCTGTACAAGATCTTATTCCCTAACTCTGAGATGGAGCTAATCATTTGCATTTCTAACATGTTCCTCAATGATGCTGATGCAGTTGGTCAGGTACTTTATTCGAGAACCATTGGTCTGGATGGTTTATGATGGTTACACACTAAGTGGTTAAGGGCAAGTTATTTATACATTGAGTGAGGGGTCAAGGGCAAGCTGGCTTTGGCAACCTCGTATTAATTCAATCTAGCAAACATGGATTTGTCAGGTTTGGTAGGGAGCCAAGAGTTTATCAGCAGAAATAGATTTGTAAAGAAACAAACTGCAACAAAGTATCCTAAGGACAAGGATTGATTTGTGGGGCAAGAAGCACAAAAGTGGACTGAGGGAGATGGGAGATAGAGACATAGCAAAGGAGGAGAGTTATAAGAACATGGTCCAGAGCATGGGTTGAGAATCATACACTCTACGTTGACTATGATTCTACAATTTATAAACCTAGTGACTTCAAGCAATTTATTGACTTTCTCCATGTCTGAATTCCCTCATCTGTAACATTGGTAATACATTTATCAAATGATTGTTGTAGCAATTGATACAAATTACATAAAGGATCTAGTGCTTGACTCATGCTGATTACTCCAAGAAAGGTAATCATTCCCATGGAATAATCTCTAAATTCACTTCTGAATTCTCGTCCATGGAGATGGAAGAAATCTCAATGATAACTCAATGAAATATTTGTATGTTCTATTTATTCTATTTATTCTGTTATTCTAAATTCTCTAACAATATATCTGGAAATATGGCTATTTTTTTCAATCAAAGCCAAGAAAGATACCAAACAATACCAAATAAAAGATCTGCAAATGTTCCCTGAAGCTAGGAACAGGTTTCTGGAGGCCTGAAGTTCTGCTGTACATAAAGGGTTGTACACTCTGGGATCCATCACGTACAGGAAGTGTACAGGTATAAAAAAAATAGCTTCACAAAGTACAATTTGGATAGCAAATCCCCTAATGGGAACAAGGATCCAAATCTTTTGGATCAATGAGGATAGGAATAATTGCAATGTGTCACTGAGAACGTGCTACCAACCACAAACATCTACTCCACTGACCAATATTGAAGTTAAAATAAGTTAAAGTTTTTATTATTATATCTAAAAATAAACTTATTACCTAACAAAATTTCATAAAAAGAAGTTACTTTTATCCATAGCAAAAGCAAAAAAAAAAATAGTATGCTTTACATTTTTTTTAGTTCTCCTTTAATACCTGGCTTAGTAGAAAGTAGATTCCCATATCTCTTCTATGGTCAACCTTTTATTGTATGCTGTTTTGATTGTATGTGAAGAACTTTCAGCCTCACAGTTTGTAGTTAGAAAAGATATGTTGAATTTTAATATCTTTTGTGGATATTAAAATTGTGGATATTTTTCCTTGCTTTACACTGAAACTCAATAAGTATTAGTTTCTTATAAGTTAGTTGTAGTGTGGGATCGTATTAAGAAACTTAATTTTTAAGATAATTTTTTATTTATTAAGATGAACAATTTTCATGTTATGAACATGTGATATTTCTCATCCTACTTCCCTTCAGCCCACACTCCCAACCTCTCTACTCCTTCCTTATTCTTGCATGAACAAAAATCTACAAATCAATGGGTATTCATGAGTATACCAAAAGTATTCATAGTATACTCAAGAACATCTATTGACCTGTAGAAGTTTTGTTCATGCATGATTGTGTATCAATGTACATCAACAATTTAAAAATATTGATGGAGTTATAGAAATAGTATAAATATTGACACACTTCATTACACAATATTGAAAAGTTATAGTTGTTAATATCACTACCAATCTGCTCAGCAAAGCCTTTAAGCATTGGGAAGCCATCAACCTCAAAATGGCAGTTACAAGTTCCCTAAAACTCTCATTTTCACTTGAATATTATTATTATTGTTAGCAACCAAATGTTATCACTTATCTTTGTTTTTAGTTCTTAGTTACTATCTTTCAAGTGACAAGTACATTATGTTATTTTCAAGAAATTTGGCATAGGCCAAATATCCAAGTCTAAATAACTGTAGTTTGTCTGCTATTCTTTCTAGTGTAAATGGGAATTCATGAAAAATCTGGCTACTTCAGCTTTTGAATCAAGGAAGTGATTGTCCAATTGCTGCTCTGGAGATGCTCACTGTAACTGGGCATGCAGCAATGTGCTGCACGTGTGCTTCCCATGCTATCAGAAGCAACACTTAAAAGATATGTGCTTAAGGGTCCAGATTTAATAAAGTTAATATTTTTTACTGCTTCATCAAGAACATTGTTAAGTGAAACTGACAACTTTTTGTGTGAATGGCAGGAGGGAGAATACAGAGACAAGTGGGATTATTTGATGTCGCTGCCCTGATTCATCCTAATTCTGCAGCAATTTTCCTTATTTTTGTTTTTGTACCATCATTGCAAATCTCTACAGCAAAAAAGGGTAAATAAATTCTTTGTATTCTAGTAAAATAGTTTTTACTTGATAAAATAGCAAAAGGGTCCTCAGTTCTCACTTTGAGAACTGCTGCCCCAATAACAGGAAATTCTCAAATTGCTATTATAACTGTCATACTCTCCTTTACATTCTCTTTTTGCTATGTTTTCTAAAAGAGTGAAAATGCATTTAGAAGTTATGTATTGCTTCACTATAAAACCATGAATGGATTATTACTAATGTACTTAGGATTCTAAGTACATGTATGTACTTCTAAGTACAAGTATGCAGAACTCAAAAATAAGTACTTGGTTTTCTTATACTATCATTCAGGAAGTGGATACAGTTTTGAGAAAAGCCATTCAGATACTTAATATGGAAAATCTGGATCAAAAATTTTATTTCTCCTCTACTCTCTGAGAAAGGGGAGGGAATACGAAAGTGAGAATGATGTTCCAGAAGGATGGCAGGATGAAGCACGTATGCAGTGTCAGGTTGGAAAGAAGTTTTACATCATGCAGGTACCTGCAGAGGGTCACCCCTAAAGATGCTGAAACTCCCTTACTTCGGACACAGGAGGAACATGTCAAAATTCATGGGAAAATGGAATTAAATAAGTTTATTTGGACACAAAAAGTTAGAAATTCATGCACAGATTTCCGTAATTCACATTTCCACAAACTTTTTGAAGATCCCATATATTTTAGCAGAACAAGATGACCACCTAGGAATTCAAATGAGACATTTTGCACTAGAGGTCTGTTGGAGTCAATGTCCTCCAAGTTCATGACTTCCTTAGACCCTGTACTTAATGTCACATCCATATCATAAGCATATATGACAACACAGTTGTACAGTCTTTCTAACATGGTTTTCACAAGCAACCACAAATAATTTATTGTTTATCACTATTCTCATGCAGGAGGATATCAAAGTCTGCTTCAAAATGGAAAATCAATTTGGATTATTATGCAAAACAATTTCACTTTCTCAAAAAGAAAAGGGAAAAACATCTGATAGTTAAGTATTTACAATAATTAATTTTATTTAAGTACCCTGGACAGCTGCTCAAGATACAGCCCAAACAGAAGAAAAGCTCAACCTTTTGAAGTCAGACACTACTTGTTATTACTCTTTCTTAATCAAAGGAATGTCTCACAGAGATAACAAATCACTGAAGAATTAATCATTTTAGAGAGGAATGAATGTACTCTTATTCAAGAATTATAATCTGTCAGATATATACTTGATGAAAATTCTAGAAGCAACTTCTTGGTTGACTTTTTTCTAGAGACAATTTTCCAGCATTGGAGTCACAGGGGAATCAAGAGATTCTCTGTATGTCAGAGAAATATTATCTTTGTACTTTTGCCCAAAGATAAGACACTAACGCCATTCTGTCTTAGTTCTAGTTATTTTGACTGAAATGATTCTGCCTTAAAAGTGATTTATTTGGTTGCACCCAATGAGAACTGGAAATGTAAGGAGGATTCACTGATAATTTTAAAATATTATATATAAGGGAAGATATATAAACCACCTGTTCAAATTTAAAATGTTTGTATTTTAATATGTTTGATTTTGAACAGGGATATAAAATATTTTCACTTAGAAATGTTCTTGTTTCTAAAATTGTTGACTTATTATGACTTGCTGATTTTTAACTTTTTCAAAAAGGAAATACTGAACAGTATAGAAGTAAAATATACTGTATTTCAAATTACCTTAGTTTTCTATAACAGAAACACACATTAATAGTTGCTTATATGAGATAGAAGTTCATTTCTTCCTTATAAAAAGTTTAGAAGGTGATGGTCCAAAATGGATGCATTCTACATTCAGGATCTTGGGTTCCTTCTATGTCGTTGTTCCACTATTCTATGAGTGCTGTATTAGTGCATATCGCCCAAGAGAACCTATATCCAGGTCCAAGAGAACCTGCAACCACATCCATAAGTTAGGTAGAAAGTGTGAATTATATGAATGAGGAAGAGAAGGGCATCTATTTTCTGTATAATAGGGTTTGGAAGTAGTGCATGCTTCCCTCACATCTTATTAGGCAAAATTTAATCATATGGTTGTGAATGCCCGTAAGATACGCTGGGATATGAAGCCGAAAATATGATCAAGCCATGTGGCCAGATAAAAATCAAAAGTTCTATTATTATAGAAGAGGACAATTCAATTTTAAAAATCTACTGGAAATTAAGAGACAAACAGAAATCCACAAAATCTAAATCTAAAATATCCCAAGTAATTCTTCACTGAAATTAATGAGGAATAATTTTCAAATTACTTATTTGGAATCTATTAGTAAAAAAATAAAAACAATTCAGAAATCTATACCTATGAAACAGATAAAGATGTATTTCTTTTTTTTTTTTTTTTTTTTTTACAGGCAGAGTGGACAGTGAGAGAGAGAGACAGAGAGAAAGGTCTTCCTTTGCCATTGGTTCACCCTCCAATGGCCGCCGCGGTCGGCGCACTGCGGCCGGCGCACCGCGCTCATCCGATGGCAGGATCCAGGAGCCAGGTGCTTTTCCTGGTCTCCCCATGGGGTGCAGGGCCCAAGCACCTGGGCCATCCTCCACTGCACTCCCGGGCCACAGCAGAGGGCTGGCCTGGAAGGGGGGCAACCGGGACAGAATCCGGTGCCCCGACCGGGACTAGAACCCGGTGTGCCGGCGCCGCAAGGCGGAGGATTAGCCTGTTGAGCCACGGCGCCGGCCAAGATGTATTTCTGACTGCCAGGGAAGCCGAAGAAAAAAGACATAAGGGAAAATGGGATGAATTTTTCCCTTTGTTAAAAGGAAGATTAAAAATTTCTATGAATTCTAGTAAAAGAAATTTTATATTGTAAATTATAACTGTAATTTGATTTATGGTACTGAAGTTAAGCCAGGAAACAGACAAATATCATTTACTCAATATTCAATATGGTCATCTATTGTCCTTTGATTCATATTCAAAATAAGACGGAAAGACACCAAGGATAAAGAATGCCCTACCACTGTGTTTATACTCTGATGCACTCAGGCCACAGCCTCACCGCTCACGCTCACGCTCACGCTCACGGAGAGAAAGGCTTTCCACATTCAGCAGCTTGAGCATCAGAAGCTCTGTTGTTGATCTCAGATGTCTTTCCATTCACAGTCTGGTTGTGCACAAAGCCATGTCCTCAGAATAGTTTACTCCCTCCTATGCGCCCTACCATACACTACACACCCCCACCCCCAGAAAACTTTTACCTAATGTATAAAAACTTTATGCATCTCATAAATACAACTGAGGAACATAACAGTGTGTGTAATATCAAAAATGTAGTTGACAAATAAACCTGTAATTTTGATAAAAGTTTAAAACTAATACAGGTTGAAGGTAAGAAAGTCTTTAGAGGCTGGCACCGAGGCTCAATAGGTTAATCCTCCTCCGCCTGCAGCGCCGGCACACTGGGTTCTAGTCCCGGTCGGGGTGCCAGATTCTGTCCCGGTTATTCCTCTTCCTGTCCTCAGAATAGCTTACTCCCTCCTATGCTCCCTATCATACAATATCTACCCCCGCCCCCCAGAAAACTTTTACCTAATGTATAAAAACTTTATGCACCTGTCCAGCTCTCTGCTGTGGCTCGGGAGTGCAGTGGAGGATGGCCCAAGTGCTTGGGCCCTGCACCTGCATGGGAGACCAGGAGAAGCACATGGCTTCTGGCTTCGGGTCGGTGCAGCACTGGCCACAGCGGCCATTGGGGGGTGACCCAACGGAAAAAGGAAGACCTTTCTCTCTGTCTCTCTCTCTCACTGTCCACTCTGCCTGGCTAAAAAAAAAAAAAAAATGAAGAAGAAGAAGAAGCAAGTCTTTAGAACATAGGGTGGATAGAATCACTATGGTCCAAAGACTTTCTTACTTTCAACTTGTATTTGTTTTAAACTTTTATCAAAATTTCAGGTTTATTTTTCAACTACACTTTGATATTACACATACTGTTCTTAGAATTTGAAAGTTAAGGGGACAGTGCTGTGGTGTGGTAGGCTAAGCCTCTGCCTGCATGTTCTGGTTGTTCCCCTTCCGATCTAGCTCTCTGCTATGGCCTGGGAAAGCAGTAGAAGATAGCCCAAGTCCTTGGACCCCTGCACCTGTGCGGGAGACCCAGAAGAGGCTCCTGGTTCCTGGCTCCTGGCTTCAGATCAACCCAGCTCTGGTCATTGTGGTCAATTGGGGAGTGAACCAGCAGATGGGAAGACTTTGTTCTCTCTTTCCCTCTCTCTGTCTGTAACTGCAGCTCTCAAATAAATTGTCTTTTGAAAAAATCAAAAATTACAAAGAAATTGTACAAATGCCTCAAGTATTTTTAAAAGTATAGAAAAGGCCATATTGTATGGTATATGTAAGGAATGAGGAGAGGAAAGCTGCAGTTAAAGCTGCTGGATTTTTTTTTAAAGAAAATTATATACTTGAGAGAGAGAGGGAGAGAGAGAATCTCCTATCTGCTGGCTCATTCCTCAAATGTCCACAAGAGCCAGGGCTGGGCAATAGCCAACGCCGGGAGATAACTCAATCCAAGTCTCCCATGTGGGCGGCAGGAACCTCTTTCCTTCAGCCATCACCTGCTGCCTCACAGGGTGTACACTGGCAGGAAGCTGGAGTCAGGAGCCCAAGTCAGGAATCAAACCCAGATCTCTGAAACGGGATGCTCCCTAGGCTAAATGCACTTTTCCAGCACCTGGATTTTAATACTAGCTAAGGACTTGGGCTGAATTACTTAACCTCTCAGAGAAGGTATCCTTTCACTGATACATGAATATATTTTTTAAAGATTTATTATTTATTTAAAAGGCAGAGTTACAGTCAGAGAGGGAGGAAGAGTAAGGGGTAGGGGGACAGAGAGAGAGAGAGATTCCATCCACTGGCCCACTCCCTAAATGGCTACAAGGGTCAGAGCTCAGCTGGTCCGAAGTTAGGAGCCAGGAGCTTCATCTATTCTCCAACATGGGTGCATCAGCCCAAGCACTTGGGCCATCTTCCGCTGCTTTCCCAGGTACATTAACAGGGAGCTTGAGCGGAAGTGGATCTGGCTCCCAAATGGCATGCCAGCACTGTAGGCAGCGGCTTTACCCGTTATACCACAGCACTGGCCCCCAATACAGGAATATATTTAAACAAATACTTGCACAACCAAATATTCCTTCAAGCAGCAGCATGACAACAGGCTATTTAAAAAAACCTCTGCTTGTGTGGAGTTTTCATTATAAATAAGAGATAGCAATGAACAAGTATCTGTAAAAGTTAGAAAAGATAACCTCAAAGGGCTATTAAAAGGGCAAAATTAGGCAAACAATATAATGTATTTAGTGCAATGTGTGACATACAAACATATTCCTTCCTAGGTATAAGCTATTATTGATAGCTATTATATAGATCTGGGAATAGAGTGATCCAAATATACAGAGCTTACAATAGTCTAAAATGGCACACCTGATCTTTACTGAAGGCATTATTCCTTTTTTCTAATCCTATTTTATCAAAAATAAAACTCTCCAATTTCAATTCTTGTATCATCTAATCAAAAATAATCTCACAGTTTGGGTTGGCATTTGGCTGAGCAGTTAAGATGCTGTTTAGTGGGCTGGCGCTGTAACATAGTGGGTAGAGCTGCCACCTGTAGTGCTGGCATCCTAAATGGGTACCAGTTCAAGTCCCAGGTGTTCCACTTCTGATCCAGTTCCCTGCTATGGCCTGGGAAAGCAGTAGAAGATGGCCCAAGTCCTTGGGCCCCTGACTCACATGGGAGACCTGGAAGAAGCTCCTGGCTCTTGGATTTGGATGGGCCTACCCCAGTCGTTATGGCCATCAGGGGAATGAACTGGCAAATGGAAGACATCTCTCTCTCTCTCTCTGCCTTTGCGTCTCTGTAACTCTGCCTTTCAAATAAATGAATAAATCTTTAAAAAATGTTGTTGTTTGGGTCACCCACATCCCATAATGGAGTGCCTGGCTTCAAGTCATGGCTCCTCCACTCCAATTCCAGCTTCCTGCTCATGGGCACTCGGGAAGCAGTGGTGATGGCTCACGTAGTCAGCTCCCTGCTGCCTCAGATGGAGTTCCTGGCTCTTGGCTTTGACCTGGCCCAGCACTGGCAGTTGTGGGTATTCGGGAAGTGAACCAGTAGATGGGAAATCTGTCCATCAGTCTGTCTCTCTCTCTGCCTTTCAAATAAATAAGAAAATTTTATAAAAATCCTACATTTAATATACTTTGTATCTCCCCTTGCCTATTTCTCTGACTTTTCAGCATAAAATATATTTTAAAAAATATGTTCATAAAAAATTAATGGTATTAAAATAGGTAAAGAAATGAAAATGAAAAATTAATATTTCTTGATCATTGCTACTGGTTAGGTACTATTAGGCATTCTGTGCACAAGCTCTTTTAACCCTCAATACAACTCTAAGAAGTACATTTTTATTATTCTACTTTTATAGACAAAAAACTTCATAAATTCTACAGATGCCACTTAATATTTAGGATAGGAGTTTTGAACATAGATTTTATTTTTTAGTTTCCAGGTACTGTTTTATGAATAAGTAGCCATATGCACTTTTACTGTAAGAAGTAGGCATGTAATACTACCAATCAGATTGAGCTATCTATCAAAGGCAGGTTTTATATATTATTATTTGCATAAAAAATAAACCAGGATTTTTCAACTTTCCCTATTAAATTCATTCAGTTATGAAATCAGACGGTCACAACACTCTAAATCACTTGGTAATGCTAACAGAAGCTGCAGGGTTCTTTTTCTGCCATTGGGTAATGATAGCAATGACACTGATCATTGGCTCTCACAGAGGGGCCTGGGACTAGCATCCTCAGCATCTCCTGGGAATTTGTTAGAGATGCAATTCTCAGCCCCCACCTATTAAATAAAATAAATCCTCTGAGAATGGGGCCAACCATCTATGCTCCAAATGCCTCCCAGGTGTTTATGCCATGCTCTAAGGTTGGAGGGCCATGGGCAGGATGATTGCTAACCAATAAACCAATCAGTAATACCATTTTCTTTGAGAAAAACCCTCTCCCCCTAGCCATCAGAATTTGTCGTTACTTTCTTCCTGGTGTAAGAGGAAAACAATAAGACTTTCCCTTAAAGACTAAAAATTTCAAGAAATTTCTACATATCATCAGTTTGGGAGCTGCACTGATAGTAAAACCAGAGCAAACATTTCCAAGGCAATCAAAGTCCAATTCTCTTCTCTGAATTCATCTGCTTCCACAAGTGTCGGGAATATATTGCAAAGACTCAAGATCGGGAAAGCACAGAGGAGCAAGCCGAAGAAAAGGTGACTGGCGCCCTCCCGATTGTGTCGGAGAGCCTTGCTTCCCTACCTGGAGGGACAGAAAGAACAGGTCCTGTTCAATATGTAGGAGGCCAGAGAGCCGGATTGGTTTGTTAAGGCTGTCACTGAGATTAGAGCTTCCCGAAGCTCCTGTCCTAACATCCAGTCAATTTCTTGCTAAACTCATTCTCATTTTAAATGGGAAAAAGATTAGACTGTTGAGTGCTTGGGGAAAAATATAAAACTGGCTGGTAGGCAAGCTTTCTTTTTTAAAAGAAAAATTCTCTCAGCCTTCTGAACTTGAAGATAGCTTAATAAAAGCAAAGGAAAAGACTAAAAGCAGAGGGAGAAAAGTAAGAGAGTAAGAAAAAAGGAAACCAGATCCCACTTATAATCAGTGCTTGTTACATAGCAGCGCAAGAAAACACCTTTAAAGTTTTTACCGTTGAGATCGAGACTAAAAATTCAAAATGATGTTTGGAGACGTTAGCTTCAGAATAATATGGGAAACACTTGGCAGGAGAAAGCTGCACACATACAATAGCCATCCTTCCCAGTTGTGCACCTGCCCTTCCCTGGAGTAGATGCCCTTCTCACCACCTAATGAGAAGCTCCTCGGATGGAGGCCTGCTCTGAGGCACTGCTGGACAAGAGCAAAGGTTGCTGCACTTTATTCTCATAAAAATGTCAAGAGTGGTAAAGAAAGAGCTCCTGAAGGTTCATTTCTCACCCCAGCCTGTTCACCACCAAGCTACGAGTTTCCAGAAATGAGGCTAACGTGAAAGGTGCTCCTGGTTTACTTGTCCAGAGCCCTGGTGAAGTTGGAAGAAAGGCCAAATGTTCTTGGAGCAAGTGGGCAGGGCAAAGTTTTAGATGACATCAGAATCTGATCAAGGTACTCAGTCATCGCGACTGGGGATTGAACACCGTGATGAAGACAGGAGCGCAGAGGGTTAATCAAGGAGGAGGTTGTGATGCCTGTAAAAGAGAAAGGCAGCGGGACTTGGCAACCAATGCCTGCAGACCAGGATATACAGAGTTGAGCTTTGTGCAAGAGGAAAGTGAGCAGGGAGAGTCTGAGACTGTGGAACAGATGGAGGATGTCTTAGAGGAATTTCACGGTGGCCGGTCCCTGGCGCCCGGTGAGAGTACGGCCTTGCTTTCTCAGTTCCAGCATGCTGTGAAGGCACCACTGCTGAGTGGCAAGGTCTTTCTTGAAGGCAGATCCCCATGGTGCAGTCCCTGGCGGCCACAAGCCACATCTGTAACCGTGGCTCCACTCCCCCACACACATTTAGGAGCCCTCCAGGATTCCAGTGGGTCTCACTTTCTAGGACAAAGTCCTTCTTGCAGCCACAGTCATCATTTCCCTTGTCACCTCTCTGTTCTCCTGGTGTCACCTCTACAGGTCCCTCTGGGTTTTCAAAAGTGTACATTTCTCTCCTGCAGGTGACTTGCACTTCTTTTAAAATCCCAGGGCCTACAATGAGATTCTCCAATGGAGGCGTGCCCTAAACTCCACTGTATCTTTTTCCACCACTGAACAAAATCATAGGTTTGACCTGATCATCTGGTCTGAGCAGCAGCTTGCACATGCAGCCTGCCCTGCACCTGTAGCTGTCCCTGGTATTTGGCCCAGAGCCAAGCTCCTGGGTATGAAATGCGTTGTCTCCAGAACTCAAAGAAACATAGTGGACATTGTGCTCCTTTCTTTGCATTGGCTATCTAAGATGCAAAAATTAGCATGTCTCTCACTGCTAGGTCCTTAAGAACCTCACTGATATGACAGACCCACGAACACTCAATGGTTTATTTTCTGTTCTCTTCAGCTCATGTGCCTTATCAATAAGGTAGCATCTCTTACACCACCTGTGGTCAGCATATCATCACCCAGTCAATGAATATCTCAGAGGATGTTTGAATGTTGCAGCTCTCTTAGGACTACATTATGACAGAATGAACAGAGCACAGGGACAAAGCTGTGAACATATTTTGTCTAGATCTCAATGAGATATGACCATTTTGTATACCCCTTTCTTGATCAGAAAAAAAAAAAACCAACACATTTCATAAATCAAAGACAACAGATCATGAGCCTGAAGTCCTTGCCAGGGTGCAATCTTGTATTCCTAGAGAGCGCCCTTCTGTTTGCAAGCCCTCCCTTCTGATGTTCTGGCCTACTCCATCAAGCATCTGGAAATCCAATCCCGGGGTGCCTCCCCAGTGTCTGCTGGGAGAGCCTAACTCATTTGCAGCAACTTTCAGATAAGGTTTTTGCTCTGTTGTCAGGTCCAGCACAGACACAGGTTATGCTGAGACTTCCTCCCAGTTCTCAACATGGAAGCCAGGAGAAGCAGTGGAAGACTGGTAAGCCCATGGCAATGCAAGGAAGAAGCACCAGTAGTGTGTTCTCACATGGGGAGAACTCTAGCTTTTCACAGGAATGAGTGAATTCCCTACACAGGCCCTGGGTTCAGAGCAGTCGGGAGAGCCAAAACCTTCAGGGGAATCTACTCAGCTGTGCCCATCCCAAATGTCAAGCCTCCTGATTCTCCCAGTGAATCCTCTGATCATTGGACCTGCCTCTGTTGAACAGCCTGGCCTCCCTGAAGCTTAGGGATTTTAAGACCTGAGGTTGATTTTCAGCTTCTTTTGCTTTCCCATGGCAGAAGATAAAGTCTGCTGTTGAAGTGGCCAACATAGTTCCCTCGACTTGTGTTTTCAGGGTATTAAGTGCTGTTGGCTTTCACTTCTCTTTTGCAAGGTTTCAATTCCATCTACAGCAACAAGTCAAGTTTATGGTCCCGTATACATTATTCCCCAGCCATGTCCTACTCAGCAGTTCTTGAAGTCCTCAATTCATAGAGTGTCCCCCTGCATTGCCATATTGTCCTCAGTTCCCCACTATCAAGATTTTAGCAGTGGGGCTACCACCTTGTGCCAGGACCAGCATGCTCTGCTTACTGCCCACAGTGGGGTCCTCACTGCTAGAGGAATGCTGAAAGCCCCAAGCCCTGAAGCCCAACTTCCCATCAGTTAGGTCACTAGGAGAAGATGCTTAGAGAGAGTAAAGAATGCACAAGATTTACTGGCAGAGGTGATACCTGTGAAAGGGAAAGGAAACAAGGCTGGACAGGAAGAGCTTTTAGAGTGAGGTGCAGATAGGAAAGTGTGAAAGCAAAGTGAGAGGAACAAACTAGAAGAGCCTGGGACTGCCACGATGGTCTAACACAGTCTTAGCCAACCCCGTAAGAAGCTCCCAAGAGAGATCATCCATACAGGAATCCAATAATCCTGGATTATGAGGTTGTTGAAGAGTAGTTACCAAGGTGGGCATCATAATATAAGCTAGCAATGCTTAAGAACAAGACCAAAATATGTAATTCGGGGTAGCCTTGGGTAGAAAGTGCCAGACTGTAGAACCCTGCCAGGGGTCACTCCTTGGGAAGAGGCTGTCTAGGAACAAAGAGTTCTTGACAGCATTGCTGTTGTAGGTCCTGAACTGACTGCTACTAGAGGCTGGCTACCGGCTAAATGCAAGCTTCACTTCCATGGCTGCCTCAATTATTTAATGAACAAACAATTATTTCTTCCATGTCAAAGAACATGGGTGGGTGTGATAGGAGATACAGAGGTGAACACAAATGTTCTCGCTAACCGAGGAGTTGGTGTGAAAAAAGCAGAAGGGCCACACACATCTCAAATTGCACAGTTGCTGGGAGCATTTGCTGCTTTTTTCTGTTCGGCCTCCATGGCCCCTGGAAGCAAAGCATAACTCAGCTTCTCTCTGCTCACCAGGAAATGCCTTGGCATCCACCTCTTACTCACACTGACAGACTCAGACCTGGCCACTGAGGACTTCTTTTGCAAACCCCCTCCCTAGGCCCTCTGCTTGGTGAAAGGGGGAAGTAAGCCTGGAGCTGCCAGGGAACTCCAGGTGGAGACAACCTGCCTGAGAATGAGCAAAGGAAAGCGGAGTTGAGAAAAAGGACTTGGGAACCTGGATTTCGGCGACCCATTGGGAGCCTGATTCCTGCAGATTTCAACAATCAAGATGTGCTACTCTCAGTCATGGGAGTCAGCAAAGCACCTCTTTGGCTCAGGGCACTTTGACATGGGCTTCATTGTAACCCAGAAGGGTCACTTTCAGCAACAAGATTCCTAATACAACAAGGGCCGAGTCTGGAAGAGTGGTGAAACCTAAGGCACAACCGTGACTAATATGGGCCCAGAGAAGAGTCATTCAGTACTAGGATCAGAAAAGACCTCACGCAGCCTCCAGGTGCCCAGTCCCTTTAAAAGTCAGTGAAAGCTTAGGGACTGCTCTAAGGTCACCACTTGGTAGCAAATCACATTTTGATTCTATGTCTGCAGGCTTCGAGATCATGGCCATTTCCACGGTAACATCCTGTGCTCTTTGAAAGAAACAGGGCTATTGCACAATGTTTAACTTCACAGAACACATTGAAACTGAAAAAAAAAAAACTTATAAACAATAGCAGTCAACTAATGCTAATTTAGTGTGTAATGTCAATAATCCTGGATAATGTGGCTATTGAAGGATGGTTACTACTGTGGGCTTCATATTATAATTTAGCATTAATTAAGTAAGAACAAAATCAAAATACATCCTTTTGGACAAAGTGTGAGACATATTTAATCTCTATTAATTCTTTTTTTCTTAATGGCTTGCCTAAAACTGTCCCTTTCCTGTGTTCTACACATTTCTATTCTTTAGAATTTATTGGTAAAATCTCGAATGTTCTATGAGAAAAACCATTTTGGAAAATTAAAATTAAAATTTTCAAGTACCTTGTAATTTACTTAATGATTGCAAAGAACTTCAAGGAGACTCATCTGTCTTGAAAGTGCAGCTGCCTTATTTTTATAATGTATTCTGATAGCAGCATTTAAAAAATAACCCTTCTGGATCTTAAAGTTTAGTTAAATTAAAACCAAATTTTTGAATGATGACTGTGTCCACATAAAACACCTTAAGGAAAAGGTGAAGAATTTATAGGTTTATGAGTAATTGGTTCTTTTATAACTTTTTATTTTCTAGAAAAGGGCTTCTGAACCATTTGGGACTTTCACAGAAGATTTATTTGTAGGTTTTTTTTTTTTTTTGTCTTACACAGCCATTATATTTTAAACATTATTTCTATTTTTAAACCTTATTTGGATCTTTTGCTATTGCCAGATTTTGGGGGGTATTATCTTCATTTTTCTAAAAGCAAGATTATGATCAATTGCATGCTCACTGTTGCTTAGGTCAACAAGAGTCAGTTTGACAGGCTACAAAATGAACAAAAATTGAAGAGGGGCAAGGAAGGGAGTGCACTCCCTTATGCATACTTCTTTTGGCATCCCCGGGCTCCTATTTTTTAAAAATAAAACTCATTTCAGAACATTTGTCTGTCACCTTCACGTCAAGTCCTATTGCTCATTCTCAAGATGTCCCAAGCTAATCTTCATATTCATGACATCATAATTGCAAATGGATGGCCCTTAATGTGTATACAAATGTCCTATCATTGAAAACACCCAGTTAAAAAAGATATTGATGGCAAGGAAAGCGAAGGAACAAAACTTGAACATGTGAATAAGACATAAGAAAAGTAGATCTTGATATTTCATCACCAACAAAACCTGTTCTTGCCTCTTCCAATTCAACAAATTCATTTGTACCTAAAGGAAATATTCAGAATATCTATGTTTAACAGGCAATACAGACATGAATGGAGCTAATTCCACCATTGGGGAACTTAAAGAAGCAAGGAAGATAGGCATATAAACAAACAGCTAGTGTACCATGTGAGATAACCTGCAGAACTTTGTGATGATGATGTGAACAGAGACGAGAAGGCAAATGTGACCTGAGCAATGGAAGAGAGGCCAAAAGAAGCCTGCATGGACAAAGACAGCAGAAACTGAACAGCTGGACAAGAAAAGGACATTCTACGTCCATTGTTTCTAGAAGGTGGATGGGAGTGTGTATGTCTCATGCAAAGAATGGACCATGAGGAAAAAGTAGGTGGAATCAGTGGCAGGATGTAGGGGTAAAGCAACAAAGCCAAATGACTGATGAGAAATTAAATTCAGGTTTGCAAGGTAGGCAGGAGTCAGAGTTGAAAGACCTTGAATGCCCTATCATGAAATTTGAATTTTATATTCTCCATAGAGAGCCATCAAAGGTGTTTTCATCTTGCTCTAACAAGATTGTGGCTTGTCAAATCACAATATTGAAAGATAAATTCTGCAGGATTGTGGGTAGATTAGTGGGAAAGATTCCAGTAGAAAAGGGCATGGATGAGCACTGAAACATAGGAAATAGCAGTGGAATAAAGGAAGAGGAAGGCAGCTTGCACAAGCTGGAAACTGGTGAGATTAACGGAGGTAGGAAAGAAGAGCAGGCTTGCAAGCGAGTTTGCAGACACGCAGTGCAGAATTGGCGAAGAGGGGTTCACTGGATTTGGAACGGGCTACGCTGAGGTGCCAGTGGGTAACTGAGCAGAGCCGCACGGTGTCTTATTGGCACACATGGCAGAGGCTGCCGAGAGCCAGATTCCGCGGCCAAGCACCTGCACTGAGGGAGGACAGGCCGGTAAGGGCAGTGCCAGTCTATTTCTTACAAACCACAAAAAGTTGCAGCTTTCATCCTAATTGTCTTTTGGGTGGTTACAAGCAAATGAGAAAACATTTCTGAGCTCAGGCAACTGTCATTGCAGGGTTAAAGAACAGCTGTTCAGAGGAAGCAGGTGACTGGCCTCAGCTGCCCACTGGTTAGTGGTAGAACTCAGAACAGACTTCAGGGCTCTAGGCCAGTTGTGTCTCACAATCAAAACGAAAAGAAAGGTAACCCCATGCCTGCTGTAATTAAGATGTCAAACTATTTGGGCTTCATTTGGGATGGGAACAACCCGGAACTTCCTTTTGACAATAAAACTCTATCATAAGATGCCGTCTAACTGAGCCAAACCTACCATTTCTAATCCTGGTTTGCCACATACAAGCTGAGTGAATTTGGCCAAAGTGCAAACTGAAAGAAGCCATTTCCTCCTCAGCACAATTATAAAATAAACATCTGAGTGCTGCGGCAGTGTGCTTCTGCGCGAACCGCAGTGATCCTCAGCAAAGCTCGGATTAAGGCACCGTGGTGCCACTACCGCACATTCTCGAGAATGGCTGGAACCAAGATGGCAGCCGTCCAGAGTAGCTCTGTTACCTCCGGCAGGCACAGCATAGCATAGCAACCACCGGGTCTGAACACGTGCATATCCTTTGGCTCTGCCTTTCCTCCCAAAAGAAACCCACTCATAGCTACTAGCTGGAAGTCAGGCCCAAGAATGCTCATGGAGAAACCATTCATCTGTGCCCCATACAGGAAAGGTCCCTGAGGCCCTGGAAAGTAGAATAGATAAATAAATCCAGGCACAGCCCAGATAGGATGAGAATGAAAAGAACACAACTACATACAACACGGTTAAACCTCACCAGGAAAACACTGAGTGAAAGAATTCAGACACAAAACAGTGTCAATTTATATAGAGATTCAAAATAGGCAACATTGCACAATGCTATTAGCAGATAAGAAGGGCTGCTCTCCAGGCGGGAAAAAAGAGTTGCTTCAGGAGTGCTGACAGAATTCTGCTCCTTGATTTGGGTTCTCGTTGTACCAGTTGGCTTGCAGATTCTCTTAGCACTCTACATCATCTGCAATTCCATGATTTTAACAAATTTATTTTTAATTTCCCAGTTCCTAAATCATGATTCACATTCTCTGTGAGTAAATATTTCTGCATAACTCTAAGTATTTACTTTCTAAGCACCCATCTACCTTTCAATAGCAGCACGCTTCTCTGGTTAGGTCAGTCCTTTCTGTACAATAGATGATTTGCTGCAATGCAGGCAAGCACATCAACTATATGCAAACGCCCTGCTTACTAAATACCAGTTAAGGGGCTCTGAAATATTTGTGCCTGAACATAAAACCATAATCAATTAGATTTTTGAATGAACTGGCAAGTAAATCATTTTTCAAAAAGAGTTGAAGTCATCATACAAATACACCTCGTGCTCCGATCTCCTTGTACACTATAGTCTATTCTCATCATAATTTATTACATTATGGAAAATTAATGTTGATTCTACTGTAAATGATGCTTTCTAATTATTGTAACCTGGCAGAAGTATGTCCTATTGATTAGATTACTATGCTAATGAAAACCTGCAGTTTTATTCATTCCAACATTGAGGCAGAAAACCAATCCTTAAAATTAGATAATTTTAAAATATGGCGCTGTCAGAGATCTAAAACCATGAAACTAGGTGGGGAAAGGTTGTAATGATCACTTCAAATACTATTTGTGATAATACAAAAAATTCCAGATTTTTAACTGAATTTTTCCAAGATAGCTCACATGTTTTGTTCAACTTTAATTTGTGTGAAATGCAAGACCTTTTCAATACAATTGAAAACTATTATTTTTCAAACTTGAAGGAAGGTTTAAAAGTTGTTAGGTGAATTAAGATCAGTGCCTTGAATATAATAACACCCAAGTCTTCTAATTCTCTAGCCCATCTTCTTTGTCCCAATTAAAATAAAAAAGGGATATTAGGTTTGAAATCTCTCATGATTTATCACCTCTTACTGCTTTTTATATACAAACTGTCTTAAGATAAGACAAGCCCTCCTCAAAAGCATTTTAAGTTTCTTGCAGGAGAAAAAATAATTCAATTGCTTTGTCACATCCAAAAAGCGTAGACAAATACTGGTGACAGAAGTAGGCGCACAGCAGCCTACTGAGAAGGGTGCAGTCTTCCTTGTTTGCCTACTAGGAGCTTTAATAGGATCACTGCTTCTCAGCTCTGGGTTTTGCTCTTGAATATGCATCACGTTCATGTTGAAGGAAGCGTTCTGTCATTCAGCTTTCCTAAGTGACAGTAGACTGGCTGAGGGTGGCATTCTTAGCAACATGGATTCATAGGTGCCCTGATATGGCTTTGTATTTAAATCTGAAGGAAGTTTTGGTCTCCTGGCCCCTAACTTCAGAACTGGTAAGGACCTTCCAGGGCCACCCTTGCCTCCCTCCTGCTTCTCTTCCCCTCTCCTTCCCCTTCCTCTTGATTCATTCCAGTGTCAGAAGCCTTGAGGAGTGCTTCTGTTTCACACTTTCATTTCACAACAGGGTCACTGCAGTTGGATTTCCAAAATAAATAACACCCATCACCAGCCCCCTTTCCCTGTCTGATGGAAAAACACCAATTAAAAGAAGAAAATAGGTTAATGTAAAAATTACAGCTTTTAGAAAAACAACTACTAATTTTATTCACAGAGCAGAAGTGGAGGAAAAATACAAGTGTTGGTAAACAGGCAATTGTAGTGTTAAGAAGGGATGAGTAGCAGCTTAGCACTGAAAGTCCAATAATCACTGGTACCAGAAAGCAGTGGCAAAATGAAGGTTAAAAGAGAGGGTGACAGATCTGCTGATTCAAAATGATCTTCAAAATGAGCTTCCCTTGAACATTAAATGGAAAAATCCAGAGTCTGGATTGCCAACTGTTTACAAAGAGAATACTATTCCGAAGAACTCCGTGACTTAAACAATAACATCTTTCAGATTCCTCTGGGAAGATTGGGAGATAATATGAAATTTAAACTAGCACTTGGACTTTCTCCATTCTATGCACAGTGAAGACGTTTTTGGCATGCCATTTGAAATATTTTCCTATCAGTTTATCATTCCAAAACATAGTGAAAACACACGTCTGCAGTCACACTCTGTGGTATATAGAAAAAATACTGTCAAAGGCAGAGCCCTCTTTGCCTTATATAGACATGAATAACAATCCCCTAGGTCCCCTTACTGCTTACTTGCAACCTTTAATGTGGGTAAGACACAGGCTTGAAGAAATTCTTTGTAAGAGAAGAATTAGCATGTGCTCTTCGGCAAGTGAGGAAACACTGTCCCTCCCACCCCCACGCTTTAGTTTACCAATCTAAAACATGGGGACAATAAAAGGACCTACTTCTTTGTATTATCGTGAGGAATTAATGAATTGATAACTAAAATCCACTTGAGAAAGCACATGTACCAGTATCAACAGTAAAGAGAACACAAAACTGTCAGGAAAAAGGAAGGAGCGCCAGGAGGGAGCTCAACAGCCCGGATGGGCAGGTTTATTGAGGAGTAAACCTGAGAGAGAGCCTCCGTGGACAGATGTGAAACCCAGCGGCTAGGATTTGATAGGCTGGTTCTGAGGAAGAAAGCAGAGGGTTGGGAAATTTCTCTGCAGAGCAGGGGTAGGATCTGCACTCAGTCACAGAGGCAAGGAACTGCAAAGTGGATCGAAACTGCCACGAAACCAGTTTCCTGCTTTCTCTCCTGGCTTCAGCCATTCACAACTTTCGTTCTTGCTGCATCGAAATCAGTGAGGAAATACTTACTGTTCAGAAAATGACCAGCTATTAAAACACGTGTAGCTGCTAGGGGAAAAAAAATGTAAAATATGTTGACAAAGACCATATGAGGACTGCAAAGCCTAAAATATTTTCTGTTTGGCCCTTTACAGAAGTATTCCCCAAAACGTGCTGGAAAAGAGAAATTTTGACTACAACAGATGCGTTTATTGAGTGTAAGTGAATAACACATACGGAATATTAGCACTACTGAGGTTTTTCTCTGGCCTACAAAGTATTTACTCAGCTTAAAAACTGATTACATAGGACCTGCATTTTAGTGTCATGGGTAAAGTCACCTCCAACTCCAGCATCCCACTGGGGACTGGTTTGAGTCTGATCCAGCTCCCTGCTAATGCGCCTGGAAAGCAGCAGCAAACGACCCAAGTGCTTGGGCCCCTGCACCTGCATGGGAGACCCAGAAAAAGCTCCTGGCTCCTGACTCCTGATTTCTGCCTGGCCCAACCTCTGCCATTATGGCCATGTGGGGAGTGAACCAATAGATGGAAGACCCCCCACCACCACCATCTTCCCACAATCTCCCTCCCTCCCTCTCCCCCAACCATAATCCTTTCAAATAAATCAATCATTAAAATTGATTACATAACTGAATTATATTTTCTAGCAGAAGTTCAAACATCAACAAGTACTCATCAAAGAAAAGTCTCTGAATAAAGAAAGTCTGATGCCTGATTCTGATGCCAGCAAATTGTTAGTTGGGGTTTTTATTTTGTTCTTCTTTTAAAATAAAGATTTTATTTGTTTACTTGAAAGTCAAAGTTACAGAGAGGCAGAGGCAGAGAGAGAGAGATGTCTTCCATCCTCTGGTTCACTCCCCAGATGGCCACAAAGTCTGGAACCATGCCGATCTGAAGCCAAGAACCAAGAGCTTCCTCCGGGACTCACACATGGGTACAGGGGCCCAAGGACTTGGGCCATCTTCTACTGATTTCCCAGGTCATAGTAGAGAGCTGGATCGGATGTGGAACAGCCAGGATTAGAACCTGTGCCATATGGCATGCGGCACTGCAGGTGGCAGCTTTTCCCACTACGCCACAGCACCGGCCCCTTTGTTCTGTTTTTAAGCCTGGGCTATGAACTTAATCCCCAGGAACTAGCAGGATACACAGGGGCTTCAAGGCTGTTATTGCCACACCAGCCTCATTGGGAGCTGCACAACTCCAGGGGACCCCAGTCACATCATTCCCTACGACTTATGCTCAAGGCTTGCCTTGTGTGTGAAAGACAGCAGGAATGAAGTCCCTTTGTGGCACTCCCCAATGATACTAACCTCAACTCACTTTAAAAATTGATCTATTTTCAAATTTATTTGAAAGTCAGAGAGACAGATTGACAGAGATCTTATACCTTCTGGTTCACTGCCAAAAGCTGTCATAGGCACAGGTGGGCCAAGTTGAAGTCAGAAACTCACCCAGATCTCCCATGTGGACAGCAGGGAACCTCCTGCCTCCCAGGGCATACATCAGCAAGAAGCCCGACTGCAGGATTCCATCCCAGACACTCTGGTGGAAGCATCCCAAATGCTACCTTAACCATTACACCAAACGCTTGTCCCTCAGCTCCTTTGTAATTGGAATTAAGTTGGCAAATAAGGAAAATAATTTAGACAATGTTTTGTTTCTTTTAAATATTCACTTTTTTATTTCTAAATGTCAGCATTCTTGGACAGACTTGAAAACATTTCTTTAAGATTTATTTATTTATTTAGAATGTCAGTTATGAGAGAGAAAGGGAGAGAGAGAGAGAGATCTTCCATTCGCTGGTTCACTCCCCAGATAGCCACGATGTCCAGTGCTGGACCATACAGAAGCCAGGAGCCACAGGCTTCATCTGGGTCTCCCATGTGGGTTGCAGGGCCCTAAAGCACTTGGGCCATCTTCTGCTGCTTTCCCAGGTGCATTAGCAGAGAGCTGGATCAGAAGTAGAGCAGCCGGGATTCAAATCGGTGCCCATATGGGATGCTGGTGATGCAGGCAGGGGCTTTACCCGCTATGCCACAGAGCCAGCCCCTTGAAAACATTTTAAAACACATGCTTGGAAAACTTCAAATTATTCTTGGTGACCTTGACATCTCTCTGGCCATACCTGGGATTAGAGAAGCATATAAAAAAAAATCACTGGGGGCGGTGCTGTGGCATTAGCAGGTAAAAGCCGCTGCCTGCAGTTCTGGTAACCCATATGGGTGCCGGTTCAACTCCCAGCTGTTCCCCTTCTGATCCAGCTCTCTGTTATGGCCTTGGAAAGCAACAGAAGATGACCCAAGTCCTTGGGCCCCTGCACCTACGTGGGAGACCCAGAAAAAGCTCAGGCTCCTGGCTTCATATCTGCCCAGCTCTGGCCATTGCGGCCATCTGGGGAGTGAGTGACTCAGCGGATGGAAGACCTCTCTCTCTCTGCGTAACTCTGACTTTCAAATAAATAAATAAATCCTTTTAAAAAACACTGCAGGAAAAATATTTTTAATGGGGCATTTGACAAACTCAGCCTTGGTATCTTCTTGCCAAGAAAGAGGGATGTAGCTCAAATGTTAGCACAATAACTTAAGCAGATTGAATACTGTTTTCCAAAGATTTAAATGTCATTGACATGGATACTATCTCATTGGGGGTCAGAACAGTGACCTTGTAGCTACCATTAACAGTCATCTTGGTCTAGAAAAGCTGAACTTAATTCTAATTTATGATCTAAATGAGGACATAGATGTTGTCCTAATCAAACTTGTGGATGACGTACAAGTGGAAGATCTTCAGGATAGTAGGTATGGTTCTCAAATGAACATTTTAACAATGGCTCAAAACTAAGGGAATTACTCATATTAGAAATCAATTCTTTGCATGAAGGAGCCTCCTAAAACATGAATCTTTCAATTTTGATATATGTAACTGAATTTTTAATCGAAACATATTTTGGCTTTAACAGACTGAAGGAAATTTTTAAAAACTGGGTTAAGTATAGAGAACAGTATTTTCCCTGTGTTTCAAACAAATAAACAAAAGAAGTAAATTTGGGGGCTGTGAGCACGTTGGTGTGCTGACATAGTTGTATAACGAGCTAAGATCAGAGCTTGCTGCATTGCATTCAATATCATAGCCTTAAAGAAGGAATTATCCCTACAGGGAGATGGGCTCATTTTTCTTCAGAGACAGAAACAAAGACAGAGGGTGAGCATGGGGTGAAAATAAAAGAAATTGAAGGGACTCGTGTTGAAATCTCTCTTTTTTCAGTAAGGTAGAAAATAAGGCCACCTACGGACAATGCGTCTCCAAGATCAGGGTTGGAAGGATAGGGAATACACAAAAGGCAAATAAAGAATATGCAGGTCTAGTGAATCAAAGATACATAAACAAAATCAGGTTGCTATCTTAGCAGGGAGGAAAGAGTACGAGTCTGTAGATGATTCTGATGTCATGATTTTGGAATATTTGCTCTATCAACCTTTGATGATAACCACACATACAGAACCAAGAAAGTAGATTGAAGGTTTAAAAGGCCTGAGGTTTTAAATATACTTCACATACTACTGACATGTTTACTCATTTTCAAGGAGCCTAGCCTAAGTAAGGAAGCAAGTTTGAGTGTCTAGAAGATGGTTTGGGAATCATTGGCAGGAACAATCCAGAGCAAGGACAAGAGCAGAGAGGATGTGAAGAGAATAAGTTGTGAACCCAAATAATAATAATAAATTCCTGTGCTCAAGACTAACAAGTGAAGAATTGCTGAGTGATGATGTCACCACAGGTATGGCTGTGCCAGGGGTGAGTGACATTGAGGGCTGACTGAGAAGATGTGGAGCTGTGAGACAAGGGGCTTACAAGGTCGCCACCATGTGTACTGGACTATAGAGAATGGTGACAGAGCATGAAGTGTTGCAGATGAAGACTCCAGTGCCAGCACCAGTGAAGAGTTTGGAAGAGGAGAGTGGTGTTAGGGAGATACCATGGGTTCCAGAAGAGGTCTGTTTGCTTCAAAAAATAAGATGACAGACTTGAAAGCAGCAGTTATTAAGGAATTGATTGTTCTTCGTCTATATCGCATCACGTGTCCTCTTCATGTCCTCCCTGGCTACAGGTTGCTTCAGGAGTTGCTGCAGCAACCAAGTGCACACAAAAGGAACCTGACAGCATCTCAGCTCAAGCAGACCACTCGACTCGTCTTCTGCTCAGAGCTTTTCTGACGATGCAACGTGGCACTCACTGGTGTGTAATTTAAAAACAGGGAGAGTTAAAACTATCAGGATAACGTTTGACTGGCATGTAGCTGGTAGATAAATGCGATCCTCCTCCTTCCTTTGGGCAAATGATTCCAAAGGGTCTCCCATGTTCCTCAGGGTACCCAGAGGCTTGTTCTCCAGCTGTCCACAGCACAACTTATATCGACTTCCCGTTCTTCCTGAACCCACTCTTCTCAGTTCCATGTCCTGTTCTCCAGAGTTTTTAGAACGTGCTACCTGAAGACAAATTCCTGGTACACAAGGTCTTGGAGGAATCCAAGGCCCTTATCTGCAAGAGGAAGCCATCCAGTGAGGAATAGGCAAGATTTCATGGCCAAGCAATAGCTAGATTTCAGTTTTAAGTTGAGGATGAAAGAAACTTGAAAGACACAGAGAAGTTCCTTATACAACACAAATTTCAAAGCAATTCTCCCAGAATGGACGGCAGGTCAGAACAAGAGCAGGGCTGACAGAGATGAAAGCAGGGGAGGAAAAGTAAGAAGGTTAAGTATGAATCATATATGGTAAATAAGTCACTCTGTACCAGAAAATAAATACACTAATAACCATGAGGGGCACGTTGTAGACAGCCGTATTTATTGCTGCAGCCTGGTATTTGCCTTCATCTTCATTTGTTCTACCCCAGGCAGAACATCAGACAGTCTAGCCTCGCCATGTATCTCTGTTTCTTGCCAACATGTTGATGTCACCCTGTATCAAGCCCTTAACGTCACTTCAATTCACATTCATGTCTTTTGTCTTTCTCCTGCTATCTAGTTTACTGTAGTTTCATTGAACTTGCTTTTCTCTAAGTAGGATACATGGTCAGTTCATTTAAGAGCAAATGTCAAGAAACACATCATATGTACACCCAATGACAGCTTGTACTGTCCATTCGGAAAATGACAATACACATTTATATATAATTATATAAGTAAAACATTTTAGGATTATTTGAGATTACATATATATACATATATGTATATATATATGTGTGTGTGTGTGTGTGTATATATATATATATATATATATATATAGAGAGAGAGAGAGAGAGAGAGAGAGAGAGAGAGAGAATCTTTCTTCTCTTGGTTCACTCCACAAATACCCATGGCAGCCAGGGCTAGGCTAAAGCCAGGAGCTAAGAACACAATCTAGGTCTCCCATGAGGGTGGCAGTGACTCAAGTCTCCCAAGGTATGCATTACTAGGAAGCTGTGATCTGGGGTGGAGTGAGGACTGGCTCCAAAGCCAGTAAGTTCACTATATCAAAATTCACTCCCATAATTACATAATTTTCACAATACATGTGTATATTTGTTAATGGCACAGAATTCTGACAGAACACTAGATTCCTGGGGGATATTTTTATAATAACACCACTCAATTTTGCCATATTCTCTGATCTTTTAAAATTTGAGCCAATGAAATACCTTGAGTCCTATTTATTTTGAGCTGAATTCTGTTATTTTCAGACATTTTGATTTAAAACATAGGTAGTAAGAGATATTAGGAATGAATTGTAACAAAGAGAAAAAATACATCTGTTGTTACTTCCTGAGCTTGTTGAATCACAAGCAGCCCCCCGCCCCCCAGGTCCTACCGAACCCATAACAGAAGGTAGGCCTGAGAGGGTCTGCAGGCTTGACATGTGACTAAATCTCAAATTGTTACTGCATAGAAAGAATTTGCAAGGGAGACATGTTTGTTTAGGATCAAAAGATACCTTTGAGGTCATCAGCTCTGTACTTCCTGAATGTATTTTATATTACAATTGTTTTATTTTCTTCATGTACTACTCAGCCTTAAATTTTTTCACAGATGAACCTTAATGCAATTATTCAGCAGTGCGATATTACAGATGAAACTGTTACTGAGTATATGTATACAGCTCTTGCCTGTAGAAATACTAGGTCTGGCCTTTTTAATGGAGATCAAAGTTTTGATTACTCAATTCCATCACCCTTCTCTCACCATCCCACAATGACACACACCAGAATCCTCTAACTTTCACGGTCATGGCTTAATTAGTACACTCAGCTTTTAGAATTCATCCTCTTTATCCAGGCTCTTTCAATTATTTCTGCTATTTGTTTTTTAATGCTTGCTATTGTACCTCTCACCTTTCACTGATGAGGTTTTAGCACACATTTTCACATTTTCCCCTAAATATTATTCATCATCCCATCATCCTAGTTAGTGGTGTCAGTTTAAATTATGGATTTCTTTTTTAATGCATTTTCTAGAATTTTTAAAATTAATTAACTGTACCATTTGAGAGAGAAACAGAGAGTTCCCATCTGCCAGTTCACTCCCCAAATGCTGGGGAGTAGCGGCAGAGCTCCAGTCCAGGCACTCCAACATGGAATGTGGGCATTCCAAGTGGGGTATTAACTCTTGTGCCAAATGTACCCCTCATTATGATCTCAAAGCAAAGCTCAACAAATTATAATCCCAACCACCCAAAGGCTAATCCACCGACAGGGTCTTGTTTGGCATTCTCTCTCTTTTCTTGAACAGCTAAGCTTTCCAAAAGCTGGTTGGTTACAGCAATGTTCATAATCAAGACTAAAATGTATTCATTAAACATGAACTAGCAGATGCTTACTGAGCCCCATATTTTTATTATTTTTTTTGCTTTTATTTAAAGAATATAAATTTCCAAAGTATAGCTTTGAGCCCCATATTTTTAAAAATTGGTTTTAATGTGATGATGAGAAGGTAGCAATCTAGATTGCCTATATATGTATATAGCTAATAGGAGGAAAACAATATCTTATTTTAATACTAGCATGTGTGTATGTGAACTGCAAAGTGCAGCAGACTTGGGCTGTTGTCTACAGCCAACTTTAGTTATTTCCTTTTTATTTTTTGCTTGGAGGGTGGAATCACTCCATCCCATTGTCAATTCACGGGACTTGGTTAGAGCTGTCCATACCCTATGTCTTCTAGCCCACACAAACACATGCTCACACACACTTGCACACATACACAGACCTGCTGGGGCTACCTGACTAGGCTTGACTGCTCACAGCTCTCCACTCATGCACTACAGAATGTGTTTTGGGAATGAGACTGTGATATAAGTCCAACAAGGCCCAGTCATAGGACTTCTGTGTTTCCATTGAAGTTTGGAGTAGGTGGCATGCAAGAATAGCAGGATGGGTGGCCATCTCACCAACTCCTCTGTAAAGACTTCTCAAAGAAAACAACATAGAAGAAAACAAATCCAAAAGATGGATCTGATCAAATTCTGATGATGTTTTTCAAAAAGCAGCAGACAGTCATATTTTACTGAAGCCAGTTATACCGCCATACCTCCGAGTCATATGAGTCTGTTCTAAGTCATGTATTTTGGTTTGGTTTGGGTCCCTATCACAAATGGAAGAACCCTTACTGATGAACATAGTTTGTCAAATAACAAGTTTGACCGTCCATTTACGTCAGATCTTTTGCATGCCAGTACTTCTCCGAGCTACACATCACTCCCTTCAGAAGCATCTGGGTGCATACAAAGTGACAGATTCTTTCACTGCACCCCTAAACTTCTCAATCAGAATCTACAAAAGTGAGGCTCCTGAATCTCATGTTTCACAAACAACTTCTGGCGAATTTACGCATATTAAGTTTTGAAAAGTACTACTGAAGTCATTACTTTAGATTATACCAACTCGATCAAGTAGTTTTTTTTTTTTAAATCAAATTGACATCTGAGTTCAAATTCTTTTCACATGTTTGATTCCCAGATTGTGCCATGTGAACAATGATGAAAGTAGAAAACTAAGTTAGTACTCAACAGCACATGTGAAGAAACCATGATGAGACTCACATGTCAAATCCCTACTGAAGTTCCCTGTCACTTCTTCCCTGTGATCCAAGTGACCATCAGAAGAAGCAGGCTTCTACCAGGTAAAAGGGATTGGGAGCACTGGCAGGTGGGGAGGTGGAAAGGAAGGCGGTGGGTGCGGAAGCTGCAGGAGTCAAGGCAGACCACAGTGGAGACGGAGGACTACCGTGTGTCTTTGTTCTTTCAGATGTTGCATGAACTGTGCATCCTTCCACACGGCATTAACTCCTCCCCACACTTGGATATTTCCTCATTTCCCAAAGAGATAGCACAAGCAAAAGTCCTTTGTTGGTGAGTATGGGGTTCCTGAGCACAATTGGACATTTTGTGTTACATTTAAATAAGATGTGCATAACTGGGAAAACCTTTAGACCCAACTCAAGGAACTGACTTCTCACCCAATTGCAGGGGAGATAGAATACATGAAACAAAATCTGCATGAATTTGTCAATCAATCAAAAGATAAACAATTCCACAGAAGAGAAAGAATGAATGAAAGAAGAAAGGAAAGAAGATAGGAAGGAAGGAAGGAAGGAAAGAAGGAAGGAAGCAAGTAAGCATGAGTGGAGAGCTGTGAGCAGTCAAGCCTAGTCAGGTAGCCCCAGCAGGTCTGTGTATGTGTGCAAGTGTGTGTGAGCATGTGTTTGTGTGGGCTAGAAGACATAGGGTATGGACAGCTCTAACCAAGTCCCATGAATTGACAATGGGATGGAGTGATTCCACCCTCCAAGCAAAAAATAAAAAGGAAATAACTAAAGTTGGCTGTAGACAACAGCCCAAGGATTTCAACAAGTATGTGGAAAATACACATAATCATTTTGTTCTTTGAGGTCCACTCATATTAATACATATAGTGATACTATTGAAGCCAGAAAACCAATAAGCTCAATGAAATAATACCCAGTAGAGTACTGATACAAAATTCTAAAAATGGCACGACTACCATGAAGGGAAGCAGATCAGCCATTACTTAGGGTTGGGTGTCAGAAGGCACCCACCACGAAGTGGCACATGAAGACTATTCAGGGTGACGGGACTGTCCTATATCCTGACTGTAGAGGATACATGACTGTACATGACTATCAGGTTACCAAATTGTATAATCTTCAATGGGTGAACTTATGTAAATCATATCTCAATAAAACTAGGATTAAACAGCAAGGTTAGATGGAATGGAAACAACTTTTATCAGAGCAGAAGTAGACACACAGGACGGTTGTAGGGAGGCACTGACTGCGGGGGGTGGGGGGGGCAGCCTGTGGCAGCTCCCAATAAATGAAGCACCTGGGAGGTGCAGTGGGAAGGAGAGCATCTTGCCCTTGGGCAGTGACCTCCTCACTCCATTCTTTTGTTGCTTTTTGGTCTCGGTGCCACAGTGATCAGAGCTGGAGGAGGCTTAGAGCTTTGCATGAAAGTGATCAAGTCAGGGACAAAACCTTTGGAATTTATCCTCTGACAGAAACATAGGGGGTATGGCTGGGAAGGGCTGGGATGGATGACAGTAGCACAGAGGTGGCTCCCCAGCGTGGCCATCTGGGAGAGGACACTTCCTAGTCTCTGTGTTAGTGCCCTTGGAGCTTTTCTGAAGCTAGCAGCAGAGCACTGGATCTGTCAACAAGTTCCAAGCTACTTACACGCAAAAAACTTAAGGATACTAGCAAACACCCACTGAATTAAAAAGCTATTCTCTGGGTGCAAAATGCTTTGTACAACTTATTCTTAAAAATGGAGGGCATGTAGCAAGCAAGCTGATTAGAGCAGCTTTCCCTTGGACCTTCACAATGAGAGCAGAAGCTCTTTTTTTTTTAAAGTGCTTTCCCATAAATATCCTGTCTGCATGCTGAGAGAACAAACGCAGACAGTCGAATTCTGTCCATTCTGTGAACCCCTTAAAAATAATGGGGTCTTCCTATCAGCAGTGTTTGATGGGCCAGAGGATGGCTCTGGGCTGCCAAGAGGGATGACTTTTTATTTAAATCCCAATTTTCCCTTCCAGCCACTTGCTGTCATAAAGCAAAGAAAATTTGGCTTTTAAAAAAAGTGGCAACTCATGTAAAGAAACAATTAGGGGGATTATTAAAAATCCATAAATTACATTAAATTTATAAAAAGCTCTTAGTGCCAATAAATAAGTCATGTCCTTTTCTAGACCCATTCAAACTGGGCACCAATAAAAAAAAAGCGCAAGGAAATGAAAAGTTCAAATGGAAGAAAAATCACTAGATGAATTACTTCATCCTAAATGTTGCAATTGGCTTCTTTTACAGGAACAATCTTTTTTCCAGAGGTGATAAACGCAGAACCTCATCAATCTAGCTCTTTACCCTTGGCGGATGCTTGTCTTTCTATATGCATTTTTTTCCCCTCGCTTTGGCTCCAGACACAAAACAGAGTATCATTGTGATCCAGGATTTGTTTGAAGAGATTTCATCTGGAAAGAAGTCAAGCAAGGCACTAGCAGGGGAGCTTTTACAGATTATGACCTATAATCTGGTTAATACTTTGAGACACAAAGATCTGCACGGTGGGCTAAGATGACTTCGTATGTGGCCATGTGCCCCACTTCCCCTAGCCCCTGGAAGAACCCAGCTTGTGCATACTGGCAGACTGGGAGGGAAGACAATATAGACAGAACGGCCTATATTCCACATCTAGCACAGGATCATCATCTAATAATAAAATTCGCTTATTCTGCTATTACTGCCAAGGGAATCCATTTTCTTTATGGTACTGGATATTGTATTCTTGGTGCTTGATAAAGACTTGGTGTTGGGATTGAGTGAAAGGCTCTCTTTCCACTCAGATATCTGGGCTACTCCTTAACATTTCACTTTTTTACTAAAAGATGATATAAAGCAATGTTCAACTTTATATATCCATTTGGAGGCCAGTAAATTTTAATTCATCCTCTTTAGGGACCATCTGCTGAAAGTAAATCTTCATAGCATCTAAATTAAATTGTGAATATGCTTTCCTTTATTTAAACACCAAGAAGTTTCTAGAAGACTCTAAGTAATACAATTTTTTCAATCAAAAATGAAAGATTAATTTCCCAACTCAAATTTGATTTTTCAAGATTGTAGAGCTTACAGCTTTTTAATGACTGCTTTCAAGTCCTGAGACACTATTTCTGTTTTGAAAATATTAAGTGTACAAGAGGGACTAAATCTCCAAAACTCTGCTTTTGTGCAGATCAGTCTTCCAACGCATTCACTTGCATACCCATGCTTGTGAGTGTGAGGATTAAATATCCCAACAGTGATTCCCCAAGCAACGCATACTTGACTTAAGAATAATTTATATGCGGAAAAAGTCATCAGAAGAAGCAAACCCAAAGCTCCTGGTTCTTCTGGGTACCATCTCTTTGTTTCCCAATCATACATGGGGAATAACTCATTTACAGGAATGCTTCCTCTTAAAAACATACCAACAGAGAAGTCACTGGACCTTGAAAACATCACCCCACATGCTTTGTGAAGGGGTCTCTGTCCTCGGATTCTGTTCCCCCAATACCAGTGTACCACAGCAGGGCAGCACGTGAGAGCTGAGGTGCCTGGTGTGCCTGGAATAATGCTACAGTTCCTCCCATCCTATGGGTCGGGTTTTTAGAGAGCCAAATTACATTTCTAAAATTACCTCCAGGAAGAAATTCTAAACTTCAGACAATTGACATGAGTGCTAACTCTTAGAACTAGCCCATTCGTAAGGTAGGAGCTTCTGGGTTTATTGTTCCGAGTCAGTTCTTTGCCATATTGATTGAGAAACTGAAGGTAAGCTAAGTAATCTCCATACAAGTTTCAGAGTCTGAAGTGATTGAATTCCCTGACACATCTACTCCACAGATTATTCATCTCATTCATCCCATAGATTATTTTGTTCACAAATAAGCTTACTTGTCCAAAAAAAAAAAAAAATGAGATAAAGCATTGTTCCAAGTGAAACTTTAAGTGTGAACTTTTAGGTAGGCAAGACAGTAGATTTTTAACTCTCAATTCTTCCTTGATTCCATGGAAAAGGATCAGTTCTAATACTTCCTGCCTTCACCTCCCACACTATTCCCATAAACCTCACATTAAGAACTATGTTTGGGGGCGGGTAGATTAAGGCCACAGCTTACAGTGTCAGCATTCCATATGGGCACCAGTTCGGCCAGCTGCTCTACTTCCAATCCAGCTCCCTAGAAATGGTCTGGAAGAATAGCACAAGACGGCCCAAGTGCTTGGGCCTCTGCACCCATGTGAGAGACCCAGAAGAAGCTCGTGGCTTTGGCCTGGCCCAGCCCCAGTTGTTGTGGCCATTTGGGGAGTGAACCAGCAGATGGAAGATCTCTTTTTCTCCTTCTCTGTAACCCTGCTTTTCAAATAAATTAATTTAAAAAACTGTATTTGATGCATTCTATCCTTGTAGAAAAATAAAAGGGAAAAGGGAGGAATTCAAAATGTTCAGATGACTTTGGCACTTAGGAAGTATCTGGCTTCCTTTCTGTATTTATGAGCCCTGTTTCTCAATGCATTTGGACGCTGAAACTTCTTAAAAGAGTTTTTTTTTTAACTTTTATTTAATGAATATAAATTTCCAAAGTACAGCTTATGGATTACAATGGCTCCCCCCCCCATAACTTCCCTCCCACCCGCAACCCTCCCCTCTCCTGCTTCCTCTCCCCTTTTATTCACATCAAGATTCATTTTCAATTGAAAAGAGATTTATTTTAATAAGGAAACAACAGAACAAAATTTCCGACTCAATAACAGTTCTGGGCTGAAGCAAAGGGTTAATGCAAAAGCGAAGTGCACTTGAGAGCATGTAACCTTTCTCAGGATGAACTTCCCACATAAATCCTCTCCTTTCTCTGGTCGCTCGGAGACAAATATCCTGGCTGTCAGAACCAGAGAGCTTCAGATAGGTGGCCTGGGGCAGGTGGCATCATTGTCACATTTCCCTCATCTATAAAATAAGGACACCAACGCCTTCTTCCTCAATGCCAATATGAAAACCAAACATTAAAATAACTCATAAAACAGTCCTCATTTTGTAGAGGTCCAGTCTAAAATATGAGTCTCAATTCAAAGACCACTAGACCAATCTGTGACTTTTAAAAGCCCAAGTAGGGGAGTTCTAGTCCTTTTGACTATCCAAAGCTTTGCTCTCCTTTCTTTTAATCTTATTTTAAGCTTATTAAGTTTGGGTATTTATATGTACTGTGCTCCCAATCCACGATACTTGAATACTGCCACATACATTATTTCATTGGATCTTCACAGCAGCTGTGTGAGGTAGATACGGTTTTTTCAGTGACGGAACAGAAGGACAGAGAAGCTGGTATTTCCACTGAGTCTCCCAGCCTGCAGCCATCAGCCTTGAACCTAGGTCTCCTGGGTCACGCAGTCAAGGACACAGCAGTTCCTCCCAAGGTACAGAAAGGCCAAGTCTGTCTTTATCTGCCTTGCTTTCAGAGCTGCTTGAATATCCACCAGAAAAATGGGATGACTCCTCCAGAAGGGATACCGATATGCATGGACAAAGCAAACAGAGCAAGGATTCTACACAGGCAGCCACAGGGTTCCGTGCAGTTCCACTAAGAACTGCGCCTCATTAGTCTTTTGCTCAATTTGTTCCAAAGAGTGTTTCCTAACCATCAGATGGCGGTTGGGAGCAGGAGGGAACGATCCAGGAAGAAAACACCAGTCATCGTGGTGAGTGACCGCTGCAGGGGTACAGTGACAGCTCAAGGTTTTACTGTTAAAAGTGGAGCAGTAAGTAGAAAGCAGCAGTAAGTCAGAGGTTGGAGCTGTAAGATGGTCTCAGGGTGTCTGCCCATCACTGCTCTAACAGCCTGAGAAAGGGTGACTCGGCAGAGTCAGGGCAAACTGCTAACTACTGAGTCTGGCTTTGAAGAAAGGAGAAGAAAGGGAAACTTGACCACGCCCCTGTTTCTGGGAACTCGAAACACCTGACACTTCAGTGGCTGTTTCACGATGGGAAGGCAAGCACCTGCTCCTGATGCCTTCAGATTGGAGCTGACGGAACCCAAATGCAGAGATGGAGGGCAAACCGCTGTGGTGCGGCTGTCCTGCCTGCAGGCCTTCGATCCCAGGAATGGGAGTGAAAAGAGCTCGCCTGGGATAATAATTACTCAGAGGAAAAAAGGATTCTGAAACCCGACCATGGGGCACATCTCGGCTGAAGTGGCTACTGGGGGAAAATGCAAAATTGGCTTTCATTCCTGACTTATCTTTCAGTTGGTTAAATGTTTCTAAAGCAAAGGTCCCAGGATTCACCCCTACTGCTTAGATTCAACTTTCCTACCACACTAGTGTATGAGGGCCACCACCTCCCTTCCCTTCGCTGTCAATAAAAGGGACCCTGAACCTGACTCTTCTCTTGGTAGCTAACCATCAGTTAGGAGTGATACATTTCCACTCAGAGGAAATTTCCCACGGGCCTTAGGATTAGCACTGAGCCACCACAAACATTTCGACCTCATCACTTTATGTTAGCAATCTCATTCACTCAACCAGATACTGTCATTGACAACAAAATGCTCCTCAGCCCATTTTCTTGTATGGAAAGTCCTTCTTCTTAAAAACTACCACACAATTCTAAAAACAACTATGTAGGAAAGGAGTCTTTGGCCACAGGAGGAAACTTAACCAGAGTACCACTGATATATCTTAATAAAAGAAAAATCAAGCTTAAAATAGAGAATTGAATAGTTGAGCACAAGATCTGCTCCCATAATCTGGGAATTTTATGGCCTCCCTAAAGGAAAGAGTATGTGGTCTGTTAAATCAGATCATAAAATATCTCCTCGAGGCCTTAAAATGTAATGTGTCAGATGTTCCACCCACTCAGTGTAGGCCAACTGTGGTGTGAAGATGTCAGAGCCCAGTTCCAGGACAGTCTGGGTATTATTGCCATATTCTGTTCTAGCCCTCAGGTAAAGGATGGAAACGATAAAGCTAAAGCCACATTACAACTATTAGGATAGAAATACATTATATATTTAAATGTACTTCAATATCCTATCTATACATCTACTGCTTAATATCAGATCTGGGAGGACATCGATTAAACTCTAAGTAAAATGCATCCTTTATTTTCACTTTATATGTGACCATATTGTTTGATTTTTTTTACAACATGGATTTATTAATTTAGCAATTAAAAATAAAATCAACAGGGTTTTCTTCCACCCCTCCCCCCCAAAGAACATATGCTGGAAGACTTTTTAAAACAATCTAGGTCTGTGACTAGCACTGTGGCACAGCAGCTTAGCTGCCACTTGCGGTGCCAGCATCCCTTACTGGGGTGCTGGTCATTCTGCTTCTCATCCACCTCCCTGCTAATGGGCCCCTGAGAGCAATGAAGGATGGCTCCTGTGCTTGACATCCTGCCACCAGCATGGGTGACCAGGAGGGGGTCCCAGGCTCCTGGCCTTGGGCTCGCCTGGCCCTGACTGCTGTGGACAACTTGGGGAGTAAACTAGGAGATGTAAGATCTCTCTCACTCTGTCTCACAAATAGATATCTTTTTAAAAATCTGGTTGTCTCAGTGCAGAGTTAAATCAATTATTTGGGGGTGATCATTGAGCAAAAACAGAAATCATGTCAGAGGATTATTTTTTATATTGACTAGAACAGCTCTATAAATCCACTAAATGATCCTAATTTTTGTAAGGAGCTTGAGATCAAGTAGTCAGCAAAGACATGCCTCAGGAGGACAAGCAGCTGACATTATTATGCGTTCATCCCACAGGAGTTTGGAGCACCAATTCTAGGGAGGCACATGGCAGACACACAGGAGCACTTCAAAACGTTCATGGGCAATGGATGCACAAAGCCTCTGAAATCCACGCATAGCTTTTTTTTTTTTTTTTTTTTGACAGGCAGAGTGGACAGTGAGAGAAAGAGACAGAGAGAAAGGTCTTCCTTTGCCGTTGGTTCACCCTCCAATGGCCGCCGCAGCCAGCACACGCGCTGATCTGATGGCAGGAGCCAGGTGCTTCTCCTGGTCTCCCATGGGGTGTAGGGCCCAAGCACTTGGGCCATCCTCCACTGCACTCCCAGGCCACAGCAGAGGGCTGGCCTGGAAGAGGGGCAACCGGGACAGAATCTGGTTCCCCAACTGGGACTAGAACCCGGTGTGCCGGCGCCGCAAGGCAGAGGATTAGCCTGTTGAGCCACGGCGCCGGCCAGCTTTTTCTTAATACACCCTTTCCATGAACTTATTGACGATCATTCATATGCATAGATTTCAGATTTTTGGCACCAAAACAAATTTATCTTTACATTTCAGTTTTGCACAAACATTAGAAAATGCCCTCATTCACTCTTATGGTTTCTATTTAGGAGCTCATGTTCAAGTAGTAGAATAACAGCAAGACTGCAGCTTTTGAGCAAGATCTTTAACAATCCCATGCTGCTTAGCAAGCTGGCACACACGGTCACAGAACTCTCTGTATCCTGAGATACATGGTTTCAAACTGAACAAAGCACATCCTTCAATACACACTTTTCTGTGAGGATGGAAACTATCAACCGGAGTGTACTTAGGTTTCCTTGCTTTCAGATCTTTAAAAAAATATCACAGAGGCCAGCATTGCGGCAAAGCACTATGGCACAGCGGGTTGAGCTGTGAATTGCAACATGGGCATTCTGTATCAGAGTGCCGTTTCGAGTCCTGACTGCTCTGCTTCTTATCCGGCTTCCTGCTAACAAGCCTGAAAAAGCAGAAGACAGCCCAAGTTCTTGGGTTCCTGCCATCCAAGTAGGGAGCCCAGATGGAGTTCTTGCCTTCTGGCTTTAGCCTGGCCCAGCCTAGACTGCTCTGGCCATTTGGGGAGTAAACCAGCAGACAGAAGATTCTCTCTTTCTTTCTCTTTCACTCCCCTTCTCTGTCAGTCTTTCAAATAAATAAAATACAGTCTTTCAAAACATAAAAATACATATAAAACACCAGAGTAGAAACAAGGCAGCTGGTGCTGAGGCTGGTGGGGAGAGTAGGGGTGGAGGAATGGAGTTAGTTGGGTGCTTAGAGTTGTCCATTTGATTTCACTCACAAAGGTGCAAGAAGTTCATGGAAGCCTGTCTCTTCTGCAGGACTTGCAGAAGAGACATCCTGCCTCAAGCAATTGAACAAGGAGAAAAAGGGCAAGACAGAGAGACTTCATAAAGCCAGGCCTGAATCAAGGCTTTCTGCCCTACACCTTCACATTTACACTTAACCTAAAAAGATTAAAATATCATAATAATTCTGAGATTTTCTGGCTCTCAAGATTTCCATTATGCCACATCAATAAAGCCAGGCAAGGTGACAGAGAACGGCCGGCTTTCATTTCCTGCTCATTTGAAGGTCACTTTTGGAGATAAAGATTGTATTTTTGCAGAACCAGAGGATACGCGAACATTTCTAGAAACTTGTAACATCAGATGTTCTGAACGAGCGAAGGAAAATGAATGATCCTATTAAGATACTTCTGACCATAAATCAGAGGTGTTCAGCTCTGACTGGCTAACTTCAGCTTCCCATTTGACTCATTTGAAAATGGAACTGATGTGAATATAGATTGAGGGAAGACACTCGGAACCATTACAGGTGGCTCATAAGCGAATACTCACAGCTCTCAGATTGAAATACAATGGGCTTAGCACCTAGGGACAAATATTTGCATCATTTCTTTGTTAAGTGACTCTGCACAAGTAGCAAAAAAAAAAAAAAAATTGGGTGTCATGCTTGTAATACAAAGGACTGCTTGTGTAAAAACTCATAGGCTAGCTGGAAGAGTGGTGAGTGACTTCCTAGCATCTGGCACTAGGGTGATCTCATTTTGAAACGTCTCCCTGCCCTCCTAAAACTATCTCCGCAGGTGCAGGTGTTCCCAACTCCCTCCTGCCCCCAGCAGTCTCGGAGAGCTTCCACTTCGACCCTTTACAAAGTGACCCTCAGCAAGGAAGAGGTGCACCCATTTGCAGAAAGACGTACCCTTCCCTCTGGGCTCTAACTTTCCAGGGACTCTCCCCCAGGTGGCCTAGTGAAGTTGGCCCGTTCACTCACGGACAAGAGATTTGATCCGCTTGAGCCTTAGTTTCCCCATCTATAAAAATGCAGCTAAAATAATTCTCTTCCCAGAGGTGAGCCAAGAGGCAGAGAATTGGATTTGCCAATGTATATAAAATACCTGGAATTTTGTACACAGCCCACAAATGGGATCTTCCTTCTTCTAAACGAGTGCTATGCAGATAAATCTGAATTCCTTGATCACAGAAAATTAAGTGAAATAATTATTTGTCATTACTGAAGAGTTGAGCACATCTACCTTTGCTTTTGTAAGTCTCCATTCAGTGTGTGGCACATGAAATATCCTCAATTAATGATTGTCTCGAAACTGTCACTTGCAATGACCTATCAATGCCAAGAAATAGCGGTTTCAGTGGTCTCCCAGAGGGGGACAATCCAACAAAGCCATTTGAGAAGTATGTCAGGAGTGTGGGGCATGCCTCTGCCTGCCTCTCCTCTGGACCGGGTGTGAGCACTGTGCCACGTGCAACTCATCAGTATAGCTCACAGCAGAACACTGGAAACAGCTATTGAGGGATTTCGCAACTACCACTTATCCTCAAACACAGGACAGTGACATAACAGTATACACTTGTATTTGCAAAGACCATAGCAGACACACCCAGGGTCTTTAAAAGAAACAAAATTAATGACTTACACATTCTAATATAACTACCATAAGCAACACAATTAGGGAAAGTCACATATGATTGTCTAAAAAGCATACCCTAAGAACCAAATAATGACTGAATCTTTAAATTAGAATTTTATTATCTAGGCAATGTCTTTTTCTTTCTTTTTTGATTTATTTGACAGGCAAAGCTAAAGGGAGAGGCAGAGGGACAGAGAGAGAGAGAGGGAAATCTTCCATCCACTGGTTCACTCCCCAGAGGGCCATTAAAGCCCGGTCTGGGCCATGCTGAAGCCAGGAGCCAAGAACTCCATCTTGGTCTCCAATGTGGGTGTCCAGAGTCCAAGTACTTGGACCTCCTTCTGCTGCCCTCCTGGGTGCACTGCTAGGAAGCCGGAGGAGAAAGCTGAACAGCCAGGGCTGGAAATGGCACTGCCATATGGGACACTGGGGTTGCAAGTGGGGGGCCCATCACGGGCCTGTGTTGACCCCTCAAGGCAGTTCCTTTAAACTGCAAGTTGTTGAGAAATAGAACTAAGCATTTTTCATACTTAGGGTTGGAAATATAAACAATAGTCACCAACACACTTTACAGAAATAGGAACAGAAGATATGGAAGTCAAAGTCTAGAGTTTTTTTCAATGAAGTATTCCTTGGCTAAGTCAAAACTGAAATGGGGATACTTCAAATAAAGGAGGGTCTCCCTGTCAGCCGTGGTGCATCTGAACTGAGAATATTTTGAGTAAACAAATGGTCAAAATATCCTGCTGAGACTCCAGAATCTGTCTTTATTGTCTGAGAAATCCTGGGAAAGGACACTAATTTTGTTTCAACACGTTAGCGGTGCATCTAGGAATGGCTTTTGCACCTACGAACACGTATTTCCAAGTAGCAAGGCTTCAGAAGTTATTTGTTTCTTCATTCAGTGGCATGCCAAGACTTTTCTTTCTACCCAAGACTGCTTTTTTCACTCAAGTTGGAAAATTAAACTAAAATAATTAAATTATCAAATATTTCCCATAAATTCTGAAACTGTTCACTACTGTTGTTTGGTGGAAATGGTAAAATCATAACATATTTGAAAACTAGGCTTCCTACCACCTATGAATATTTTGAAAGTGTTCCAAACCTCATTACAAAGGGGAAAAAGAAAAGGAAAGAATGTAACTTTTTGGGGGGCTGGGAGGAAGATTTATTTATTTATTTTAAAGTCATAGTTATAGAGTGAAAGAGAGAGAGAGAGAGAGAATCTTTCATCTGCTGTTTCACTCCCCAAATGGCAAAATGGCCAGGACTGGGCCAGACCAAAGTCAGAAGCTTCTTACAGGTTTCTCATGAGTAGCAGGAGCCCAAGTATTTGGGCCATCTTCCACTGCTTTTCCTAGGCCATTAGCAGGCAATTGGATCAGAAGTAGAGCAGTCAGGAAATAAAAAAACAATGCTCACATGGATTGCCAGTGTCACAGGCTGTGGCTTTACCTGCTTTTCCACACTGCCAGCCTGAAGAATACCTTTATTTCTTACCTTTATGATACTATCTATGTGATCACATATTCCAACTACAATATCCACAGGTTCCTACGTTAACCCATTCATTTGTTCACTTAAATGTTCATCCTACCAATTTGTGTTGTTTCTCTAAATGTCCTAATCTCTGGATACCATTATGAACAAATCCCACAATACACTCCATCCTCACAGATTTTATGATCAAATACAGGAGAGAGACATTAAGAAATAGTATAAGATAGGTAAGTACTAACCATGCTAAGCACTCTGAAGAACCTGGATTGCTTGTGATGGGAACAGAGAACAGGGGACCAGACTGGTTTGGTGGCTCAGCAGCAGGAGAGCTGGACTGAGATGTGAACATTACTGGTCAGCCATTCATGGGGACAAGGCTCTAGCTCTCTACGGGAATGCCGGTTGATGGACCTTGTTTCAAAAACTAGGAAGACTCATTCCACTGTGAAGTATGTGGAGAGAAGACCTGGGTAGTTGCAGACTTTGAAGCAATGTTTCCTTCCCAGCCCTGGCTATTCTTGGGGAGCTTTAAAAAAAAAAAATGCAGAAGCCTGAGGCCCAGCCTCAGGTTATAGGTATAATTATTAGGGGATGTGACTAGATTCTAGTGATTTTGTTAAACTTTACCAGGTGATTCAAATGTGTGCCCAACACTGAGAACCCCTGCAATTAGACCATGAAGTCCTTTGAATCCTTTGTGGAGGATTTTGATCTTTACCCCAAGAGGAATAGAAAGGCTCTGGAAGACTAGGTAAAAAATGGCTATGCATGGGGAAGCACCATATGAGTGCTGGTTCCAGCCCCAGGTGCTTCACTTCCCAAACAACTCCCTGCTAATTACCTGGGAAAGCAGTGGAAGATGGCCCAAGTGCTTGGGCCCCTGGAAGAAGCTCCTGGCTTTGGATTGGCCCAGCGCTGCCATTGCGGACACATGGGGAGTGAACCACCACATGAAAGACCTCTCTCTGTAACTCTGCCTTTTAAATAAATTATTATTATTTTTTTGAAATGGCTATGTGAAAGTGATGGTGGCTGAGACAACAGTGGTTACAGCTGGGAGCAGACTGTTAAGTTTAGTGCCCTGGATACATTCTTTCGCTCCTTTGGTCATTTACTATTTTCCTTTGGCAGGACAGCTTATTTAGAGATTAATTTGTGCTTTCTCCTCCTAAATTTTTAAATCTCTTGCTGCTTTAAGCCAGCAAACTCTCTTGCCTGAGGGAAGGATTAGGTCAAAGTTGTTTAAAGGAAATGCTCTTTCTATCTCTTGTAACAGATTATCATTGAAGCACTTATTTTATTAAAGTGTTTTATCCTGGGGGCTGGCACTGTGGCACAGCAGGTTCAGCTGTGCTTGTGGTGCTGCCAGGCCACACTAGAATGGGCCTGGCTTTGCGACCTCCCCTCCAGCTTCCTGCTAATGAGCCTGGGGGCAGCGAAGATGGCTAGACTGAAAAGGGGAACTAGAACAATATCTGTTTAGACCTGGCTCAACGAAAAGTCATGAAGAACACATACACACAGGTGCACGCACACACACATACACACACCTATTCAGAACTAATAAAAGAGCTCATCAAGGCTGGCGCCGTGACTCACTAGGCTAATCCTCCGCCTGTGGCGCCGGCACCACGGGTTCTAGTCGGGGCACTGGATTCTGTTCTGGTTGCCCCTCTTCTAGGCCAGCTCTCTGCTGTGGCCCGGGAAGGCAGTGGAGGATGGCCCAAGTCCTTGGCCCTGCACCCGCATGGGAGACCAGGAGGAAGCACCTGGCTCCTGGCTTCAGATCAGCGCGGTGTGCCGGCCGCGGCAGTCATTGGAGGGTGAACTAATGGTAAAGAAAGACCTTTCTCTCTCTCTCTCTCTCTCACTGTCCACTCTGTCAAAAAAAAAAAAAAAAAAAAAGAGTTCATCAAGACCGCAGAATACAAGCCCAAACTGAACACTCACAGATAAAAATCAATTGTATTTATGTTGGTAATGAACAGCACCTTAATAATTAAAGAAAAAATATGCCACTTACTATAGCATAAAAATAATAAAATACATATGGATAAATTTAACAAAATATGCACAAGATCTATACATTGAAAACTAGAAATTATTGAAAGGATTGGGGCCGGCAATGTGTCATAGTGGGTGCAACCGTTGCTTGCAACAACAGCACCCTATATCGGCACTGGTTCAAGTCCCAGCTACTCCACTTCCAATCCAGCTCCCTGCTAATGCACCTGGGAAAGTGGCAGAAGATGGCACAAGTTGCTTGGACCCCTGCACCCATGTGGGAGACCTGGAAGAAGCTCCTGGCCTCAGACCAGCCCAGCTCCGGCTATTGTGGTCATTTAGGGAGTGAAAAAGTAGATGGAATCTCTCTCTCTCTCTAACTCTGCCTTTCAAATAAATACTTAAGTATTAAAAATTTGAGGCCGGCGCCGTGGCTCAACAGGCTAATCCTCCGCCTTGCGGCGCCGGCACACCGGGTTCTAGTCCCGGTCGGGGCACCGGATTCTGTCCCGGTTGCCCCTCTTCCAGGCCAGCCCTCTGCTGTGGCCCAGGAGTGCAGTGGAGGATGGCCCAGGTGCTTGGGCCCTGCACCCCATGGGGAGACCAGGAAAAAAAAAGCACCTGGCTCCTGGCTCCTGCCATCGGACGAGCGCGGTGCGCCGGCCGCAGCGCGCCGTCCGCGGCGGCCATTGGAGGGTGAACCAACGGCAAAGGAAGACCTTTCTCTCTGTCTCTCTCTCTCACTGTCCACTCTGCCTGTAAAAAAAAAAAAAAAAAAAAAAAAATTTGAAAGGAATTAGAAAGCTAAGTGAATGAATGTTTATAGATTGAAAGATTTAAAACTGTTAATATGGCAATATTCTCCAAATTGATTCAATTGGTACAGATTCAAAGTAATCTCTCTCAAAACCCTAGCTACCTTTTTATTTTTTCAGAACTTGACAATGATATTGAAGTTTATGCAGAAATGCAAGAGACTGAGACTAGCCAAAAACAATCTTAAAAAGAGGAAAACCATTGAAGACTTCATTGACAGAGATGTAGACAAATGGAATAGAATTGAGAATCCAGAAATAAATTCATGTGTATGCTCTGCTGCTTTTCAACAAGGGTGCCAAGACAATTCAATGGCAGAAAGAAGAGTCTTTCCCACAAATAGTACAAGGCAAACTAGATGTCCACAGCTATGAATGAATGAAGTAGGACCACTGTGTTACACCATAAACCATAATTTACTCAAAATGGGTCACAAATTGAAGTGTTAGTAATATAAAACTCTTGGAAGAAAGCCGTGGAGTGAATCTTCTCGACACTGGGTTAGAAAATGGTTTCTTAGACATGACAGCTAAGGCACACCAGGAACAACCTGTATCAGGAGCCAGCATCAAACAAGTGAAGACAACCCACAGAATGGGAGGAGGTACTTGTCAATAGTGTAATTGAGAAGGGATTTGAATAAGCATATATAAATAAGTCTTTCAACCCAACAACATAAATACAAATAACCCAATTGTGAAATTCTCTAAGGATTTGAATAGTTTCCCAAAGATAATCCATAAATTTTCAGTTAGTAAATACAAGATGTTCACCATCATTAGTCATCACAGAAATACAAATTAAAATGACAATGAGATATTACTTCATCCCCAGTAGGACGGCTGAACTATATAAACTACACAATAACAAATACTGGCAAGCATGTGGAGAAGGAAAACTTCTAATTTGTTGGCAGGATCATGAAATAGCGCAGCCACTTTGCAAAAAAAAAAAAAAAAAGTGACAACTTTAAAAAAAGAAGTTGAACATGAGGTTACCATGTAATCTAGTAATTGCACTCCTAGGTATATACCCAGAGACCTGAAAATATATCTCCACACAGAAACTTGTAAACAAAAATTGATAGCCAAATTACTCATAACAGCCAAAACATAGATACAATCCAAATACCTATCAACTGTTATATGGGTGTTCAAAATGTGGCATATTCTTAGATTGGATGACTATTTGGCAATGAAAAGGAATGGAGTACTGACATATATTACCACATGAACAAATCTGGAAGACATTATGCTACATCAAAGAAATAAGAAGGAGGCCACATACTATAGATTCCGTTTGCAGGCAATATTCACCATTGGCAAACCCATGGGCCTGGAGAGTCCATTAGTGGGTTGCCACGGGCTGCCAGGAGGGAGGAACAGTGACTGACCACTGATGGGTACCAGGTTTCTTTGGGGAGTGATGAAAATATTCTAAAATCAGATAGTAGTAATGGCTGCAAAATTCCATAGATTTATTAAATATCATGGAATTGTACACTTTAAAAAATGAATCTCATGGCACATAAATATCACAATACTATTATAATATGCAATTATAAAATATGCATTTGCTGTGGTGGATTTATACATAAAGAATTAACCCATTCTATTAACCATGCCGTAGCATTCCAGTATAATGAAAATACAATTTAGATGTGTTTCCTGTATTTCCAGCTTTTCCTATAAAGACTGTGCTGCTATAAGCATTCTTGTAAGTCCCACCTAGAAGAGTTTCCCAAGATTACATGCACTGAGTTTAGAGACTGAATTGCTGGCTCTACACATCTTTGATGTGGCCCCATTGCTCTTCAAGGTCGTGGAGCAACTGACAGTCCCAGCAGTGTCAGAGTTCCTATCACCTCATACCTTATACCCTCATCCCCAGTAGCTATTTGCAGATTGCTCATTTTTTCAATCTAATAGATACCAAGTTGTGCATCAATGTTGTTTTAGTTTGCACTTTCTTGTTTACTAATGAGTGAACACTTAAACTCACGCTAACTGGGCAAGTGGATTGCCTTTTCTGAGAATTTTGTGTCATACTGCAGAACTGTCCATCTAGGGGCTAGCACTGTGGTATAGTAAACTAAGCATCTGCCTGCAGTGCCGGCATCCTGTATGGGAGCCAGCTCGTGTCCCAGCTGCTCCTCTTCTGACCCAGCTCTCTGCTGGGCCCCTGCACCTGCACGGGAGACCTGGAAGAAGCTCCTGGCTTTGGCCTGGCCCAGCTCTGGTCACTGCAGACATTTGGGGAGTGAACCAGCTAATGGGAGCCCTTTCTCTCTTTCTCTCCCTCTCTCCATCTGTGGCTCTACCACTCAAATAAGCAGTAAGTAAAAAAAAAAAAAAAATTATCCAACTAACAATAATTATTTAAATTTCCATGTTTTTGTTATTTTCTTATTTACTTATATTGATAATTAAACATATTTGTTATTTTAAATCTCTTAAACTTATTAAATAGTTTTAGGACCCAGAACATATTTTATTTTTTAAAGATTTATTCATTCGAAAGGCAGAGTTACAGAGAGGCAGAGAGATAGATATCTTCTATCCACTGGTCCATTCCCCAAATGACCAGAATGGTTGGAGCTGGCCGATCCAAATCCAGGCGTCTAAGCACCTGGGCCATCCTCTGCTGCTTTTCCAGGCCATAACAGAGAGCTGGATTGGAAGTAGAGCAGCCAGGACTCAAAGCAGTGCCTATATGGGATGCCAGCACTGCAGGTGGTGGCTTTACCAGCCACAATGCTTGCCCCCAGGATATATTTTATGTTGGTGAATGCTCCACATGTAATTAGAAAGATTGTGAATTCTACTACTGTTGGACAAAATGCTCCATAAATTTGTTAATCGTGTCTAATACTATTGTTCAAGTCTTCCAAATACTTTTAACTTTTTCTACTCTATAAATTACTCAGAGAGGTTCAAAATATCTATATATAATTGTGGATTTTCTATTTTTCCTTTCAGTTCTATGATCATTTTGCAGCCTGTGTTTGAAACTCAGTAGCTATTCATATTTCTCATTACAAAATATACCCATGTATTCCTAATACTATTCTTTGTTCTCAAAGTAGTTCTTGAAATGGCTTCTTCAATATCAATAAAGGCTCAAGAATTCTTTTTGCTGCATAGTCTTTTCATGTGAATTGTTTATGCTATTTTATTTCTAATCTACCTTTTCACAAAGTAAATTGCTTGTAGGCATCAACTAGTTTGGTCTTACTTTATCAAACAACCTGAAAATTGCCACATTTTAATTGTTTTTTTTTTATACCAGTTACATTTAATGTGATTATTGGCACTACTGCTTTTAAATCTATCATTTTGATACTTATTTTTCTGTTTGCCTCATCTCATCTCCAGGCACCTCTCTATGTGTTTGTGAGCCTTAGACCTCTGGAAACACACATCTTTAACTCCACTTTCTAGGATTTCCTCCCTGCTTTTGGTCCTTGAAGATGTTCATTTATGTACTGCAAGGTTATCTCACTTAATGTTGTTTGCAATATTGAAATTTGTTATCTTTCAATATTTTATCATTATTCCTTATATATTTGTGGCTCATGATAAATTGTCAAATGCTGCTTCACAATAGTAGGAAACATTTCAGTTTTACTCCTGTGTGGAGAATGATTAGAAGGGAGAACAGAGCCGGCGCCGTGGCTCAACAGGCTAATCCTCCGCCTTGCGGCGCCGGCACACCGGGTTCTAGTCCCGGTCGGGGCACCGGATTCTGTCCCGGTTGCCCCTCTTCCAGGCCAGCCCTCTGCTGTGGCCCAGGAGTGCAGTGGAGGATGGCCCAGGTGCTTGGGCCCTGCACCCCATGGGGAGACCAGGAAAAAGCACCTGGCTCCTGGCTCCTGCCATCGGACGAGCGCGGTGCGCCGGCCGCAGCGCGCAGACCGCGGCGGCCATTGGAGGGTGAACCAACGGCAAAAGGAAGACCTTTCTCTCTGTCTCTCTCTCTCACTGTCCACTCTGCCTGTAAAAAAAAAAAAAAAAAAAAAAAAAAAGGGAGAACAGAGATCAAGAGAGAAAGGCAAGAGATCAGGATGAAATCTATGGGTACAGGCCAATTAAGAGGTATGGATACAGTCATGTTAAGAGGCTTAAGAGTCACATTAAAATGGCTTGTGGTAGTAGGATGATGCCCTTCTAATTATCTATGACTGCTTAACAAGCTTCCCCAAACTTAGTGGCAAATCTAAACATTTTTATTTGTGCACAGACTGAAGTTAGAACTTTAAGTAGGGAGCAAAGTGGAATGTCTCATTTCTGCTAAAAAATGTTTAGGGCCTCATTTAGAAAGACACCAAGGCTGGGGCAAGTGGAATGGCTGAGGGCTGAAGTCACTCTGCGTTTTTTCATTCCCATGTTTGATACCTGATTTCAGAGGCTTCCAAGGCTAGTCCAGCTGGGGCCCCACTGGCGCTTCTACAAGTGACCTCCCCATGGGGTCTGGGTATTGTCACAGCATGACTGCCATCAGGAGTGTTACTTATTGACAGGGCTACTCCGGGCTTCAAGTCTAAGCGTCCCTGAGGCCAAGGCAGAGGTTGCATGTCTTTTGATGACCTGCCGCTGGAGTCCCACAGCACCATTTCCCTCCCTCTTTGCTTTAGAAGCAGGTATAAACCTACTCAGATAAGAGGGGAGAGCATCAACCCCACCTTTCTATGAGTTCAGACTGTTACAGTTGTGTAAACATGCCTGCATGACACATACATGCTCCAGGTAGCTAAACTGAAATGGCTACTGTGTGCATAAATATTTTAGGTTGATAATTAACTTCCTACTACAAAGATGAAAAAATAACTTGATATGTTAATGCGAAAGCAGATTAGGATATCCAAATTTGCAGAGAAAAAAGGCTCATCACCATTCATGAAAAGGCTTTTTAAAATTCTAAAATAAAGCCTAAGATCTTGAATAGAAGTAACCCAACAAAGGATATAAAACACACTTGGAAAACAAACTGTATTTATTTCTTCATTAAGTCATTACTGAGCACGTGCCATGAGCCCTGTACTGTGCGTTCAGTGGGAGGACTCAAGGTTCGTGAAGAACAATTCCTGTCCACAGTACTCTTCCAGCCTAGGGAGGAACAGCATCGTGCGTACCACATCCCAGAGGCTGATGGCGGTGAGAGGACATGCACATGTGCCCTGCAGCCCTCACGGTTCTTAGAGTTAGGGGTAGGGCCCTTCAGTCTCATGCCTGCCTGGAACCCAGCAGTCTGGAGAAGCAGAGGGCTCTTTCTGGACGGAGACAGTTTTTCCAGCCTACAGAGCTATGAACATGTTCTTTCTGACAGGCACTTCCTCCGGAAAACTTAGAGAAAGCCACCCCGCACTAAGAGCAATCAAACATTCCACCATTACCTCACAATGGGGAATTAACTCTGGCGACTTATAAAAACCATCTTCTAGATCATCTGAGACTACATGCTGGGGTGGGAAAGCAGATTTTGAAGTGAGAAACTCAAATCCACATTTACCACTGTCCTCGCTGACATTTTCCAAGTGTACTAAAATTATACTTTGTTCCAGGTAAACATTGCTAAAACCAGGTTGGTCAAGTGAAGGCAAATCTTCATCTTACATTTCAGGACAAACCTAGCATCCTGACACTTGCTTTTCTTTACCATCTGCTAAATACAGCTTAGAGAGCAGAGCATCCAATGGACACGCATTCAATGCCAGGGAATTTTCAAGAAATACATATTCAGTTGTATTCACTGAGAAATGGCCAGAAAAGTAAATAATGCTGGAGACAAGCACAAGAGAAACGGACTTGGTGCTTTCTGGAAACAGCTTAGTTCTTGGAGGAAAGACGGTGAAGACGCTTTTCTCAGCCAATAACCTAAACTCAAAAGGGAAATCTTCAGTACTTTTACTCAGTGGCTTCTTCCTTTGGGGGCTGTGGTAGCAAATTACCATAAAGAGACAGCTCAAACACAACACGACTGTATTTCTGGGGCTGGTGCTGCAGGTTAAGCTCCTCCTGTGGCAGCTGCTCCACTTCCCTTTCCTGCTAATGCACCTGGGAAGCAGCAGCAGAGGGCCCCAGCACTAGGGTCCCGACCACCCACTTGGGAGACCCGGATGGAGTTCCTGGCCCAGCCTCAGCCATTGCAGCTATTTGGGGAGTGACCGCACTGATGCAAAGATTCTCATTCTCGGCCGGCGCCTTGGCTCAACAGGCTAATCCTCCACCTTGCGGCGCCAGCACACCAGGTTCTAGTCCTGGTCGGGGCGCCGGATTCTGTCCCGGTTGCCCCTCTTCCAGGCCAGCTCTCTGCTGTGGCCCAGGAGTGCAGTGGAGGATGGCCCAAGTGCTTGGGCCCTGCACCCCATGGGAGACCAGGAGAAGCACCTGGCTCCTGGCTCCTGCCATCGGATGAGCGCGGTGCGCCGGCCGCGGCGGCCATTGGAGGGTGAACCAACGGCAAAGGAAGACCTTTCTGTCTCTCTCTCTCACTGTCCACTCTGCCTGTTAAAAATAAAAAAAAAAATAGATTCTCATTCTCTCTGGCTCTCGCTCTCTCTCCTCCCCACTTCCTCCACCACCTCCTCCTCCTTCTCTCTCTCTCTCTCTCTCTCTCTCTCTCTCTCTCTCTCTGCAACTCTGCCTTTCAAATAAACAAAATAATCTTTAAAAGAGAAATGTATTTCTCACAGTTCCGAAGGCACCGGCACGTCCCGGGCCGCCTGAGGGCCCACATCCGGCGCACGGAGGGCGGAGTTTCCTCACCCCGGCCTCACTCGTGGAAGGGATGCAGGCGCTGCCCCGGGCCTGCCTTATTAAGGCGCTAAGCAGCTTACGAGGGCCCCGCCCTCACGCCCTCGCCTCCTCCCGGAAGTCCCACCCGCTCATGCCTTCACTTCCGGGGTGCGAATTTCCGCATACGGATCTTAGGCACAACCGGGCAGAGCACAGGACTCAGTGTTTTGTTTGAAGAGGCAGCATCGCTAATTTGATCTAGATTTGAGGACTAATTTTTTTTTTCTCAGTGAAAATTAAAAACGGGAATCTGAGTTTCTCTTCAAGTCAGCTTGCGTGTTATGAAGTCCAGGCCAAACAGCCTTGTGGGAGAAGCAGCCATTCCCGCACAGTGCGTCTATCACTGGCCTGCCGCATGGTCGGCACCTGCAGCTTCAGGCTAGCGTCAGAAATCTTCCTCTCCCTCCCCAAGCAATGTAAATAAACTATTTCCCAGTGGGAAAGTAGCACTGATGCCAATTCGCCCCTACAAATGTGTGAATGATTCTCAGGAGACAGCACCCAAGGACATTCATGTCCACCTCCATGTTCAGACAGGAGCAGAGAAGCCAGTTCCCAGCAGCCCTTGGTGGCCTGTTTGGCCAGCTGAATCTAGCACCTTTGATGATGGAAGAGAATAGGTTGTTACGGTTTCTCCCAGCAGTCATGCATTTGCTATCAAGGACCACTCTTGATTTTGCAGAATGTCTCGTCTTGCTGAATTCTGGAGGACACTGTCTTCTTGTTAAAGTGGCTCAGTGGGTGGAAAGAGCGTAGAAGTCTCCCAGCTTCATTCCGGTATCCAGGTACCACTGGTTCCATAACATTCCCCCACACAAATAAAAGTATTCTAGAGATTAAAAAATAAAAACCAAACCCATTTCAAGACACAATTTCAAAAGGTTCAGGTTATCAGCATCTGCTAGCATTTTGAGACAAATGTTTCCTTTGGCAACCTGTTCTTGAGCATCCTTGTCACTAGTTATCTCCTAAATGATGCTAGGTTCAGAGCTAATGCCACTGGGCACCATGCCTGTGTGTTGGATCTTTTGAAATACCAGGTAATTACTTCATATGTGAGGTCTGAACTAAGTTCCATGCATAACAATTGCTCTATTGTTAGTAAATCTAACACCTAATCATTGCCAGGGTAAAATACTCAGGTATTAGTTTCCTCTTAGAAAGTGCAGATTATTCACAATTACATCTCCATGGAGAGAACAGAAAGATGAGGCCTGATCTCTCCTTCATTTTAATATTTTAAATTCTTAATGAGGAATGGAGATTACAAGGAGAAGAATGCTAGGAATTACAAACATGGGGTTTCCAGGTTAAGCTCTTAGGCAGCTGGTGAGCGGAAATAAGTGTGTGACCTAGGAGGGTGGGATGAGCTGGTTGGAAACTTCTGGTGCTTGCTTCAAAAACTGTTAGGTAATTTGTTTCAGGTATTAAGTGATTCGTGCCCAAGCAAGGTATATGCAGGTTTTGAGCCAGATTGATTTGCTGAGCTTTTAGCGGGTGCAGCCAGTTTGCACAGCTCAACAACACAGAGCACGTTCACAAACAGAACAGCCAGCTATGGGTTAGTTCCGGTTGATCTTTGTAACCTTTGATAGCCTGCCTCCAAGATGGCCTCCCATCACCCTTGCCTCCTGGTATTCGTACTTTTGGGCAGCCTCCCTGTGGTTGAATTGTGGCTGGGCTATATGACCAACAGATTATCACAGAGGTGCAGCGTGTGACTTCCTGGTTTAAACATAAATGACAATGATGTTTTTATCTTGTTCCATTAGATGTTCTTTCTAGAAGAAGCTAGGATGGTATGAGGACACTCAAGCACCCCTGTAGGGAAGTGCACACAGAGAGAAACTGAAGCCTGCCACCAATGGCCACCCTAAGGGGAGACCCTCCAGTCTCAAGAAAGCCTGCAGGCGACTCCAGCTGCAAGCCACGTCTGGAGGAACCTCATGGGAAACTGAGCCAGAACAGCCCTGACACCGAGGAGGTCATGAAATTCTGATTCACAAAACACATTTCGTTGCTGTTTTCAGACATCAAGTCCTATGGTTAACTTGTTCCAGAACAACAGATAACTACACTGAACTCCGCTTCCTGTACTTTTCATCTGGTTTGCATGGGTTACACAGGGTATCATAAAAGTATCTCAGCTTCAAACCTAAGCCTAGTCATGGCTCATCTCCTGGTGGATGGCTGGTTGTTCACCAAGCCTATTTTCCTTCCAGGATCCACAGCTTCCTTGAAGGCTGGCTGGGGCCAGGGAATGCGGGGAATGGTGTGATTTGAAAACTGGCCCATAAAATCCCCTCCAAATGTGCTCCCCAAGGCCTTGTCCCTTTTTGCCTGATTGAGATGTGACTCATTGGTAGATCTGTGATGCCATGTGTTGAAGACGAAGCTGCTGAGGCCAGTCTGGACCCTTGAAAGACAGGTGGAGCAACATGGACTACTGTGTAAGCAGGAAATGGCCTTCATTCTGAAGCTGCTAACTTTGGGGTTTATTTGTTCTATCGACCTGATTCTATTTAGCACACCCCATATTTCTGACCCTTTCTGGGATCTTTATCAAATCTTTACCTATGTATATAGTATCTATGTACTATTTCTTTACTGTTAAGGTTTCCTGTAAACTAACAAATGAAGCTATTCTAATGTGCCCAACAGGTGCACCTAGGGCAGGCTTTGAGCCCTTCCAGGTAACATTCTGCCATTGAATGAGATCTTCTTCCAGATATACATTAAAGGAGCAGCTCCTAAGAATTTGAGGAACTGTAGCAAACCTGTGAGTTACACTCTGGAGTTGAGGGACAGAGAGTTTGAGTGACTCTGGTTGCAGCACGCTGGAAGCGTCCCACTTTTGTAAGATCTGGGTGCTGAGCCATAATCAGCTGTCTTCAGGGAAGCTGGTTTGTCCGTAAGTGTGGTGTGTCACCACTCGCCTTGGGTATGCAGCTTCCAGAGACATAGTTGTTCCTGAGCGGGTTTATCCTGAAATGTTTTCCATGTTATGCAGGTGTCAGCAAGAGGAGAAGCCAAATATAATGACCAAGGTTTGTTCTGTTCTAGCTCTTGATGAAGAACATGTTAGGTTGAGTTAAAAAAAAAAAAAAAAAAAGAGGAAGGAAGACATAACATATCCACATAGTGTCAGCCACACTTGGGAGGTTACACCAACTAGGGAAAGATTAAGCCACAGTCAAAATTTCACCCTGATAGCTTATTAGCGTTTGCAAATGACAATAGGAACATTTAAGAAGTCCTTATAGAGATGACAATAGGAAAACATCTGTTTGTGTAGTCCCATGTCATAGCTGGAGTTCCCTGAGGCCGAGAGAGTCTGTGTGTGTTTCCTTCATTGAGAAGGAAGTATACTCCTTAGGAAGTGGAGGTGAGGGATGAGCTGCGGGGAGCAGGGATACAGGACAGAGGTACTTTCCAGTGGTTTCCTTACCCAGTGGCTAAAGATTTTCTCCAAAATAACTCCTCGGTATTGCTGGGCTGCACTTGGGCAGGTGGAGAGAACAAAGCACTGGAGATCAGCTTACATTCCTACAATTTATGCAAATAGGATCAAGGTGCACAATAATTTTGCAGAGTCATCTCTGTTGTTGTTTGCATCAGTTGTTACAATGTATGTCTCAGGGTGACCTTGAGTGACCATGCTCTTTTACAAACCCCTCGCTTGAGTATGGTGACTTACTTCAAACCAACACAATGTACTGAAGGTGATAGGTGGCAACATCCTGCTTATTTTACTTTGGACTTACTGTTAGATTTAGATTTTATTTTGTTTTATTTTTTTGACAGGCAGAGTTAGACAGTGAGAGACAGAGACAGAGAGAAAGGTCTTCCTTCCGTTGGTTCACCCCCAAATGGCCGCCATGGCCAGCATGCTGCACTGATCCAAAGCCAGGAGCCAGGTGCCTCCTCCTGGTCTCCCATGCGGGTGCAGGGCCCAAGCACTTGAGCCATCCTCTACTGCCTTCCCAGGCCACAGCAGAGAGCTGGACTGGAAGAGGAGCAACCGGGACAGAATCCGGCGCCCTAACCGGGACTAGAACCCAGGGTGCTGGCACTGCAGGCGGAGGATTAGCCTAGTGAGCCACAGCGCCAGCCTAGATTTAGATTTTAATCACCTAGAATTTCTTTTGAATTATGATGTGAAGTGAGATTCTAGATTTAAAAATAGTAAGTGGTCTCGACATGATTTCTTCACCCTGTTTCCCCATTATTTTACAGTACTAGTTTTATCATATATTAAATTCTTATGTCTAAAACAGATCTCAAACGAATAAAGGCTTTCTAAAAGTGAAAGCTGGTGAATGGAAAATATAAAAAGATATAAGGAAACAAATTAAAATATTGCAATTAATGAGGAAGATTGTTATCAATAAAAATGTGCTTTCTGATTCTAAAATTCTTATAATGTTCTATGTAAAGAAATTTAAAAAGACAAATTGAAGAAGACATAAAAAATATCCTGTGTTCATGGATTGGAAGAATTAAATTGTCAAAATGGTCATACTATCCAAATCAGTGTAAAAATTCAATGCACTCTATCAAAATTTCGATGCTATTTTTTCCACAGAAATAGTACAAAAATCCTAATATTATTGGAAACCACAGGAGACTTCAGAATAGCCAAAGCAATATTGTACATAAGGAACAAAAATGGAGACATCATACTACCTGATTACAATATACTATAAAGCTATAGTACCCAAGACAGCATGTTCCAGATATAATAACATGTATAGATCAGTAAAAGAGTTGAGAGCCCAGAAATAAATCCACCCATTCATAGCCATTGATTTTTGACAAGGATAAGAGCACACAGTGGGGAACATACAGTCTATTCAGTAAATGGTGCTGAACAAAATTGGACCCTTATCTCACACCACATACAAATATCAACCCAAAATGGATTAAAGACTTACAAATAAGATCTTAAACTGTAAAACTAATAGAAAATACATTAGGACAACGCTTCTTGACATATGATTGGGCAATGATTTTTGTGCACTATGGTCTCTCAAACTTAGACAATGAAAGCAAAACTGAACCAGCAAGGGTGTGGATTCAAACCACATGTCTAAAAAAGAGACAAAAAGATTTTTTAAAATATGAGTGTATATACTTACATGAGTATGTATATGATGGAACACTATTCAACCTTTGAAAAGAAGAAAATCCCATCACTTGCAATAACATGGATGACCCTAGAGGGGACGTTGTACCAAATGAAATAAGCCAGGCACAGAAAGAGAACTATTGTGTGATCTCACTTATCCGTGGAATACAGCATTGTCCAACTTCGAGCAGACAGAACTGTGGTTGGCTACCGCTGAGTGAGGGGAAGAGAATAGAAATTTTTTGGGCAAAGGATACAAAGTTTCAGAGAAATGGAATGAATAAATTCCAGAAATCTACTGTGATGCATGGTAAGTATAGTTACTAAGGATGCACTGCCCACTTGCAGAGCGCTAAGAGAGCAGATCCGAAATGTTCTCACCATGAGAAAATATATACATGAGGTGATACATATGTCAATTATCTTGATTCCATTATGTCTTGGTGTTTACAAATATCAAAACATCATGTTGTACATTGTGTATAAACGAAAGTTTATTTGCCAATTATACCTTAATAAAGCTAAGAGAGGAAGAAATTTACAAAAGAGAAAAAATAAGTTTCTGATAAACATAATAAAAGTGAACATGTGTTCAACAGTTAACATGCCCCAGTCATCAGACTAAATGCTTTCCATGAATCTTATTTAGCCCTCAAAGCAGTTCTACAAAGTTTGAATATACTTTAATATCAGAAAAAGTGCAAGATATTCATTTTTACTTGGCAAATTAGCAAGTTGTGGAAATGTGAGTGGGAAAACAATTTCTCCGGTAAGATAACAAAGTCATAAAAGAAAATCATAAATTAAATGTGTCATATGTAAAAACTTGCTATATTCAAATTACACTATTAAGAAATGATGGGACAAGCAAAAAACAGGAGAAAATATTTTCATCACAAACATGGAAATTTTTCCATGAATTCTTTGAAGTATTCTTGTGTATCTGACAAAAGGAGTTGTATCTAGGACTTTTGAGTCCCAAAACTCGGTAAGACAATTAACTCATTTTAAAAAACAGGCAAACAACAATGTGGAAGAGACACATTAGCAAAGACATACCAAAGACAAACAACACAGGACAGGACTCAGCATGGCAAATTTTTAGGGAAATTCAACTAAAAACCACAGTGAGATACCACTTTAAATCAGACCAACTAGGACAGTTAAGGTTGCAAGCACTGACCAGGTACTCCAGCCCACTGCTCAGTAGGGTACCACTTCAGAAAAATAGTTTGATGGTTCCTACAATGTGAAGCACCCACCTGCTACATAACTCAGAAATCCCACTCCTAGGTATTTGCTCCAGAGAAAGGATCTCATTTGGAAACCTGGTAACATAAATACATGTCCAGAGCAGCTTTATTCAAAATAGCCAAAAACCTAAAGCGACATAAATATCCCAGTGGGAGAAAGAATAAACAACCGGTGGTGGATCTAGTACTTAGCAATAAAAAGCAACAAACTACTTCACACATGACAACAGGGCTGGACGTCAAAAACACACTGAGTGAGAAAAGCCAGACCCCAAAGCCTATGTACATTGTGTGATTCCACTTCTACAAAATTCTAGAACATGCAACTTATTGGTGACAGATCAATGGTTGTCTGGGCCAAGGAGATGGGGAACACAAAGAAACCCTCCCTTTAATGGAAATATTTTATATCTTAATTAAAATAGAAGTTGCATGAGGATATACTTAAAAAAAAAACTCCTTTAAACTTAAAATTGGGTTTATTATATTGGAAGCAAATTATATCTAAAAAATAGCTGATTATTAAAAAAGATTTTCATCTTAGTGGGATTTATTTTGCATTATTGAGGCTAGAAAACCAAAAAATTGAAAAAAGTTTTGCCACACAAGAGAAAACTTTGCTAAGGAAATAATGGCATAGCCCCAAGTTAAAGTATTATATATTTATTAGACAAAGCATGAAGAATATTTAATGACATATGAAAATGATCAAAATGGACTTTAAGGAAAAAAGAATCAAATAGCTATATGAGAATTTTACCTCTCTTCCAATTTTTTCAAATCAGCCTTTATAGCTTGAAATTTAATTTCTTTGTGCTTGCATGCTTTCCCGTTAAATTTTCAGACCTTAGCAAAATGCTTGTTTAACTGCATAACCTTTTCACAAATTATTGTGTGGCCCAAGGATACATTTTTTTTTTTGGTGCCTGAGTTTCTGTTATAATTGGGAAGACAGAAGAACGTAGATATGTGATCTGTTACTTCACTACATAAGAATATATACAGCCACATGGAGACAGCTTGCAGAGTTATTATTATTATTATTTGGACAGGCAGAGTTAGACAATGAGGGAGAGAGACAGAGAGAAAGGTCTTCCTTCCGTTGGTTCACCCCCAAATGGCCGCTATGGCTGGCGCACTGCACTGATCCAAAGCCAGGAGCCAGGTGCCTCCTCCTGGTCTCCCATGCGGGTGCAGGGCCCAAGCACTTGAGCCATCCTCCACTGCCTTCCCAGGCTACAGCAGAGAGCTGGACTGGAAGAGGAGCAACCAAGACAGAATCTGGCATCCCAATTGGGACTAGAACCTGGGTTGCTGGTGCCACAGGCGGAGGATTAGCCAAGTGAGCCAAGGCACCAGTGTCTTGTTAACAGAATCGAACTAAAACGGAATCATTGAAATTATTTTTAAAATTTGGTATGAATTCTAACATGTTAAGAACATATTTAGGTAGAATTTACTGTGATTGTGCTATTTTCTTCCTTGAAAATTCAAGTTCATGAATTTTTGCACAGTCCATGATTTTATGGTTAAAATAGTTATGCAAAGAAGAAATTATATTTTACTTTATTTCACATTTAGTCTAAGACTTGATAGTTTTAATTGTTCCTGTGATTATTTGTATGCCAGAGGAGTCATTTGCGTTAGAAAAGTCAACCCAATTCTCTTTAATGGAGGGAACAGAATCAGAAACTCAGTCATTGGTCACAGCCTAGGAGGGAAATTGAATATCAGTTCCATGAAAGTTCCACTGACTGAAACGTGCAAATGATCTGTTGTCAACCAGGCAATGAACACTCCCACTGATAAAATGTTCTGAGAATTATTCACTTTGCCAAAGACCCTCAGTGCCTTCCAGATGGCAAATAATCTTCATTCTCAGTGTGGAACTCAAGGTTTTCCATGACCAACACCTGTTTCTACCACTTATAAACTGTGACTTGGACCAAGGTACTTTTTTCCTGTCTGAGTTTCTTCATTATTTTAAGAAATATACTGGGACAGGGCTCTCTGGCTTATAGACTTGTTGTGGGCAATACACGAGTGAAAACATTGGGCGCAATAGGCTACATGGCATAACTAAGCTGTCTGTAGAAGGGAACTATTCATTTGATGTGTTCCTATTATTTACATATTGTTATCACTTCCTCACCTGGGTTGTACAGGAGAGGAGAGCTGTTGTCTTTATTGTGCTTTTACCTGGTGCACTGGGTAGGTATCGAATGCTCACCACTGCCAGCAGCCTGCTGAAATTGGCAGCTGCACTGGTGAGGAAGTTCTATATGGCACCAGCCCTTAAGTACCTCTCCGTGCAGTGGGTGAACACAGTCAACAGACAAGAAAAGAAACTGAAGGGGGCTATCAGCATGGGGTGGGGGTGGAGACTCAATTTTGGAGTTGTTATCGGAGAAGGGATCTCAGAAGTGGGGCTGAGACCTGAGGAATGAGGAGTAGGATGTCACAGTCCCAGGGAAGGGAATAAGGTAGACAGTGGGCTGCCCTGAGCAGGCAACTTGTGGGACGGGGTGGAGAGGAAGGGCTGGGAACGAATGTGCTGCAGGCAGACAGTCCCAGGCAATCTGCAGGGCACGGATCTTCCCAGCCCCGCAGCTTGGCCAGGAGGATGGGCAGTGTTCTGAGTGCTGTGGGAAACCACGAAAGGATTCGAAGCAGAGGATTGGTAACAGACAGCTCCCCTAGGAGTCAGGCCATCTGAGGACACAAGGCCTGGGCCTGGGGGCAGGTGGGATGACCATGGAGAGGGCTGCCCTAGCACTGCATCCTGCCCATCCCCCAGCCCCTCCCAAGAGCCTCTCCCTGTTGCCCCCTCAGACAGGATCATTGATTGTTGTTCCCTGGGGACCTTGGCATGACTTTGGCTCTCTGCCTGGCATGCTCCTTATTCAACTAACTCCCGGCCTGTGGCTCATATCTCAGCACACCTAGTATCGTCTGTGGTCCCATGCCGAATCCCTAAGAGTTCGTAGTTAGTTCATTCTAAAATGATTTACTGGGTTAAATAATAAGTCTAACGTAGGAATAAATACATTTGATTACTTCTAGAATTTTATGATGCAAGATAATAGTAGTGAATTTCGGAAGTCTGAAACAGCACAGACCCTATAAGCTGTAGACAATGTCAGCCACTGGACTGTTCAACTTCCTCGTAACTTCAATAGAAGACAAAGATAGTTTTTGCTTTCCTGATGTTTCGCTGACAGCCTCTTGTCTTCACGCTCTTTATCGTCTTTATCTTTATCGTCTTTATCGTCTTTATCTTTATCGTTTTTTAAATCTGAAGGTGTGAAAGTTGGCAATATGATTTTAATTAACCTTCACAAAACTCAAAGAAACCCAAAAGAGGATGTTGTCACAAATTTCCACCTTAATGGGATTTGATAACTAAAACTTAAATACACATATTAAAGGGGTTTTTGTTTATCTGTCAATCTATTGCTTATCAACACAATTGTTAAGAATTTTCAATAAAATAAATATGTAAGTCAATCTATTGCCTTAAGAATTTTCAATAAAATATATGTCAATCTATTGCCTTAAGAATTTTCAATAAAATAAATATGTAAAATATGAAAATTCTTAACAATTGTGTTGATAAGCTCAGACTTTGGTGGATCAAATTAGTCGCCCTACAACTGAAAAGCATCCGTGAGTGTTTTGGACCCAATTTTCCAGAATCTGCGCACGCTGCTGACCCCTGTTCTCACCCTGCTTTCTCGGGGCCTCAATCAGGAATCCCAGGTCTTCCAAGCAGTGATGTGTTTAGGAAGTCGCATCACAAAAGAAGAATGATCCTCACTGCTCACAGTTTGTGTTTTCATCCAGTGTGCTATAACTGGAAGCAGTTTTCAGTCTTCGGCTTCTTTCCCTGGAGAAAAAACGAAGAACACTAATTCAGAAGAATATGGCAACTTTTCAAAGTAATTATTGGAACAGCACCTGAACCATGAAAAACTCTGTTTCCAAAAGAGGATTTAAAAAGAGCATACAGCACTAATTGTCATAGAGACTGTGTTACATTTTATAGATTTTTCATTTTGGAAGGCAGTGACTCATTCAAAAGAAAAAGTTGAATACCAGTTCCCGCAAAAAGGTAAATTAATACAGACATTAGCCCAGACTCTCTGACGTGTTTCCTGCAGGTTCCACGCAGCCCTTGTTCTTGTTCCTGAAGACACCACACATGGGAAGACAACCTCTGATTTCTTTCTGCTAAAACCCTAACCGGAATGTGAACCCTGATGTGTCCTTGCTCCTGAAATTCATTATGTGGGCTTCAAGGGCCTCCTGGCCCTCTAATTAGCCAAGTTTTCTTGCCTGATTTCTTAAGAAAGAGACAAAGCTATTTGAATGCATCAGTGTCTTGCACAATACGGAGTCTGTCGATTTTCCCCTCTCAATGATTTTACAAATAATGATGTCTAGAGCAGAGGGAAGACAACATTTCAGCATGTAGCCACCAATCATCTCTTATTGTTTTCAAAGAATGGGCAAGTGTTATTCTACACTTTGGGTCAAAAGAAATTTTTAAAAATTTGCTAGAGTCATATGCATGCATATGTGGAAAAGTTTCATTTTTAGAATCAACAAAATCTTAGTATCTTCTGCCAGCTGTCCTCACCACGTCCAACGTCCATTGCCCATAACAATTCTGAAGTGCCTATCTCCTCATATCTTTTCCTTAAGCCTCCACGCCCCTTACTCCCACTGGTTCTGCACACTTCAAGTGAGCAGCAGAGTGGGGCAGAGCAGTGGGAAAATAATAACAGCTTTTAGAAGAGATAGGCCTAACTTCAGATATTGGCTCAGCCCGCTGTCGCTGCCTGACCTCGGCAGAGTGGTTTGTCTCCATCTGTGGAATGGGTTTCTCAATAAACATCTTGCAAAGTGTTAGAGACAGGATATATAGAGCTCCTGCCATGTCATAAGTGACCAAAGCTGGCAATACTGCTGCCTGTCTGTGGCCCATACCCTCACAGCACCGTGATTTGCTCATTTATCAACAGGACCACCTTCTCATGAGTGTTGAATTGTGCAACTCTCCCTTATATTCTGTATGTTAAATATTTCTCCATCTTTCCTCATTTGACAGATATGAACTGTGGAATTACGATGTCTAGATCTAACCCCACTGAATGTGCTCTGGGAATCTTCTTGGCTTTTGGAAGTCTGTGTCATACTGCTTTAGGTAGTACAAAATATCCAGGATGCCCTTTATCTAAATATTTGTATGTATTTCAGTGTTAACACCAATTGATTGAGAGCTACAATTTTGAAAGGCATTATAAGATCAAGATGCAGCTATGGACCAAGTATTCAAATAAGTAACTTTCTAAATGCGGGCATGATTTAGGCGTGGAATATTATCATCTGCATTGTGGGAGGCCATGTAAGATCTGAGGACTCAGAGAAAGTAATATAGATAATAGCATGTCTTCCACTTTATCTAAGGTTTCTACTTCCTAGACAGTAAAACGTAAACAATTTTTATATGCAGTACAGCACCTGAAACACTTGTATCTTCAATTATATCTAGAAATAAAAATCTCATTTTTATGAATGGGCCAGTTTACAGTATTCCTTAACCTCTGAATTTTGGGGTTCTAAGTCGATGTTTGTAATTGCAAACATTCTGGGAAGAGATTACAGCAAATACAATTATCTGGGGAGTTCTGAAGCAGAAACTGGTCCCTGGTCCCTAAACACAGCATACCCACCTTCATTTCAGTCAAAAGCATCTCTGTGCTCCAATGGGAAACTTGTGGCCGGGGCTCCTGACAAACAGCAAGATAGATGGTGAATGCTGGTCCACATAACCCCACAGGCCTCTGAACTCAAGGAGCATAGGTGAGGATCCCAGGCTTGACTGCCCCAGAGTGAAGCCAGACTTTGCCCAGGAACCTGGGGAGGGCCTGCTCATCAAGCAGGGTTATAGGGAGTGAGGGATGTCCTCGTGGTGCAGAAACTCAGCCCCGGGAGCACACATCAGGAGGAATCTCAGCAGGCATGGGGACAGGGGTGGGCTCACTAAAACCCCAGACTGAGAGGAGTGACTCAGCCCTCCTGATTCTGCAAATTCCCAGAAGAGATTATTCATGCGATAATAATTAAGTGCCTACTACGTGCAAAAGCTCTGCCTTGCATCTGGCATTGTGCATGACCTTGATTGTGCTTTTGTTCTCCTCCAGAGAGTCCACCAGCAAAATCTGGTTGTTAGGGAGAGTAAAGTGCTCTATTTGTCATTTCTGAACTGAAATGCTTCCATCAACCTTGAATTACAGGAAAAAGTCTCCTAGACTCCGCTATTGTTTGCATCATCGTCGTCATCATTATTCCAGACTCCCGAAAGGGAGCCGAGAGTGCTTCTTTTAATGCCAACTGTGATTTGCATGTTCATAGATGGTTTGAAGTTTCAGAAATTAAATGTCGGGGTGTAAAATTTTCTTGAAGGAAGAAAGTATGATTGCATCGAACTTTCAAAGTACAATCAAAGTCTAAAGGAAATATAATTATTATTGTCGGTTTATCACCTCAAACATGTTGTTGTAAATGTCATTATATCAGATGAGTTTGGTAACAGGTTTTCCATTTTGCACTTTATTTGACAAGGTGATTCATTGTTTAGTGCAGTTTAAGATGTCAGTCCTTCTGGAAGGAATTGAGCTGAGCTGATGTGCATAAGAACATTCTTCCATCAAAGTATATGATTAAAGAAGGGTTAGACTCCTGAAATAGTATTTCCAAACTTGCTTTGAATAAGAGTGGTTTCTTTGTGTAGATGCTTTATCACGGGGTGTGACAGCTGGGAGAGGGTGCATGGTCTCTACATCCTGTCTGTGCTACTTTGCACAGCTCTAAGCCTGGCCCACATAACCCTATCTTGGGTCACTTTGTCTCTGTCGTGGAAGCCGATATATCTAATAATGAAGGTGGTGTCTTCTGGTTTTTAATTTTCACAAACAATCTCACAATGACCTCGGGTGCTAGGTAGCGTGTTCTGTGTGCTTGGCCTCACACTGTTGCTGTAGTAGACTGGGTTACCACGTGTCCGCTGCCCAGTACAGCAACTTCACAACAAAGCTTCCAGCCCTTCAAGCACCAGAACCACAGCTGCCTTTTCGACATTTTGATGATACTGCATTATTTTCTCTTGTAAATTTCCAATATCGAACTTTCGAGTAAGACCCTAGATCTTCATAATAAAGAACTCTGTTTTTAAATATTTACCCACAAAATACCAGGAACTAGGTTAATTAATGCATTACTTTTCATGTTCAAAGCCATCTTGTAAATTATTTGTATTCTCCTTATTCAGTGGAGGGATCTGAGGCTTTGAAGGGTATGTACTTTTCCTAAAGACACACAGCCATCCAGGGCTGGAGCTGGGAGTCCAGCTGAGGCCCCATGACTCCAGGGGCGTGGGGTCCTTTCTCCAGTGTGGTCAGTCAAGCTTACCCTCGGCAGTAGCAGTGTGTCCTATAGATTTCACTACTTGCTTAGACAACACCTATTTTTATATATAGTATCTTTCAAAATTCCATTTGATATCTGTTAGTGTCTTATTTTAGGTGCAACTGCACTCAAGATACATAAGCTGTGAAAGGAAATGTTTTCTTGCCTTCCCCAAATTGAAATATATGCTGATTTCAACAATGGTGAAAATATCCCAAATGTCCTTTCTATAGGGAAAAATGGAGGTAAACAAACTCCCAAATAACCTCCAAATCACATTGTTTAAAATTAACCAAGGTTGAGTGTCATGAGATAAAAATCCTTGGTTTAAATAGAGTTGAAAGCCTTTTCATGAAAGATGCAATGACCAACATTTGAGAATTTAAAATAATACGGATGTGTTTATGCAGCTGCCATTAAAAAATGACAGATATGTCATAGGTGACGAATATCCTCTCGGCAACAGAAACAGAGACAGAATCAACACTCACGTGGTTCAAGGCTGAGATGTTTTCAAGACCCCTCAGTTTTCCTTGAGAGTGGGAAGTCTAGAATAATATTCAGGGTTCTTAGCTCTGTTTTTGCTCTGTGGCTGGGAGTTGGCATCAAAATAGCAAATTTTGGGTCCACTTGAAAAGTCAAGGACTGTGTAACAAACTAGAGAAAGGCTTGTGGCAACATCCAGTTTATGTCACTGCCCCAGATGCTTTGGGGGTTCTTGGTTTGTATTTCCATGAATAAAACCTTCTCTGGACAAAAGAGCTTGTTTTCATTTCATTAATTTTTTTTTTTTTTTGACAGGCAGAGTGGACAGTGAGAGAGAGAGAGACAGAGAGAAAGGTCTTCCTTTTCTGTTGGTTCACCCCCCAGTAGATGCTGCTGCCGGCACACTGCGCCGATCCGAAGCCAGGAGCCAGGTGCTTCTCCTGGTCTCCCTTGTGGGTGCAGGGCCCAAGGACCTGGGCCATCCTCCGCTGCACTCCTGGAACACAGCAGAGAGCTGGACTGAAAGAGGAGCAACTGGGACAGAATCCGGTGCCCAGACTGGGACTAGAACCCCGGGGTGCCCGTGCCCCAGGCGGAGGATTAGCCTATTGAGTCGCAGCGCTGGCCTCATTAAAATTTTTAAACCATATATTTGCTTGTGTATAGTATCTACTTGCACATACCTACCAACAAACGCATAATTTATGTTTCAAAATTCATCATAGAATTAAAATAGTCACCAGAAGTTCTATCAAAACCTCATCTCGGTTCCGATGCTTGGTCTCTGATGCCTAGGTTCAGTTCTCATTTCTAACTTCTCATTATTTTGGTGCCTTGGACAAATTATTTAACACCTCTATTCCTCAGTTTCTCCACTTTCAAAGTGAAGTATGGGATCCATAGGCCTGAGTTCTTATTCATAAACACCTAGGAGGGTATTTGGACAGTTAATAAGTGCTACGTAAATGTTGACTACATACATGACGTTTTCCTAGAAGCAACATGATCATAACGAATTATGAACAATATGTTTAGAAGCATATTTAGAGAAGTGTTAACTCTTATGGAGTTTTACTTGGTTCTCTGGAGGAAGGTACTGATACAGTTTGATGATAAAAGTCATCTTTTAGAGTGAGTTGACATCCACAACTGACGTCTACAAAACCAGAGTAATGTACACGGTGCAAGCCACTATTCTGAACCATTGTTCTTGGAGACAGTAAACAACTACAGTCAGAGGATTAATCTGCTTGAATCCAAGCTTGACCTCGGATAAGTTATCAAACGTCCCTAAGCCTCAGTTTTGTCATCCATAAAATGGAAATACTAATGGATGCACCTGTCATATTTTAAGAGAATCAAATGAAATAACATTCATTAAGCACTACTAATTCAGTAACAGTTAGCAATGGTCAATATGGATATTGGTAGCTTTATTATTTGAGTCCCTCTTTCACATTATTGTCCCATCTGTCTGTTAAGAAGTATAAGGAGTACTAATTGATTCCACTTAAAATGGAAAAAATATGTGAGAATGATGGCAGACCACAATTATAATTGAAGATGTCCATTTGCACATGTACAGTGATGACCAGATTTTTTTTTTAGCATAATGTGTCAAGTTTCAATTTCTGTAGTCTAAAAACTATGTGGAGAAATTAGAGCAAATTTAGAGAATCAAAAAATGCAAATGAAATATTAAAGACATAGGAAGCCAGGCCTAAGGGGAAAAAAAAGGGAAAGGATTTGCTTCTTTCCATAAGGAGAGACTAATAAGGGACTTGTGCAAGGCTTCGAATGGTAGTTTTAATGGAAATGCATCTTTTCGTTTATGCGAAGTTGAAGGAGCTGCTTGTTGATAGTAGGAAGCAAGCTGGGCAACACTAGGATTCCTGTATATGAAAGGTGTTCCTACAGCAAGACAGGCTCTCAAAAGAGACAGTACAATTACAACCTCTAGAGAGCTTTAGACATAGGTTAAGTACTCTCTGTGCTAAATGTTTATAGTAATTAAATCTAATTTCTGGGCATGAAAACTAGACCTGATAGCCATTTTCCACCATAGGGTTTTGGTTTTGTATACCGCAGACCAAAGCTCCCCAAATTTAATGCTGTAGCACTCCAGAAGACAGAACCGAGGTTGGACTCTCTTATCCACCAAGGTAGACCTCCAGGGTAGGCCATAGGGCTGGGCACTTTGATCAGCCTCTGAATTTACTCCAGGCTGTCATATCACTTTCTGTATGTCATGAGGTGAAGACACAGGGAATCATTGATTTGATTGTGTAATATTCTGAAAAAGAGCAAGAATCTAAATAAAATATGTTTTCAATCAACTGAAATCCTTTTGGATGCCAAATACACTCCTGGAATTTCTACATGGGAAATAGGACAGAAATGAGAAAACTAAGGAACTTGCAGCTTTCATGATTCAGTCTGTTGGGGTGTTCATTGGGTTTTCCCCAGGAAAAGAATGTTGGAAGAATCCAACTGGAAACCTACAAGGACTTGGCCAATGCAACAAGCTCTGGATCTCCATGGCAGGTGCTGATGAAGCTCATCCATTTTCAATGATCCATATCAGAAAAATCTCAAGTGACAGGATGCCAAATTTCCCTGACAGAAAGCCAAAACAACCTCTCAAGCTAAAGGATACAACTCACATTCATCGGCTCTTTCTGTGTCTCCTAATTATTTGGCTAGGAACTTTCTATTTTATCACAACCAAAGGAGGAAATGCTGATCCATGTATTCATTTATCTCTAGTCAGTCATCCTTTTATTTAGTAAACAAAGAATGTATGCATTTATGGAGTTATTGCTTAAAGCTTTGAATGAGCCAATAAAACCAGAAGCTAATTCAAGCTATATGACATATGCAAAAATAATTATAATATAACAAAGTATTGAAGAGGCATGAGGATACATTAGAAAACATATTCTGGATGATTGGCGGGGAGATAAGAAATCAGCATGCAGCATATACTTCTGGAGATAAAATGCGGTCTCTCAATCAGGAACATTTTAAGACTTTTCATGGAACTCATTGATTTATCATTGGTCATTGAATCCATAAAGAGGCCTAAGTGTATGATCTCAACATAGATTCAAGGCTTATAATTCTCTCCCAGAGCCATTACTGCTGGCCAATATGGCACAAATTAACATGGATAGGAGAGGCCTTCTTTTTGACAGATGAAACGTCTATTTTAAATGGCATAAAACAGGGTTGGATCCCAAGTGCTCCCCTTTTAACTTTATAACTGAAAAAATTGGCTGTCTTTAAGTGACCTAGCCACAGCAAGACAAGCACCTCTTTCTTATTGATGACATGCTTTCCTATAGGGTTCAAAAAGTGGCTTTGACAAGCAATTCAACGTATTGGCCAACTTCTGTCAGGAAAAGCTGTAAATATTAATTCTCTTAAAGTCAAAACAATCAGATTTGGCAGCCATATTTTGATGTCCAAATGGATAATATCAAACTTGTCTGCTCAGGGCATTGCTGTGTTTAGTTTTTAAGGGTCACAAGTTGTGATTTACTTGGTTAACCCTTGGGATGCAGGTGCTCTTGGGATTAAACATTTGCAGGAGTCACGTTAAGGATTTTCTGTAGATGAGCAGATCTTTGTACTTGTTACCCTCAAAAGTGTTTTTTTTTTTTTTTTTAAAAAAAAAACATATTGAGAGACAGAAAGGTCTTCCTTTGCCGTTGGTTTACCCTCCAATGGCCGTCGCAGCCGGCGCAGTACGCTGATCCGAAGCCAGGAGCCAGGTGCTTCTCCTAGTCTCCCATGCGGGTGCAGGGCCCAAGCACTTGGGCCATCCTCCACTGCGCTCCTGGGGCCATAGCAGAGAGCTGGCCTGGAAGAGGGGCAACCAGGACAGAATCCAGCGCCCCGACTGGCACTAGAACCCGGTGTGCTGGCTGGAGGATTAGCCTATTGAGCCACGGCGCTGGCCTCTCAAAAGTTTTTAAGATAAACCATGTCTTTTGTGTTTATGTAGTATAGAACTCTGGGGTTTTCATCAACAGTTTGTACAGACACAGGACTGTCTGGAAGAATTGTTTTTGATCCATTTGATGGTGCTCATTTAGCTCACCATTGTGCAGGGGTGAAGTGACCCTCCATTAAAATACAAATATCAAGACATAAGTGCTTCTATTTTCACAGGAAACAACATCATTGTCATCTACACGTTGGATCTTTTTTTCCTTCAGTCAGCAATGTGGACTATCTGTGAGTAGACCTGAGTAGGAATCTCAATTTTGAATTGTCTGTGATTCAGTTCCTGCCCAAAGCCAATGTGAGACTATATAAAGGAGCCACCAATCATTTAGCTTCAACATCCTCCCAAATGCAACCATATTATGCCCTCAATTCTTAAGTTTATCTTAAGAAGTAGTCTATATGGCCGGCGCCGTGGCTCAACAGGCGGTGCAGGCACACCGGGTTCTAGTCCCGGTTGGGGCGCCGGATTCTGTCCCGGTTGCCCCTCTTCTAGGCCAGCCCTCTGCTGTGGCCCCGGAGTGCAGTGGAGGATGGCCCAAGTGCTTGGGCCCTGCACCCGCATGGGAGACCAGGAAAAGCACCTGGCTCCTGCCGCGGCGGCCATTGGAGGGTGAACCAACGGCAAAGGAAGACCTTTCTCTCTGTCTCTCTCTCTCTCACTGTCCACTCTGCCTGTCAAAAATTAAAAAAAAAAAAGTAGTCTATATGGACTTCTTTTTCTAAAAAAGGACTTGAATTACATCATCCATTCACATCACTGAATGGTCCTTAAATAAAGACCTATAGGACGAGCCCCTCCCGACATTCAGAAGGCTACTCCTTTGATTAGATGAGGGATTCTCGCAGGGATCGTGTTGTCCTTTTCCCTTGACCGCTAGAGCTCACAGTGAAGACCTATGCTTAGAGCTTAGATTCAGCATTTCCTCTTAGTTTGCATACTCATGTACTTATTCCCTTGACCATTTTTACTTTTTGGTTCAGGTCTTTTATTATATTGAAAGTTTTCCAGTTAATTGTGATTTTTATTGTAAGTTGTTTCACATCACACATTGCTTTTGGAAGCAAAAAATATGTAAGCATATATGAAAAATATTGTCTCTTCAACAAAGATTGAGTACTAGATCAGGCACTGCCTGCAGGAATTTCTCAGAGAGATTGGATCAGTGTACTACTACGAAGACAAACACACCTACAAGGAATATTTGCTCTGTAGATTCCTAGGTGCTGTCCCAGATCTATTGAATCAGAATCAGCGTAGAAACTGAGAGCCTTCACTTTCACTGCTCCTTCGGTTAGTCTTTTTTTCTCTTTGTTAAATAAAGATTTATTGTTATTTATTTGAAAGGCAGAGTTACAGAGAGAGCGAGACAGAGAGGAAGAAAAGAGAGATACAGACAGATCTTCCATCCAACTGCTTTATTCCTCAAATGGCTGCAAGGGTCAGGGCTATGCTAGGTCAAAGCCAGGAGCCCGGCGCTCCCAGTGAGTCTCCCACAAGGGCACAGAGGCCCACATGGGCCCCTCTCTACTGCTTTTGCAGGCACATTAGCAGGGAGCTGGATTAAAAACCAAGAACTACTGGCATAGAGTTTTTCTCTGATAAACCCACATCTGTAACTCTGTCTCCCAAAGTTTGCAAACTGCCTTTAAGAGTAGAATCAACCTTGTGTTTCACAAGCATTGTCTACAGCTCTTGCAGGGCACACTTCAGATATTCACAAAAGATCTCATAAGCTGAAATGCTTGGGGCAAAGTAAACCCTGTGAGTGACTCAAACATGGAACTGAGCAATTATTGCTGCAAACCAAACGTGGACGTCAGGTGGCAGTGGGGATGGAGTGTTCACACAGTGTTTCAAAACTTGTGAGATCTGGACTTTTGGTGGTGTCTAGTCTTCCGAACTGTCAGTGTCAACAGAAGACAAACAATAGTCAGGAAAACATTGCCAGATTAAGGAAGGCTGAGGAGACAGGACACCTGAATTCAAGACCTTGGATCACATACTGAAGGGAGGAAAGTGATGTCCAGGATGTTATCAGGACAGCCAACAAAATTGGAAGACATAAGAATATATATGGGACATGAGCATTCTATCAGTGGAAATGTATAAGGTTGATAACTATACTATGGCTATATTTGATAATATAGCTATATCTTATTTGTAAAGATATAATGAAGCATTGAAGGATAAAAGGCTATGGTATGTGAAACTTACCTTCAAACCACTCGGAACATAAAAACCAGAGAGAGATGGATAGAGAAAAATAAAGCAAATAGGATGAAATATTAAAAGGTGAATCTCATATACTGTGTTGACTTTGGTAATATTTTATACATCTGGAATTATTTTCAAATTAAAAACTCAAAAATACTTGTTATTTGTTATTAGTTTAAATGTTTGTCGTGTTTTTTCTGCAGTGAAATTCACTAGCTGGGATCCCAGGAACTTTGCTGTGTTAGAAACGAGCTCTTATAGGCAATGGCAGCCAGCACTGCGGCTCACTAGGCTAATCCTCCACCTGCAGCGCCGGCACCCCGGGGCACCAGATTCTGTCCCAGTTGCTCCTCTTCCAGTCCAGCTCTCTGCTGTGGCCAGGGAGTGCAGTGGAGGATGGCCCAAGTGCTTGGGCCCTGCACCCACATGGGAGACCAGGAGGAAGCACCTGGCTCCTGGCTTTGGATCAGCGCAGTGCGCCGGCCATGGTGACCATTTGAGGGGTCTCTCTCTCACTGTCTAACTCTGCTTGTCAAAAATAAATAAATAAATAAATAAATAAAGGCAATGGCACACTTTGAGGGAATGTTTGTGTCAACCGAGATCTCGGCAGTTACTCCCGAAGGTTAAAATACTTCCAGGGGAGCAAAAGGCCCATGTGAACCAAAAATCACTGAAAACATTGCAGGAATCAGAGCAAAACCTACATTTTCATTTCATGAAATTAAAATTTAATTTGTACTTAGACTTTTCAGAATTTTCCTCTCTCCACCACCTCCTTCTGATATGAAACAAAATAAAACAAAATGTAGGACATTGCATAATTGAAAGCAATTCTCAAGCAAAATACAAATGATACAAATGTATGTTCCTGCTGGAACGTGAATCTCGTCCTCCATAATCAGCTATTGCCTTCTTCTTTCATCAGGCTCTGACCTTTAAGGTGCTCCTGTTGTGTGTGTTTTTAATGCCTAACTTTTCTAGAAAATGCGCAGAGGTCATAATGAGGCATAATTATATACAGTCTATAATTTTCTTTGGCCTTTTTCAAGTGCTAATTTAGCTATCATTTCTTCCTATAGAATTTTTTTTAAGAAATGTTTCTGAAAGTGAAAGTCCTTTCTTCAGTTTTGGCATGAATTCGTTTATGTTCAATAAGTATTTTATATAGAAAGACAGGTAGCAATGTTTTATATATATACATATATATGGATATTAACTGAACATTATACAATAAACTCTTATTTCCTAGGTGGCAAGTGAGCTTTAAAAATAACTAATTTTTCCCCTCCATACTTTGCAGTCATCAATTTCCTTACTATGCAATGGATATTGTCAACTGTGGAGTATTGTCAGGGTTGAATTGAATGTGTAGAAGGCTTACACAGTGCCTAGTGAAAGTCACTTATTTTTTTTTTATTTGACAGGTAGAGTTATAGACAGTGAGAGAGAGACAGAGAGAAAGTTCTTCCTTCCATTAGTTCACTCCCCAAATGGCTGCTACGGCCAGCGCTGCACTGATCCAAAGCCAGGAGCCCGGCGCTTCCTTCTGGTCTCCCATGTGGGTGCAGGGCCCAAGCACTTGGGCCATCCTCCACTGACCTCCCGGGCCACAGCAGAGAGCTGGACTGGAAGAGGAGCAACTGGGACTAGAACGTGGTGCCCATATGGGATGCCAGTGCCAGAGGCGGAGGATTAAACAAGTGAGCCACGGCACCGGCCTGAAAGTCATTTATTTTACTAGGATGCATATTTAGCTTCATTTAAAAACATATAGAGTGAGATACCTGAGTTCCTACAAGTTACTCAAATATTTTTATATAATTGGTCAACATATAGTGATAATAATTTTCAATGATTCAATTTTGTTTAAAAATTACATACGAGTTAAATTATCCAACCCACAGGTTGATAAACTTAGTCTATTGTTCAGTTAGTCTGAGTAAATCAGAATCTGTTGTATCCTTTCTTTAAAAGGCTACCCTTTAAAGCATTGTCTCCCTCCTTTAGAAAATGCCTCAATCTATAAATTATTAGTAATTTTACCATCTAAAAGTACGTTTACATATAACTTGCATGGAGAGGCATCATTAATAAGTTGAAAGCAGCTATGGAGAACTTTAGAATATGGATAGAAGTTTCTAGAAAATAGGCAAAAGACATGTGTGCAAAAAATGGAATTGTTCCCTGAAAATTTAAGGAGTTGTCACTTTACAAAACCTTGCCGTAAGCATCCTGAGTCATTTGGGACTGGCAGGGATGAGAGCGCAGGTCTGAAGACGATTTGATTTGCACACCTTTTAATGACAAGATAAATTTCAGCAACTTGTCATTCTACATAAAGACACTTTAAAATAAATGAAACATATCTACAAGCAAACACTCACACACAGAGGGAATTATTTGTTTTGAATTGCTGACTTAGTGTAAGCACCTTGATCAACTAATAGAACCAGACTAATTCTGTAAACCATGGAGTATTTTTTATAAACCAGTGGTTAGGGAATATTGGGATTTAAAGAGGATCTTATGCATTTTTATGTTCCTAATGCTTTCAATCATTTTAAGTCCTTGAATAAATTTTGCTGAATAATATTTTGCTTTATGTCTGGAATGGCCCATTTGTTTATAGAGTCGCAATTTTTTTTAAATGGCAGGATAGGTGTGTGGACAAAGAAATGTCTTAATTTTGGCATAGTTTCTTATCAAATCATTTGCACTACATTAATAAAAATCCATTATCATATGTCTTCCCAGTGTGAAAAAAAAATACCAAATTACAGCTGGGGATTCTAAGCGAACTCCCTCACACAAAATGGCTGAAGGGGGAAAGAGGAACGGTACAGCTTACCAAGCTGACGAACATGGTGGCCAAATGGTAGAAACACAAAAATGCTTTTTATACCTGGAAAATCTTGCTCTTGCCTATCAGTCTGCATTTAAAAATGCACCAAGTTCTCTGAGCCCAATCACCAGGACTATTCCGTTCAGTGTAAACGTAAGGCCAATTCTGCTGCATTTTACACTTACTTTTTCCTGAAGAACGCTGTGGGTACTCACCAGAAAACACCTGCTCTTCGTGGTGGGGGGTCACTGGGCAGTCCGTGCACCCACGGTGGGGTCGATTCTCGGGTTCCTTGGAAGCACATTGCAGCTTGTGGAGACACCTCATTTCACACGAGAGAGTGTCTCAGGAAGGATCGTGGTTCTTAAGCATGGTATCACAAGGTTTGTAATCAATAATAAAGCAACAGTGGGGTGGGCATTGTGGCACAGCAGGTTAAAGCAACTATTTGGGACACCCACTTCCCAAATTGGAGTGCCTGGAATTGGCTCCTGCTTCTGCTTCCAATCCAGCTTCCTGCTAATGCGCCCTGGGAGGCAGCAGGTGAGGGCTCAGGGAATCCCTGGCTCCGGCTCCTGGCTGCAGCCTGACCCAGTTCTGGCTGATACAGGCATTGGAGCAGTGACGCAGAAGAGCAAAGAGTCTTCTCTCCCCCTCCCTCCCTCCCTTCTTCAAATAAAAGTTTATAAACAAGTGCCAAAATCTAGGAGTCATTTTTTGTTCACATATGAGTTAGATTGGCTTCAAAGAGTACTGTCACTCCCTTCAGCAGCGTTAGGATACCCGCCTGCAGTGGCAGAGACGGGGGCAGAGTATTTTCTGCACTGGAAATTGTTTCTTAACATACTTGACAAATGTCTGGAAGTGTCCCCTCTGCGGCCTGAGTATTTGTATCTCGCCCCCCTGCCCCCAATTCACATAACGAAACTTAATCCCAAATGGGCTGGTATTAAGAGGTGGGACCTTTGGAAGGCTGTTAAGTTGTAAGGGCAGATACCTTAAAGATGAGATGAGTGTTTCTGGAAGAGGCCCAAAGGAGTTTGTGGATGCCCCTTCCACCGCGTGGAGAGGCAGCAAGCAGCAGCCATCGACGAAGCACAGCGGGAGCCCTCACCAGGAACTGCCTGGGACTTCCCAGCCACCAAGACTTTGAGCAATGCACTTCTGTTGCTTACAAATGACCCCGTCTAAGGTATTCTCTTACAGCAGTGGGAACAGATGAAAAACAGCCTCACACACGTGAACACCTTCCACGTTCTGTCTGTTGCATTGGAAAACAGACTGAGAAAACTGCTTTATGATTTCTGGCAAACACAGGGATAAGCAAGCTGAAAAATGCTGAGCCCAGGAATCAGAAGTCAAGAGTGGTCTTAAGGCATCAGCCACGCTGCCTTTGCTGAAGACGTCTCACCATTCTGGGCCTGACCCCCACACATCATTTTCTTATTTTACTCTGAAAATACAAATATGCAGAATGTCTCAAATTAAAGAATCTTTGTTCTATGGAAGGTATGAGGTTGCTTTTAAAGAAGGAAGTGGCCAAAAGACTTCCTGGACTGTTCCTTTGCAGGGAGGTGGCAGGTCATGCTGACCCAGGTGAATTAAGAAAAAAAGTTAAAAAGGTCTTTTGCTTTTGAACATCTTCTGTTCAATAAGTGTGTCCACCAATGCGCACAGCAGGTGAGAAGAATATGTATTTCCTCGGTAAATTCAGATTCTATGTATGACCAGCAGTCAAGAAATGAAGGGATACCATATACATTTTTTTGATCATGGTTTTACTTTTTTTTTTGGATTGAAAAATAAATTTGGAAAAAAAAAAAAAAACCCTGTGAAGTGGTCTGGATTTAATTTCTTGGAACATTTTAGAAAAACATTTAGAGAAAGGATTCCAGTTTATTGGTGCATTGAAGTGAGTTTAGGTTGTGTCAATTTTGCTGATGGTTTTGATTGAACTAATTATTTAGTCTGTAATTGACTAACCCACTAAATCAATCAAAACCAGGCAGTAACAGTTAGTGTACTAAATTTAAATCCTTAAACAAACTATGGATGTGGAACAATCTTCAAATGTGTCAAACAAAGCATACTTTATTTTTCTAAGGTAATGTGAAACAGAAATTGAGAATGCAATAAAATATAGAGAGAGAAAACATAGCTATTGCAGGTGCAATGTCACACTGACTTTGAAAATATAAATCTATCTATGGAGAAGAAAATGATGTCAGAGTTTAACACACTACAGATCAGGGCTCAGAAATCTTTTTCTGTAATGGCCACATAATAAATATTTTAGACTTTGCAGGCCATGGGATTTCATTGCTACCACGTCACTCTGCAGTTATAACGTAAGAGCAGCCATAGACAATATGTAAACAAATCTGTGTGACTGTGTTCAAATAAAACTTTATTCATGAACACCAAAATTTAAACTTCACGTTATTTCCCCACATCATGAAATATTCTTTTGAAGTTTTCCAAACACTTAAACATGAAAAATGATTTTTAGTTCATCGGTTTAACCAAAATAGGCAGTAGGCTGGATTTGACCCAGGGGTCATAGCGTGCTGAGCCCTGCCTCAGACTAATGGAGCACGAGCTGTACAAATAAGCCATGAACTTCAAGAAATATCAGGAGGTTCCTAAGTCATACACACTTCATTACAGAGCGGCTGTGGAGCACAACGTCCCTTGCATACTACAGCTGGCACGAGTCTACCCTGAGTTTAATAATGAGAAAGCAACTGGGCCCATCCGCATCGCATCATGGAACATTCTTTAAAAACAGCCTGGATTCTTCCAAAATGTCAGCATCAAGAAAGACCACAGGAATAAAGAGAAAAAAAAGCCTAGGGAAAATGTTCAAGATGAAAAGGACATGGAAACAACGAGGGAGATGCGATCTCTGTTTGGGTTCTGGATTAAAATGAAAAGAACCGCGAGAGGATATTTCGGGGCTGTTTGGAGAAATCTGAACATGGCTGATCGTCAGACAACATTGTTTTCTCAATGTGACATTTCTGGAGTGTGAGGTTGGTATTGCAGACTTGTAGAAAAATGCTCTTGTCAGGTGTTATACGCTGAAGTGTTTTTAAATGAAATATTGTACTGAATCATTTCAAATGGCTCAACCATGTAAAAAAGCATGTGTAGAGGAGGTCAATTAAAGGTGGCAAAATTAATAAGCAATTAAAATAAATGATGAGTATGCAAATGTTATTGTACTTTGAACTTATATAGATCTGAACTTAATCAAAATAAAATTGGGAAAAAAATAACTGTAAATTTAGATTGGTCAATTTACATTTAAAATATAACAATTATTTGGTACTTGAAAAATCATTCTTTAAAATTCTAAAATAATTCCAACTTCATTTGGAAATGAAAACAATTTGACTTATCAGAAATTGCTAGATCATTTCACTGCTTTAATTTTTCATCTAGTTTGTTCCATGAGATATACAACAGGTAAAACTGAAGCAGGATGAATGATACAATTAAATCATCAAACTCAGAAAATCAGAAGTTATAAATTTAGATTGTTCTATTGTTGTAAAAGAAGCATTTTTTTTCAGCTGATCAAAAATTCTCCCCCGGAATTAAAACCAAGTCAGTTCTGATAGTCACCCCCAAACCATTCTGCATACTAGTTTACTCAGTGGATTTTTGAAAACAGAGAAACTGGAGCAGAGCCAAAGTAAATGGGGTCATCATTTAATCTGGATAAAAGTCATAATAATTCTATTCAAGGATATGAAAGGCACTGAGAAGAAAAACTGTAAATTCTTTGGAGGCAGAGACCATGTTTCAGTTGTCTTTGTCTATCTACTGCCAAACACAGTGGCTCACACCAGTAGCAACTCAATGAATGTTTGTTGAATGACTGAAAGAACAAATAAGTATAGACATGGATGACGGATCCTGGTTTATGTGGATATACGTGAGGTTTGGATTCAATGTAAGAAAAAATTCAAGATGACTCTGGCACTGGAATGGGCCACTGAACAAAGTCACGGATTCTTTATTTCTTTATTGAAATTTACAGTAATAGAATAAACATATATCTTGAATATATTCTTAGAGAAAGCTTAGCACTTCTCTACATGTATGATGATGAAGACAGCTCCCAGTTTCAAGGGTTCTGCCTGTTAACATTCAGTCGGTTGAAATGTGAAAACCATGAAGGGCAGCTGACGGCGAGATGACTCGCTGGCCTCGACCCTCCTTGGGGCTGCCATGGGAAAGAGGAAGGAGAAATACTCTGAGCTGCTCCAGAAGAGAGCGAAGACCAGCGAGCCAAACTATAGATGGGGTCCAGGCACTATGCAGACTTTAGCAACCTAAGAAAGAACTTCCTGACAAAGAGACGTGCCCCACGTTGGAAGAGCCGGCCTTCACAGAGGACGAACCACTGAGGCTGCAAGTGCGGAGCAAGAGTTGGCGTGACTTTTTTTAAGGGTCACATCTGGACACGGTGAGAGAGTGAGGATACTCCATCCTTTCCAATCTGAAAAGACATGGTTCCATAAACCTGAAGGTGGTTCTACAAATTTGGTGTTGGTATTAAGCAGATAATGAGTAAATGCTTCCAGTGCCTCAAGGTCTTTCATGGGCACGTAACAGGTAAACAGAACATCGTGGGCAGTTTTTCCTGTGGAGGTGTTGCTGACAGAGGTAGACTTCACGCAGTTGCTCCCCAAGGACAACAGAGTGTCTGAGTGTGCAGAGTAAGATCACCTTCCAGCAGAGGGCCAGAACACTCTCAGGTTCTTCCCAGACCAGGATTGGACCTTTCCCTACCTCCCAAGCCACTGTCCCTGTGCACTCTGTTAGCATCTGAAACCTAGCTTTTTCCTACAGCTGCCTCCTAACTAGACAATTTTCTCTAATCTCTTCCCCCCCACCCCATCATCCTCTTGAACACTGCAACTAGATGACCACCTAAAATCCCTTTGGAACAAATCACTATCTATTCAAAAGCCTAGAATGATTCATCCATTTAGGAACATGGATAGAAAAGATTAGAAGGGGCATAAATGGCACCAATATCCATTAAAGTGGTAGGATTATAGATACGCGTGGTTTAAATGCTCCTGGTGTGGTACTAAGAAACTTCTAACATTAAAATCAAGTGCAAAACAAAGACTCCACCCGTTCCCTTACTACTTAGCATAATACAGACCAAAGCTCCAGCCTAACTTTGAAAAAGATTCTCCAACAGCTCTCTCAATTTACCTTCTCTCCTATTGCCTCTGCAGTAGAGCTCCGCTAATATTCTATTGTCTAAGTCTCTCCTAACCCTTTATCTTCCTCCTTGTGCCTCCCTGCTGCTCTCTCCTGGTGCCTCTCTCGCTCCATTTCCTCTCTTCCTCACCTCCAAGACAACTACCACGCGTCGCTTGTGCGTTCACTCAGGCCTCATGTAGGTAAGCCTTGGTGAACAGGGCCTCTGTCTGTACATCACTGCATCCCTGAATCTAGAATCATAGCTGGCAGATAAAAGGTGTTTACGAATTACCTGCTGAATGAATGATTGTCATTTCTGTGTCTACAGGATTCCACGACATTCTCTCCACTTTTTGAATTTTGATACACACTGTGGAACTTTATACTGCATTATGCCCACGTTTGCCGGTAGGGCTTTTAAAGTCGAGAGATGGATGTCATCAATAGTTGCATTCAGTATGGTTCTATTGAATACCTACTGTGTGCCAGGCACTTTAGTAAGCGTTAGGATAGAAATTTTAAATTGCATTTAAGAGACAGTAAAGGCCAAACGGAATATTTCTCTGCTAATTTCTTTGCTACAAAATAAATAAGTATAAAACCTATAGACTAAAGCAAAATAACAGTCAATTTTCAATACTTTTCTTCCAACCTTCTATCAAACCCATCCGAAAAATGTAAAATAAATTAAGACATACAAATTAACCTGAAATCCAACATTACACCTGATGAGTAGAAATCGAAAATCTAATATAAATTTTTATTGGTTGAGGTGAACTGATGTTTCATCATTTGCTGTTCCAAGATCTTAATAGTGACCAGAAGATTGAGAAAACTGTGAAGGCTTCAGGTCTAGTCTCCAGTCTAAGCAATGTTAAGCCTTTTACGCAATCTGGATATTTTGGAAGCTGTTATAGGTTACATTTTTTTCAGAACCGGATGCAACAATCTGGTAAAGAACACAGGTAGAAGAGATCACTAATTTTCCTTTTCCCCCAATAAACTATGTTTATTATGCCAATTTTAATTACCATGCAATCTAATAGATTTAAGGCTTATATTTTCCACATCACTAGACATCACAAACATGAAAGCGTTTTATACTGTCATTATACATCAATGTTCGGAGTTGGTTATTCATATATACAGAAATTATTCACACATCTTAACCTTGCTATTTCCTCCTTTCAAACCAACAGAATTTTACCATGAAAGCAGCTTTTTAAATAAATGGTATAAGAAATACAGCAAGGCACACTTTTTTAAAAAACTTTTTTTCTCATTACCACCTCAAGCAGCATAAAAAACAAAACATATATAATTTAATAGAATATCACCAGTTTATAATATACAACACCATATAGCTATGTCTTGAAGTGCTGCATAGATTATTTTTAAAATAAAATAAATAAAATGGCGCTTTTAAAAGTTGTTTAATTTGAGAGGAACCAGTACTTCTTCTCTATGCTGCAATCAAATCAAATGCTGGCTTTCGAGGTAAACCTCTTTCAATACACACAGGCGTCACACCAGAACCATATCCATACTGAAACATGAACTTGGTCAAGAACCGGGGGGTGGAGTGGGGGCATTCCAGACAAGTGAATTGCATGGACCATCAATCCGGTGAACTGCAGAAGTTTAAAGAGCAGATGGGGTGGGGAGAGGAGACAAACAGAAGTGGCTGGCAGGAGGGGGTGAGGGGTGGGTGGCAGAGGTAGCTTGGGACAGGGGCTCCAAGGGAGGGACGAGCAGCTCTGCTCAGCTTCAAAGACGGTCACCTAGGAGAACCGGCACGCGCATCCGGATCCCAAGGCTCAGTGGACAGACAGCATCAGGAGGAAGCTTCAACTCGGGAAGTCCATGTAACGTACGGCAGTGACAACGGGATGCAACCGGAAACCAGCCCAGGGCAGGAGGATGGGGCCACCCCTGAGATGCAGCCAGGCTTATCTGCAAGAAATGAAAAAGTGATAAGGAAAGTGTTCAGAAGAATGTTTTTCATTGCAAAATCATGGCCCCTGAGGGATCCACGAAGGCTGGCTTGAGCAGGTGGAGCCATGGTGGGATTATCTGCTAATGGTCTGAAATGAAAAGATATGTAAACTGTAAATATCTTCATAATTTTAATAGCTTAAGGTTCACATTCCTGACAAAAAAAAAATTTCAGGATACCTGTGGAAAATACACCCTTTTTAAAAAAGATTTATTTATTTATTTGCAAGTCAGAGTTACACAGGGAGAGGGAGAGGGAGAGGGAGAGGGAGAGGGAGAGGGAGAGGGAGAGGGAGAGGGAGAGGGAGAGGGAGAGGGAGAGGGAGAGGGAGAGAGGGAGAGGGAGAGGGAGAGGGAGAGGGAGAGGGAGAGGGAGAGGGAGAGGGAGAGGGAGAGGGAGAGCTCTTCCATCTGATGGTTCACTCCCCTATTAGCTGCAACAGCTGGAGCTGCACCCATCAGAAGCCAGGAGCCAGGAGCTTCTTCCGGGTCTCCCACGTGGGTGTCGGGGCCCAAGCACTTGGGCCATCTTCTACTGCTTGCCCATGCCATAGCAGAGAGCTGGAAAGGAAGAGGAGCAGCTGGGTCTTGAACCAGAACCCATATGGAAAGCCAGCACTTCAGGTACTGCTGCACCACAGTGCAGGCCCCTACACCCATTTTTTTTTTTTAAAGACATATTTTCAGGGCCGGCACCGTGGCTCACTTGGTTAATCCTCCACCTGCGGTGCTGGCATCCCATATGGGTGCTGGGTTCTAGTCCCAGTTGCTCCTCTTCCAGGCTAGCTCTCTGCTGTGGCCAGGGAGTGAAGTAGAGGATGGCCCAAGTGCTTGGGCCCTGCACGCGCATGGGAGACTAGGAAGGAAGCACTTGGCCCCTGGCTTCGGATCGGCGCAGCGCCGGCTGTGGCAGCCATTTGGGGGATGAACCAAAGGAAGGAAGACCTTTCTCTCTGTCTCTCTCGCTCACTGTCTATAACTCTGCCTGTCAAAAAAAAAAAAAAAAAAAAAGACAGACATAGTTTCAAAGAATGTAAGAAAAATCATTTGAACTTTTCTCTGAAACAAATCCACTCTTGGGACTGTGATTATTTCAGGTCCTCTGATCAGCTCTCAAGAAAAGCAAATTTGGCTTTTCTGGAATACAGAGCTCCGAAGTCTGGGATCAGGTGGCTTTATTGCCCTTCTAGGACAACATATTTTCATTCCGTTTCCCTCTCTTTTTCTACAATCTTGCAACTTGTATAGGAGCCACAGGAAGTTGTGGAGAGATGAAAAATTATTAAGAACGGGGAGAGATGGACAGGAAGAGATGGAAAGAAATGTGGTACAGTAAACAGTGCAGGAACTCAAGAAAGCACAGTGCACTGTTCAAACGCTGAGCCCGTGACTCATCTGAAATCTGGTCATGGAAAAGGGAATCCATAGGTCAGGCAAATTGAGTCCTACTAAGTACCAACATTTACAGTCTCTCTAGATAATCAGTTCTTTCAACTGGGGCTAGGACAAATTAGCTGAAGCACAGAATCGGGGTGTGTGTGTGTGCATTTGGGAGGTGGGGGTAAGAGAGAGAGAGAGAGAGATGCTGCCCCATAAAATCTTTGTTATTTAACGCAGCAGGTCCAGGTTTTCAGAAGTGCTGAAAAATTCAGACACATGAAGCTGTGGCGTAGTGCGTAAGGCCACTGCCTGCAGTGCTAGCATTTCATATGGGCACTGATTCAAGTCCCAGAGGCTCCACTTCCAATCCAGCTCTCTGCTGTGGCCTGGGAAAGCAGTAGAAGATGGCCCAAGTCCTTGCACTCCTCCACCTTCGTGGGAAACCTGGGAGAAGCTCCCAGCTCCTGGCCATGGATCAGCCTAGCTGTAGCCATTGTGGCCATGTGAGGATTGAACCATCTGATGGAAGACCTCTCTCTTTCTGCAACTCTTTCAAATAAAATAACTAAACCTAAAAATAATTCAAACATACTTGACAGTCTGAACCTTGATTTACTAGTGATTTTAAGGTACATTTTATAAGATTATACCTAGATTTTCTAATGAAAATTGAACACACTATCACCAAAGGTAGTTTCTTAAACCTGTTTGGTCAGCTTTGGACAATATCAAACACTTAGTGTCAAGCCAATTAATAGAATGAGGATTTGCATTGCTTATATGATGTTTGCCCTTAGTTTTCTCTGTAAAAACTGAGCAGTAGCACTTTTAACTGTGTATGTATGCACTTTAGTGTGCACGAATACAAATAATTGTGTGAAATCTAAAATCTATAGGCCACCAACTATCACATTTACAGACCAATAAAGTAGGAAAGGCAATGAAATTAAGAGGTTTCAAAGGAAATGTATGCATTCTAAGCAAATACAGCCTCCAACCTTACCCCCAACACACACACCCACACCCACACACACACACACATATACATGCACACAGTCACACCAAACCCCAAACCAAAAGGGAAAAAGGCATAACCAAAAGGGAAAAACCTATACACAGGCTGCATCTGATGAGTAAAATCTTAATGCCTTGGGATTTTTCCAGCCTGAAGTTTAGGGTTAAACCATTCATCAAAGATCAGAGGCTTATGATGAGGATTATGAAGAAATAACTGTCCGAATACAGCAGAAAGATTAGTGGAAAGTGCATCTCTTAGGCAGGTCCGAGAAGGCACTCCAGACACACATTAGATGCTTCCTCCAAATTACGCAGAAAGAGCCGCGTCTCTCCACTTCCCTTTCCTTTGATGTGATTTGCTGTAACTGACCTCTCTATTTTTATAGAAACATGACACACAAATGAAGAAGTGAAAAGCACAGCAGTGAGCCTGGAAGTTGGTGCAAATGCATACTGTTAGATCACGCTAAACCTTCTCAAGCAGTTCCAGTGGGCTTTTAATTAGAACACAGTAAACAAACAAAAAAAAAACCACCTTTTCGAAAATTTTGTGACTGTGGCATACTGCATCTCTTATTCTACGTTATCTTTTCTGGAAGGCCTTATAATCACACCATCATCTGAGAATGTACTTATGGGAAAAAATTAACAATGGAAGTTGGTGAATTTTACTGTCCTGAATTGAAAAAAAAAAAAAAAGCAGTGCGCCCTAGCTGACGATTTTCAAATGACTTCAAAAAGTCAAGCTTTTCCTTTTGCTTTTTTGAATCTTCTAGAAGAACAACAATGACAACAGTTGAGTTTTTCCAGACACGAAACCTCATATTTTGCACCCAATTTTAGGATATATTCCTAACATGAACTACTGAAGGCATGTCCACATTTTGAGATCAAATCACTTGTCCTGGTTGATAGTACTTTAAAGCAGGTGACCATTAACACCCAGGTACCCAACGCTAATGACTGGAGAAAAATTCAGGCGTCCACATGATACTGGAAAACAACTAGAACAACAACTGCGTGGGACCAGCAAACATGGCTGTTCGAACGGCTCTAGGCTGACAAGGAGTCACTTGGGGGCGATGTGAGTTCTGCAGAAGTGAAATCTGGCTGCTTCTTCGCCCAGTGTAGGGCCAGCCATGGCAGAGACTCCACAAAATATTGGTGACTGGCAGGTGGGCTGGCTGACAGTTTTATACTGTCTCTGCTTGTAAAAAACACAGATTCCTTAGCCATGAGCTTCCCCCACGTCCAGAGATGGAGCTGCTCAGCGTTCACATGTCCTGACAATTCTGTGTCTACGGAAGAGGGAGAAGAAATTTCCAGAGGACCAAAAAGGGCTGGTGCTCCCCCGGAGGCTTCTCCAGGGCCAGAGTTTCCGCAGCTCCAGATCTCAGCACGACTGCTGACTTGAGGGTCAGGGCCACGTGATGTCATGTTCAGAGTGGTGTTGCTTGCAAGCCTTTATCCCCTTTTGGAAAACAAAATCAGCCAGGCTCCACCAGCCTTTCCGCGGAGGTTGGCAGCGCCAGCGGTACAATTGGTTCTAATAGGACTTGTTTTGACGCAGCTTCTGGAGTGCCAGTTATTTTCCCTTAATGGTCAGTTTTACCGCATACTGAAGGAGCCTGTGATTATAGGGCCGACACGAGCCGCAAAAAGTACATTTGTCTCTCTCCTACTTTTGTCCTCACTTGCAGCCAATTGTAAACAGAGTCGGAAACATGGAAAATTAGTTGAGCTATATTAGTAAGAAGGATGCATTTCTTCCATTTTGCATACTGAGTTTATTTTTAGGGTATATGTATGGTATAGATTCCCCCCTACACTCCCCGTTTCTAGCAGCTCTACGCAGAATCACACATTTTAATGAGCTTAGGGCACAGGTGTTGCAGGGAAAAAAATAATGATGTTTGCCATTCATCTTTCAAATTAAATAATGTGTTTTTAAATAGTAACTTTTTTCATAATACATTATGGGAACAACATTTATCTGTCACATTTTAAAAGATGTATTTGTAATAAATGTAAATTACTTTTAGAAAATCAGTAATTAGGCTCATCAAAAAATAAACAATCTGCCACAAAAAAGATAATCTTTAGCATAGTTAAGTATAATAACTGTTATTTGAATAAGTTAACAAATTAGGGTAGATTGCTTCTGTAATTCATTTCCTATAGCACGAGTTTAGGTTACTGCATTAAGCTGCCGGAGTGGGGGGGGGGGGTGGGTGTGGGATGGCACTTGGCACCTCACACTTTGGTGAAATATGACTTCCACGTTTGAAAGCTCCGATCTCCTTCTTTAAACTTGATTGAGAAAGCATATTCATCACTGGGACTTAGAGATGGGAAACAGCAGAATCTCTGTGTCACTTTTAGAGCTATATCATCATCTCAGGATTATCAATCAATAGCTGTCTTATTAAATATGAAGAGGGGAATGACTTTCTTAAAAAATTTGATGGAAATCAGCCTGTCGCTTTCAGGCAAAATTCAAAAATTCTGTTTTTATCAAGGCGCTATTAGCTTGTCAAGGATTCTCTCTACATTTGCTTTCTACGCCTGTTCCCCATCTGTGTGTGGATAAATAAGAGCCTCTTCTGTAACATCAGCTTTCCCATCCTGTTAGAATCCTCAGCCCTGGCCGTGGTTAGGAGCTGTGACAGCGCAGCCTTCTGCTGGGGAAGAAAATGTGAAGATGGTGACCTAGGACAGAAGCAGCAAAGGACGACCCAAATTGGGAGATGCAGCCTTTAGCCCAAACACTGACCACCTCTGGGCCCTGCAGGGAGCGATGCAGCTCTGTCCGGGAAATGGAAATGGGGTGCATTGTCCTTGTACGCATTTTTTTTATAGGCAGAGTTAGACAGTGAGAGAGAGAGAGAGAGACAGAGAGAAAGGTCTTCCTTCCATTGGTTCACTCCCCAAATGGCCGCTACGGCTGGCGCTGCAGCAATCCGAAGCCAGGAGCCGGGTGCTTCTCCTAGTCTCTCATGTGGGCACAGGGCCCAAGCACTCGGGCCATCCTCCACTGCACTCCCGGGCCACAGCAGAGAGCTGGACTGGAAGAGGGGCAACCGGGACAGAACTGACACCCCAACAGGGACTAGAACCCGAAGTGCCGGTGCCACAGGTGGAGGATTAGCCAAGTGAGCCGTGGTGCCAGCCCCTGTGCATGCATTTTGATCATGGGGTATAGCTGCACATGGATAACCTTTTTTCTCTCAATGGAAGAAACTAAAACCCAAAACATCATTCAGTTATTTCCTTAAATTTTGTGTTCTTCTTACCAGAATGATGTATTAAAGACAATGTCACTAAACTCAATTTTCATTGTTTCTCCCCCACTTCACATCACACGTACTTTCATTGAGGAGAACATTCCTTCTACCTAAAATTCTTACCTACATACATGCCTGTGACACCAGTCATTCTGACTCCTTTTCCTTTCTATCATGAGTCATGAGTTTGTTGAGTCAAACTTCAATTTTCAAGTACATATAAATGGTGTTGGGACTCTACATACCTTTCGTGAGATGATTTTCATGCTGGGGGCACACATTCTATCTATGCATATTTCTGTGTCGTTCTTCATGAAGGTTGATAAGCTTTTCTTTACAGGTTAAAGCTTTGGGGCTGGGAGGCAAAGCAGCCTTGTCTTTTGTCTGGTGTTCTTGCAAGGAGAGGTCTTTAACTTCAGATCTGGCTGCCGTAGCATCACGTTCTAGTGTTCCAGATGTACATGCTTTTCCTGCACTCTCCTTTGCGTCACCTCGTCCTGAAGAAGTCAGCTCTGAGCTTTCTGTGTCGCTTCTGGAAGTTTGGGGTAAGCCATCCACTTCCTTTCTGACACTCATTTCTTTCTGAGAGGGAGACCTTGAAAGAGCCAACGTGTCTGCACCATCAGCTAAGAGACAAGGATCCCTGGTCTTAGAAGAGCTTGCTGGAGCCTGTAGGGGCCCTGCAGCTTTCTCAGGACCTGGGGATTCACTGGGAGGAGCACTTGAGAAACAGGGCTCCTCTCGATCATGGTCATCCTCAACGCAGGCCTCAAAGAAACATTCAATGTCTTCCTTTTCATCTAAGCCAGAGTCTGTAGTGTCCAGCGGCAATGGAGTGTTGCTTTTCTCGTCTACGTAATTGGTGACCTCCCCACAATCGCTGTCATGAGATGAGAGAGACAAGTAGGAATAAAAGTCTCCTTTTCTCAGCTGGAGGGGTCGGTGAGAATGCTCCAACACCTTCTCCTTGATCTGAGTTAATGAAGTGGGAGCAGCCACCTCGTTTTCAGGTTGGGATTTACTTTTCAGGGCTGTGGAAGCCATGCCAATGATTTCCTTCACAAAGTCATGCACTGAGCAGTCTTCAGCCTCTTTTTGATGGAGAACATCTGTCTCACAGTTGCAACAGGAAGTGCCATCGCTGATAGAAGCATTTTCCTCAATATCGTTTTGTTCAAGTGCAAGGCAGCAGCCAGCAGATTTTGCAGCCGAACTTGATGTGTCATTAGATGAAGATTTTGGAACATCACAGTCTTGTCTGTTGTTAACTCTGCTTTCTAAAGCTAGTTCTGGGCAAGACTGCTCAGTAGGAGTGGAATCAGCGCTTTGATTTTCAAAATGGTGGTGATCTTGACATTTCTTTGAAGGATGTCTGACAGTTGGGGGAACAAAGTCCTTTCCAGCAACGCTTGAACCACCCGAACTATCTACTAACGCAGAACACTCACAGGGTTCACTCTCTGAGATCTGTTCCTCATTGGAACCAAGATTTTCCGATACCTTTGCAATCCCATTCAGTTTGCCCTTTTGCCTTTCTGGCATGCTTTCAATGTTGCCATTTTCCATATCCGCCACATATGGATCTTTATTAACTTTGAAAATGTTTTTCTTATTTTCACCCTTTGTCCCTAACTCACAGGTATGGGGTGCGTTCTTAGCATTTCCATTATTTTCAGAGAGATGTTTTATGGAGCCATTCAGGAGGGCCTCAATGTTCAGGGTATCAGAGGGATTGGTCATCTCACTGCTGCTCACATCTTTACTGCCCTTCATTTCATCACTGACATTACACCGTTTCTTATCTCTTGCCAAGGACAATTTAGGTCTAATCCAGGTCTGCAGTTCGTTCTTTATGTAGTCCAGCCCTGACATCAAGTTGCAGTCTTCATAAATTTCATCATCTGTGGCGATGCTGGAGTCGTCATCTTCGTCTTTGACACACAGCTCTTCTTCCGTCAAGGTGAGTGTAGAGCTGGAGAGGAGGTCGCTGTCGTCTTCGTCATCTGTGCAAGCCGAAGTGCAAGAGACATTAACGATCATGCTGACATTGACATCACTTTCATCAGCCACCGAGCGGTTCAGGCGCTTCCTGAATGATGCATTCGACTCTGGGATCTTGTTCTTGTGCAACACAATGTCCTCTGAGCAAAGAGAGAGCTCATCACTGCTGCTCAGTTCTGTAAGAGATGCCGCTGAGTCTTCGTTGATGGAAGAGGCCATGTCCAGGGACATCTGGCCAGTGAAGGACATCTTGTGGGAACTGCTCTGGAGAGTGATGTCAGAGATGCTTCGCTTCATCTTTTGCTCCGAGGGGCTCTGGATATTCTCCAAACGATTCAGGAGATCCAATGTCCTTTTACTCAGCTCACCAACTGAACCACTGCTCACACTTAGGTCCCCAGAGCTATGGCAGCTGAAAAGATCTTCATTGCTTTTATAGGATGTCAACCAACTTTCTAATGAAGTGCTTCGCTGGAGGCCGTCACTGCCATTTTTAAAGATGCTCAATCCAAATAAATCTCCCCCTGGTGAAACGGACTCAGATGAACTGCGAGACACGAGGGAGAGCTGTTTGGCATTGTGCATGCCCGTGAGTGTCTTCTCTAGTTCACCACTTTTATACAAATTGCGATCCATTTCATGGGATGCACTTGCCAAGATCCTTCCATGGGGAGGTGCATCTGATTGTAACTCTGTAGCCTGATGTTTAGATTTGCAGGATTTTTTATCAAAATAAAAACCACGAAGAAGGGGATCTTCCACATGTGCTTTTTCACTTTGTGACTGTTTCATTATCATTGGTAATTTGAGTTTTGAGCCTTGGAGGTATGAGTAATCATAAAATGTAAACACATCATGTTTTCCTTGTAATTCTTCTCCCAAACAATCAGGGGTATGTTTGGTAACACTGTTTAAATCTCCAACTTTTCCATTTACACAACCCACTGGTGAAATGGATAACTGAGAGCTATTTGGAAGTTTAATGCATCCCTCCTCATCTTTAAATTTTTGCTTTAACACGTTAACTGCATCTCCCATTTGTGGGTCCAGATGTTCAGTTTCAGGGTTACTGGGGGACCTATCTACTGCATTGAGCAAACACATTTCAGAGTTGGTCGTGGTTTCAGTGTCTCCTTCACTGACGATTCCACTCTCACTGCCTGAATTCTGACTCATGTCTCCTCCATAGCATGAGCAGGGCTTTACCAAGTTGGAGCCCCCTAGAAGATCTGGCAAAGATTTGGTGGATGAAAATGAAGAGTCTTTGCTGAGACTCTTAGTTAAAACATTGGGCTGTGTCATGCCAGTGAACTTTGGGTTGTTCTTCAGAAATGGCATGTGGCTGTCTGCGTAGAGTTCAACATTGTGTAGGCTATACACCTGGTAAATGTGTGGACTGGAGGGGGCGGTGACATTGGTGGCATACTGAGATCCCCCGTGGTCACCTGCCTCCTCTTCATAACCAGGGTCCTCACTACTTGTCTCTTCAAGCTTCAAGGAAGGCAGGACAGGTTGGGGTTCTTGGTCAAGGTCATTTGAGTCTTCATTCAAACTAATTAACTGGTTGCTTATGTCCATTTCATCCCATTCCAGGGCATCCTCACTCATGCCATTTAGGTCCATCAGGCCAGGATCAATCACATTCAGAACTTCCTGTGCAGGAGAAGGGGTGGGGAAAGAAGAGGAATTAAAGAACATAAACAGAACCATTTGATCCATTCAAAATCTTTTGGAAAGGTTGGCAAAGGAAACTGCCTGAAGCATGGATCTAAAAGACAGCACAATTACCAACTCCATTCCTCTCTGGATTAACATCCAAAATTTATTGAAACCAGCTTTTGTATCAATAGCAATTTGTCACTGAAGGGAATAACATAGATTAAAAAGCAAGATAATTGCAATCAAATTGTAGTTTCTGGAATTAACCATTTCTCATTGATTCTTCTACATTTTAAATGTTTGGGTGAAGATAAAACTGTCAGGCAGACGAAGGTAAAAAGCATGGTCTATGACATCACTTGAAAAGCATTCAGCGTCAACACTGTTTAGTTCTGGAGTCCAGAATGGAATCATACTTGAAGCCAAACATGGCCAACTCCCTTTTGCCCCTATTTTTGAGTTCTCCACTTGAAACAGCTTTTGCCTAGGGACTTTAGCTACCACGGAGAACCATCCACTGGCCAGAGGCTACTGACTGTGGCATGTACTTGTCCTCATGCCTTCTCTTCTAGGTTTCTGTCTCTGCAGATGTTGGCCCTTCTCCCATTCACAACCAAGATGAGTAACACTTCACTGGTTCCTTCACCTCCGTCTTCCTGGACCCTGAGTCCTTCGGGGTAGTTCCTTAATCACAGTCTCGCTCGCGGTCCCTCTCTTCCTCTTTCTCTCTCTAGGACAGAGGAGTCACTTTGATCATGGCTTACAGATGGCACTGCTATCAGTCTTATCTCTGTTTCTTAGCATCAGAAATTTCCCCTTTAAGCTCACCTCCAGCCTCAGAATGATGACTATCTAAAGACTCCCCTGATTCCCGAGGACTGAGTAACCCAGATTCCCTTTGGTGCTCTCTGTCTGCTCACATGAATGCTTGATCTTTTTTTTTTTTTTTTTTTTTTTTTGATTTCTGATTTTCCCCATTAGGAAGAGCTTGATACATTCAAGGACGCAGGAGCTGGGTGGGCTCCTGGACTCTGGCTAGATTCTTCCCCCATTACTACTTACTATTAGCTGTCTAGATTTGTGCTAGATGCAGGGAAGGTGGTAGGCCCTGACAGGCTCACTCATAGAAAGAGACACAATCCAAAGCCTTCAGTTTATCTTGGGCAGGTGGATGAGCATAGCTCTAGAGGTAGCAGAATAGCTCAAGAGCTGACCAACTGTGTGACCTTGAGCAAGTGACTTGTCCTTTCTGAGCACCAGCCCCGTCACCTGTAAAGGGGGATGGTACTACTACCCTTGAAGATCACCATGCGTACTCAATGAGCTGATGATTGCGAAGTGCTCAGGAGGCGGTGTCCGGCAGTTACAATTCTGAATGTGTGCTCTGGAATGGTCTTGAGTCAACTCATAATGGTTCCCACTGCCTATCTCCGTCCCTCCTTCTCATCATTCTTTCCAATTTGCTATCAAAACTGAAGAGGATTCATGGCATGCTAGGTAGAGTGTTGCCACATGGGATAACAGGTCAGCATTTTCGCATTACAAGTCGGAATTATGAAGTGTCTGGTGGAAAATCAGGCCATGATGCTTTTATTCCTCAGTAGTGAGGAAAATCTTCACCTGCAGCACATTAGCAGACTGTCCTAAGAAGCCCTCAATCCTCCCTAAGACTGATAGTTAAAGGATACCGCACAAACACATTAAGTATAAAATATCCATTAGCACTTTATTATCCTGGATATGTAAGAGATTATCTGTATAGCCTACTTAAGTTTAAAAGAGTCTAGTTACAAAGTAAACATTAATTAAGGGATATTTTTACATTTTCTAACAGAAATCTTTCCTGCTGCCAATGTTACAGCAGTTAATCTAGTACACTGGCAGTCATCACAATTGCTTAGGTATGGAGGACATCTACTGTGATGAATTTTTATTAGAATTTCTGTTTATTCTTTGCTTGCTGATAAAGGAAGTACTAATGACCGATTTGTATGGCCAATGAATGTTAAAATCTTCAGCTGTAGGTACAATCAATCAGTCTGATCAAATGGTATATTAATTTCAAATGCTATCTTGGCTGTCAATGGACTCTGAAAATGCTAACGAATAATTGAACAAGTCTTTCCAAGGTGCTCTTCGTACCTCTCTGGTTGACTTTAACATTCAGCAGCACAGGGTTCCTACAAAGGTCCCAAAGCTCTGGGCTCACACACAGATGAAAGAATTGTGCTATCTGGATGCAGCTGGCAGCTAAGCCGAAAGGATTCCTGCAACTCGGACTGGTATTCCATGACATCATCATCATCAAACGTTGCCTTTATGGCTTTAAAAATTCAAGCCTAAGGTTGTAAAAACTTAACAGCAGCTGGGGCCGGCGCTGTGGCATAGTAAGTCAAGCTGCCACAGGCATCCCATATGGGCACCAGTTCAAGTCCTAGCTGCTCCTCTTCTGATCCAACTCTGCTAATGTGCCTGAGAAAAGCAGTGGAAGATGGCCCAAATGCTTGGGCCCCTGCACTCATGTAGCAGACCCGGAAGAAGCTCTTGGCTCCTGGATTTGGATCAACCCAGCTCTGGCTGGTACAGCCATTTGGGGAATGAACTAGCTGATGGAAGATCTCTCTCTCTCTCTCTCTCTCTCTCTCTCTCTGTCTCCCTCTCTCTCTGTCTGTAACTCTGAGTCTCAAATAAACTAAATAAATCATAAATCAAAACAACAAAAAAACTTATAGCAGAACCTAAAGGAACAAAATCCTTTGTTAAATAAAGTAGTAAGACTAAACTTTGGGATGTAATATTGCCACTTTCAAACCCCCTCAGCCTATGGAAGTTTTAAATATATTGTGATTTTTGAACATTTTTTTTTCTATGTCAATTCCAGAGATGATCTAACAGGATCCACTAGAAAATTTTCAGTTGAGGCTTCAATTTGTTTCATTTTGAAGAACTGCTACTAACTGTTCTCCCTTCCTGGTGAGGATTAAATTCTATCAATATTTTCAATAAAATCTCCATTTCCTCAGGATTCGAGCTCAATCATAAAAGTCACTCCTGGGGTGGGCAGTGTGGTGCAGTTGGTTGAGTTGCACATGCGACACCCATATGGGTGTGCCAGTTCACAACCTGGCTGCTCTGCTTCCAATCCAGCTTCATGCTAATATATCTGGGAGGCAACAGATACTGTCCAAGGAGTTGGGTTCCTGTCACCCATATGGGAGACTTGGATGGTGCTACTGGCTCCTGGTTTCGGCTAGGCCCTGTCCTGGATGTTGTGGGAATGAACCAGCAGATGGAAGATACATCTCTCTGTGTGTGTCTCTCCCTAACTCTGTTATTCTGCCTTTCAAATAAATAAAGATCATTAGGAAAGAATAATTCCCCTGAGGCAAGAAAGTAGGAGAAGTTTCCAAGAGGAAGGACATTAGAATACTTATAAAACTAAACAACGTTGCCTTTGGAAAAAAAAAAAAAGATTTGTATATACAGAGATGTAAGGGATGGGAAATTTTTGGGTTAAGCGTTCTCTCTGAACATAGCCCAGCAAGGCCAACAATGCTCAAGTTAGTTAGGCATTTGTTTTTATTTCAGTTGTTTTCCTAGAAGATTGTATGGTACTTTTTTTTTTAAGTCACAAATGTTTCTGCATTTGATAAAGTGACTGATCTAAATGAATTTAGGCAACAGCTCAGATATTTGAATGAAACCAAAAGGAGTAGGAAATTGAGTTCAAATAGAGAGTCCTTAGTTCCAAAAATAATTCTGAATTAAATTGACTTGTGCTGGGATCTTTCATTCATTAACTTGCTTCATGGGCATAGAATTTTGACCTAAACCAAGGATCTTACATATTTACACACATACAAAGACACATATATTTATACAGAGCTGCTCAAGAAATAGAATTAGTTGGTTCTAGTTTTATTAATTAATTTTATTTGAGGGAGGGAGGGAGGGAGGGAGAGGAAGGGAGAGGAACAGAGAGCTCTCATCTGCTAGTTCACTCAACTCAACAGCCTGCTTAAGTCAGAGCCAAGAATTCAGAATTCAATCCAGGTCTCTTATGTGGGTGTCAGTGATCCAGTCACCTCAGCCATCATGGTCTGACACCCAAGGTCTGGTTTCACAGGAACCTGGAGGCAAGAACTGAACCCAGGTACTTCCAAATGAGACATGGGCATCTTAACTATTAGGTCAAATGCTTGCCCTTAATTTATTACTTTTATTCTCAGAAGAGGAATATATATCACCACAATATATACAAATAGCAAGGTAGTAACAAAGTGGTTGAAGCAGAAGAGGCAGAAGCAGCAACAGAAGGTGATGATGACAAGGATGAGGAGGAAAAGGAGAAGGTCAAGCACTGAACAAGAGGAAGACGAAGAAGAATGAATGAATGAATTAGGAGTCCAATGGCAGCAAGCAATGCATATGTGATTAATATCTTCTGTACTTGCATGGCTTTAATTGAATTAGGTTTCCTAAGATTGCACATTCAGGATTTTCTTAAAATTTTAGGTTGAATAGTAACTGTTTATAAGAGATGAGAAACACACTATTGGGTAGAGTAGAGGTGAAGGAATCTGTCATTCTACAGAACAACCACCGAATGGAGATTCCACACAGCTTCTTCTGGATTCCTTTAACTTCCTTAAATTGTTGAAACTTCTGGCCGGCACTGTGGTACAGCATGTTAAGCTTCTGCCTACGATGCCAGCATCCCATAAAATTGCTGGTTCAAGTCCCAGCTGCTCCATTTCTGATCCAGCTCCCTGCTACTGTACCTGGGAGAGCAGTGGAAGATGACCTGAGTGCTTTGGTCCCTGCCACCCAGGTGGGAGACTCACATGAAGTTCCAAGCTCCTGACTTTGGCCTGGCTCAGCCCTGGCTGTGTGATTATTTGAGGAGTGAAGCTGCTGATGAAAGATCTTGCTGTCTCCCTGTCTCTCCCTCTAACTCTTTCAAATAAATAAATTAATCTACAAAAAAAGTTGCAACTTTGAAAAGGCTTTTCCTTAAAAAAAAAAAAAAAAGCTCAAAATGACTGGGATGAACGGAGTATTCTAGTCAACCTCCTGGTGCTCAGAATAGGCAAAACCATGTGGAGGCCCAGCAATGTCTGTTCTATATCTAGGAGCTCACTGAACAGCACTGTGAGTGGGGCTCTGTAGAGCACTACTATACCAAAAATACAAATAGCAAAAATGACCAAATCATAACAGTATTAATTGTTAGAGGATAAAGATATCATACTTATCTTAGGGTGAGAAGCGGACACATGGAGATTCGAGGGGGTATTGAGAGAAGGGAGAAAATAATGCACTGATAGGGTGGAGAAATCCATTTGAGAAGGGGAAAATTCTAGCATCATACCCTGACTCTTCTTGTTTAGTGCAATATTTTCCCTTATCCTGCCCCTAACCTAAAACTAAGTGTCTGAGCACTAGATGCATAATTACTTTCCTAAGTTAGACTGTGGGAGAAACTTTAAAATTAAAAAAATGAATAAATAAACAGTAGTAGCTGCTCCCCAGAAAACAGAAAGACCATTTTTAAGAGAATTCTGAGTTTGCAGTACTATGCTTTTTGTTGAGCAGAGAAGAGATCCAGAGTTAGAAAAAAAATACAAAAGAAAATAAAAGCAGGACAAAAAGACTAATGTTCACTGTTTATTACCCATTTGGGGATTAGAGACAAAAACCCAAACAGCTCTGGGTTTGAATCCTGGATACCCCCTCCCACCTGCCAGCTGTGTGAGCCTAGACGATTTCCATATGGCTCAGTTCCATCTGAGATATACATACACACATACACATACACATACACACACACACACATATAGGATAATCACATATACATATACACACATATACATATACACACATATACATAGATACACATATACATAGATACACATATAGGATAATCACATATATATATACACACACATATACATACACATGTACACACATATAGGATAATCACAGCCCATTATGTTTAACCTTTAAACTGTTGAAGACTTGAAATCCGAAAATGTGTGTAAATTCCTAGGAAGAAGGCCTGGCACGCAGTGGGAGTACAGTGACTGGCAGCTATCGGCATATATTCTCTGAGCTGAATTGCTAGGAGGATAGTATGACTGCAGGTTACATAACTGTAACAGTGTTTGTGTTAAGGCTGGTAATTGTGCCACTAATCTGTTTAGTGCAACTACATGCATGAGAGTCAATGAGATAAACACTGGTCAGGCTCCTTGCTCCCACTGAGCCAGAAACAGGGTGATGCATTTGTCTTTCCATGCCCCAGCCTGGTTTATCCCACAGGAACAACCAAATGAGAAAAAGACACCTGCTTAGCCCTCCGCCAGGCCCACAGCTCAAAGAATTTCTATTTCCTGAAAATAATCTTTTTTAAAAAGGCAAGTCCATTGTCTGTGAAATTCTATCACAACTGACACATTAGAGCAATCAAATCCTGCTCGCTATCTATCAGATTGACAATAATGTTAAAGTAACTTGTCTCAGCTCAGAAAACGCTTTGAAAGTCTATCTCACACTAATGATCAAAAACTGTTCTAGTGAATGCTCTTTTTCAATAACAAAGCCGATCAGAAACTCAAAACAGACAAGTAAAATCCAAAGTCATCTCACAAACCTCACTAAAATGAGTACTGACACGGACACATTTCCTCGTGTTGACTACACAGATAATTCCAAAGCAGATGAAAATGGAAATGCTTAAAACTAAGTTTTATAATAGTAAAAACGCCTTTGTTCTTACCTGGGACCAGGGACAATAGGGAATTGGACAGTACAAAGCAGAGTTTTTCTTCTTATGAACAAATGTCATGAAGGCAAGGACATTGCCTGTCTTGTCTCCATTGGAATCATGGTACCTAAAACAGTGGCTGGCATAGAACAGGTTCTCAAAAACTATTTACTGGGGCCAGCGCCATGGCGCACTAGGTTAGTCTTCTGCCTGCGGCACTGGCATCCCATATGCGCACCAGATTCTAGTCCTGGTTGCTCCTCTTCCAGTCCAGCTCTCTGTTGTGGCCTAGGAAGGCAGTGGATGATGGCCCAAGTGCTTGGGCCCCTCTGCCCACATGGGAGACCAGGAGGAGGCACCTGGCTCCTGGCTTCGGATCGGCGTAGCTCCAGCTGTTGCAGCCATTTGAGGAGTGAACCAGCAGATGGAAGACCTGTCTGTCTGTCTGTCCCTCTCTCTCTCTCACACACACTGTCTATAACTCTACCTGTCAAATAAATAAATAAAAATCTTTAAAAAAAAACTATTTAATAAGTGGATTGAAGGAAGAAAGACCTCAGGATCTCCTGAAGTGTCGAAGAAGTCTGGGAGAAGTTCTTGAGGTTAAACCACGCTCAGACAAATCACCAAGAAAATCTCTGACTTTCAAACTGGTTCCAACTCTTAGTTTAAAAAGCTAACAGCCATGAAAACCTCCTCAGTGAAAGAACCCAGTCAGAAAAATCACACCCAGTTAGCTAGTTAGTTAGAGAGGACTGGCTCCAGGATTCCCCCACACATACTAAAATCCATGGATGCTAAAGTCTCTTTTATAAAATGGTTTTGCATTTGTAAGTACCCTATGCAACCCTCCCATGCACTCTAACTTCATCTCTAGGTTACTTACAATATCTAATACAATGCAAATGCTATGTCAATGATCGTTAACTGTATTGTTTAGAGAATGACATGGAAAGAAAGTTTGTCCATGTTCAGTACAGATTCAAAAGATTTACTTATTGGTTTGAAAGGCAGAGTTGGAGAGAGAGACAGAGAAAGGGAAACGGGGTGGGGTGGGGGGAGAGTGATCATTCATCCACCGGTTCACTCCCCAGCGGGCTGCAATGGCTGGGGCTGGAGCTGGGTCAGGCCAAAGCCAGGAGCCTAGAACTCCACCTGGGGCTGCATGGCAGGGACTTGAGTACTTGGGCCATCTTCCACTGCTTTTCAAGGCACATTAGCAGGGAGCTAGATCAGAAGCAGAGCGCCTGGGACTTAATCATTGCTCACACGGGGTGCAGCATCACAGAAGGTGGCCTAACACCCTCACCACATCACTGGCCTCTTTTTTTTCCCAAATATTTTTGGTTAGCAATTGGTTGAATCCTCAGATGAGAAACCTATGGAGTTGGTGACCCAACTGAACTCTGTCCATTTATGTGAAATATTCAGAATACATAAATCCATAGAAATCAAAGATTGGTGGTTTGCCGTGGCAGGAAGTGGGTAAAGAAAGGGAAGAAACTGCCTAACGTGTGCGATTTCCTTTTAGGGTGATAAAAACATTTTGTAATTAGAGGTGGTAGATGTACAACACTGTGAATCTGCTAAATACCAATGAATTGCTCACTTTTACATGATTATTTAATGTGAATTAAGGAAAGCCACTGAATAAACAAAATCACATTGCTACTTTAGAGACTAAGGTTGGATCCCCAGGTAGATAGTAGATAGTGTTAGAACTGGATTAAAGGTAGGATAACCAGCAGGTGGCCAGAGAGTAGAGTTCCTTGGTATAAAAAAAGTCCTAGTTTTGCTTTCAGAAATGTTGTGCAGGGGCCAGGGCTGTGGTGTAGTGGGTAAAGCTGCCACCTGCAGTACCAGCATCCCATATGGGATCCAGTTCAAGTCCCAGCTGCTCCACTCCTGATCCAGCTCTCTGCTGTGGCCTGGGAAAGCAGTAGAAGATGGCCCAAGTTCTTGGGCCCCTGCACCCAAGTGGGAGACCTGGAAGAAGCTCCTGGCTCCTGGCTTCAGATCAGTGCAGCTCCAGCCACTGCAACCAACTGGGGAGTAAACCAGCAGATGGAAGACCTCTTTCTCTCTGCCTTTCCTTCTCTTGCTGTGGAACTCTGACTTTCAAATAAATAAATCTTTAAAAAGAAAGAAATGTTGTACACAGAGAAACAGTGTTGTTAAAGACAAGTACTATTTTTGTGCCAATTAATTAAGGAAACATAGATATGCCGTAATTTCTAAATCATTCTCATGCATAGTTATTTCAGCGCTGGTATTATTAAAGTGAAAGGGCGATGGAAGAATAGCTCCCAACAAGTTACATTATTCTTAAACAAGTTAATTCTTATGTAAATCATCATTCCTATTTGTTTAGCATCAGTCCCAAAAAAGTTACTTTCCCACTCAACTCTGAATGTTTTACTTGAAGCAACCAGAAAACTAAGCAACTCCCACTGGTAACTTATTTTATTCCATCCCTTTATACAGAAACATACTAAAATGTTTATTATACACAGAACAGACTGAATAAGAAAATTGGTTTGTTTTTTTCTTCTCAGTCACTATTTTGTTTCCTTGGAATTTTCTTGAGAGTTTCAAGAAGTACCTAAATTTAGAATTGTTTAAAACTAAATTAAAAAAATTTAGGTAGAGGTTTTGAAACAAAAAGGATTTCCATAAACTCTTTAGTATAATATAGAATGGAAATAAATAAAAAAACTCAAAAGAAATATAACCTCAATGAAGTTGTAAAAATTCTAACTAGGGGCTGGTGCTGTGGCATAGTGGGTAAAGCTGCCACTTATAGTGCCAGCATCCCATTTGGGAGCCGGTTCTAGTCCCGGCTGCTCCTCTTCTGATCCAGCTCTCTGCTGTGGCCTGGGAAAGCAGTGGAGGATGGCCCAAATCCTTGGGCCCTCCTGGGAGACCTGGAGGAAGCTCCTGGCTCCTGGCTTCGGATCGGCGCAGCTCTGGCTCTTGCGGCCAAATGGGGAGTGAACCAGCGGATGGAAGACCTCTTTCTCTCTCTTTTTCTGTTTCTCTCTCTCTCTCTTTCTCTGTAACTCTGACTTTTGAGTAAATAAATAAATCTTTAAAAACAAAAATTCTAACGGAAGGAAAATGGCAGCCTATTTTTTTTCATTCTACCACATGGTAAATCTGGGTGACAATGACAGATCCACACACCAAGCTGCACAAAGGATTTTCTCCTCTTAGTGATAACATCTGGCCTCATTTTTCTTGCATTGTTCTGGCTGATTGGTGTTTGCCTCTGACTGCCAGGAGTTTGAGTTTTGTGTCTCTGGACGTGATTTTTAATTCACCTTTCCCTCCTTTATAAGGATCTCATATAAATAAAAATCTATGATTTTTAACTTACAAAGCATATTTTTTAGCAAATATAGACTTAATGTCCCAATTTTCAGACTGAATTTTAAGAACACAGATTCTTAGCATGATCTTGAGGTAGCCTACTATACCAGGAGAGTTTTGGCAACATGCTGAGGTCTCATTGAAAAGTCAAACATCAGAGAACAGAGCTGACTCACGTTCAGGATTCATCCCCTTTCCCAAGTACCTATGGAAATCCCCCTTCTCTGCGGTTTTGCTTTCCATAACCATGGCCCAGAAACAGCACCTGGGAAACTCCAGGAACAATTCATGTTTTCAATTGCACACTGCTCTGAGCAGTGTGACGAAAACTTGCTCTGCTCCTCCTCATCCTGCCTGGGAGGTGACTCTTCCCTTTGTTCAGTGTATCCGCGCTGTATAAGCTACCTGCCAGTTAGTCACTTAGTAGCCATTTTCATTATCAGATTGACTGTTGAGGTGTCTATAGCATTATTTTACTTAATAACAGCATAAAGCACAAGAGTAGAGATGCTGAGAACCCAGAGATGCCCAAGAGGAGCTTTGAAGCACTTTCTTTAAGTGAAACAGTGAAAATTAGTAATTTTCCACGTAGTAAAGGAAAAAAATCATATGCTGATATTGATAGGATCTGTGGAAAGAATGCATCTTCAAACCGGGAAATTGTAAAGAACGAAAAAGAAATTTCGTTCATTTTGCTGTTACATCTCAGACTGTAAAGTTACAGCCACAATGCATGGTAAGTGCTTAGTTAAGATGAAAAAGGCATTAAGATTGTAAGTAGGAACAGACCATAGTATTTATAGGTTATGGTAAGATCCATGGCTTCACTGGAGGGTCTTAGTATGCAATCCCTAAAGATTGTTGTTGTTCCTGTTATGAGATTATGATTATAACTCATTATTCAGGGAAAAAGATAAGAATAAAGTGTAGGCCAATATAGATTAGTAAATTAAGAATGATCCAAAACAGTACAAATTATCTTAGCTTCTATTCCATCTTATGTATGCCAGTCAACCAAACTTGCTTTCCCCATGTTTTTTACCTGATTATTCCAAAGTTTAGGCTGATTAATGGGCAGGTCAGCTATGATTCATTTTCTTAAGATGGCTTAGCCCTGTTTCTATATCTGATTTCATTTCATTTGATTTATAGCATTGTTTTAATAGCCTCTCATAAAGACAACTGCTTTTTGTCTTAGGGGATACTAACAAGTCTCAGAATTGCTAGAACATCTCCCCTGAGTTTACAACTTACACTTGATGCTCATAAATTTGCTTGAAATTTCAGAATGAATTTTCCTAGAAGGTAATGAACGTCTTTGAAGTAAGTTTCCAGGAGATTTCATATTTCTGATTCCTGCTCTAGAGCCCTCAGATGTGTTAAAAATGTAGACTCCCTGGAGGATTTTCTTTGTGACCTCAAGGGAAAAATACCAAGGATCCTGATATCCGATTAAATTTTAAAACTGGAACAGGAGCTTCAGTCCTGGGCTCTTGAGAGTTTCATGTGTCAGGACCTTAATTCAAACTGTAGTGCAAACCAAAGATTCCCGAATCAAAGAAATGAAAATTTCAATCCCAAGAAAAATGATCTGAAAATCTGAACTCATTTTGCAGATTTTTACAAAAGCAGTATTAGAGGCTTGGGACCTTAAGCCAGAAAACTAAAGATACACTGAGTGTATAGCATAGGGAGGCAAAGACACTGACCAGCTGCTGAGCTAAGACCTGGGGAATTCAATCCTCCTGGCACCTGACCATAGTAGCATCCACGTCTTGTATCTGCTTTGTAGGCATGCAATGTACTCGGCACTACATAAAACTTGGTTGCTATTTTTCCTCTTATTGAAGAGCAAACAGTCAGGGATCTACAGTGCCAGATGACCACCACACCTTGGACTAACCCAATGTTACTTTTCCAGGACCTACTCTGTAAGGCATTCTCCTGGCAAACGCAGTTGCTGATCCCAGGGAGCTTGCATAAATGGAGATCCCTTACGTCTACCTTCAGACAGGTTCCATAGTACACTGACAACTGCTTTATTTTCTCTCTAAAATTAAAGCCCCCTACCAAATTAATCATTTTCCTTCATTATTTAGTGAAGCCACAAGATGAGGTGTGACTCCATAAACTTTTAGGAACTCATTTATTATGTTGCATTTATTTACACAGTGCACCCATAAAGCCCAGCTTTCATTAGCACTGGGGAGGAACAGGCTTGCTCCCTTCGCTGGGGAAGGTGAAGCTGGAGATGATAATTAACCATGAAACAATAAGGAGGCTTGCTGGGTAAGCAGTAGTGTGAAAACAGTTACTCCTCACAAAAGAGGGGAAATTAGCTTGCTGGGTAAAAAAGGAAGTGTCAGATTGAAGACTGAAAGGCCTGCCAACAGAAGTAGATAGCTCTATGCATCATTAATGAAATTTTTTAACACTTAAACGCCACAGCTGTCCACATTTAAATGCCTGTAACTGCCATGTGTTTCCAGAGATTAATATGCATGTTAAAATATTTCTCTCCCCCTTAAACTTCGAGATGTTGTCTCTGTCTGTTTCATTTCACCTGTTTTCTTTCCAAGAATAAAAATGCACCAGCTTTCTCAGCATTGTGTCCTCATTTCTAAAGCCCACGTTTGCCGAGCTTCTTGGAGATGGGCAGTGTGCTCATTGTATTTGAACAAACACATTATTTTACATGCATAATACTGATATTTTAGTAAACACAAAGTTTGTTTTGATTTTGCTGCTTCGCATAGTGAAGACTTATGATGTGTGTTTCCTTTCAAAACTTCCTCCTGGAGCATCAGTCCTCCCTGAAGCAGCCCCATTTTGGCAGAAATTCAGTTCTGCGCAGTGCCAGAAGAAATAGAATAAACAAACACTGCTCCATGCAGCTGGCGAGATAATTTACATATTACTGCACACCAAACATGAAGACCTGAATATGGATTAGAGCTACGGTGATGACACAAATGTCATATAGATAAAGAGAAACAAAATCCAACACATTGTTGTTTATTTTACCACTGCTACTGTAGGAGTGCTGCTCAGAGAGGAAAAAAAAAATGGAGGAATTGCTTTTGGAAAACCGGACACCCGTATTTGAAGTGGGTGCTTTCAGATTGTAAAACAAGACAAGAAATGAGAAAAAAAAAAAAAAGGCCTGGGTTCTCTTGGATCCCCTAAAATTCTCTTCATTTGCCTTATGAATTAAAACAATTTTAACGTGCATCAATTTGGACAAGGTAGGCTACTGATCTTATATGATTAACCTTTAAAATACAAAGGTGCCTAATTTCCCATCTAACTCTTTCCCAGTCATTGATAATTTTAGATGCACTCTAAGTTCCTTAGCCAATAATGAGTCCTTCATGGGGATGCTGAGTAGGCAGTACGGGCCTATTGAAGTTCTTTTAGGAAACACCATCCCGTGCATAGGACTTGCCCAAAGTCCTCAACTCATGTGTCTTCTCTCCTCACTCCTGCATGGCAGCTTATACCTCCTGCCTCGGCTCCACGCACAGTTATCCTGGAGAAGAAGGGATATCTCTGCATATTTATCGATGTAAGTCCCTTTCTAGTTCTTGGGGATGACAAGAGCTACATCAAGAGCCAGAAAAGGAACATGGATGACGATGTCAATAGGGTGAGTAATAGAGAATGTGAGATATTTCAATTGCTGGCAAATTAAAAATTCTTCATCCTACATTACAAAGTGGAATTTTTTTACATGTAAAATTGCTCTTGAAATGGGATTATTTTAGGAGCTTCTAGCCCTTTAGTGTTTATAAGTAGTTGTCATTATTCAAGCTACTCTAGCCTGGTTTCAAATCCTGGTCCTGCTCTTGGTTCCTGCTTCTCGTTACTGTGTATCTTGGGAGGCAGCAGGTGAGGACTCCAGCAGCTGAGTCCTGCCACCCACATCGGAGACTTGGATTGGGTTTCTGGCTCCCAGCTTTGGCCTAGTTCATCCCTGGCTGCTGTAAGCATTTAGGAAAAGAAGATGAGAGATCACTCCTTTTTTTCTCTTTCTCCCTCTTGCTCCCTCTCCCTACTCCTACTTTCAAATAAATAAAATAATAAACAAAACATAACTACTATTACTTAAGTGTAAAAATAAAGGGAAAGGTCAGGGTTATGCGGGTGAATCTAGTTAGCTAAATATCATTAAGGTTTGGGGGCTGGTGCTGTGGTGTAACAGGTAAAAGCCAATGCTCAGTGCCGGCATCCCATATGGGTGCTGGTTCAAGTCCTGGCTGCTCCACTGCCGATCCAGCTCTCTGCTATGGCCTGGGAAAGCAGTGGAGGATGGGCCAAGTCTCTGGGCCTCTGCACCAGCATGGCTCTTGCCTTCGGATCGGCCCACCTCTGGCTGTTGCAGTCATTTGGGAAGCGAACCAGCAAATGGAAGACCTCTTTCTCCTTCTGCCTCTCTGTAACTCTGTTTGTCAAGTGAATAGATAAATCTTTAAAAAAAAGAAAAACACTCTGATCACTTAAAAAAAAAAGACTGTGGATAAAATAAATAAATTAATTAAGATTTAAGTTAAGGAATGCTTTTTAAAATTCAGACAATTGCCTGAAAAAGATCCAGGGAGTTAAAGTGATTTTACCAGACAAGAAAAGACTATTTTCTGAAGCATTTGAAAAGTTACTCTGACTAGAACAGTGAAAAAGTTCTCTATCTCCATGACTCCAAACTTAAGAAATGGAATCACACGATAATAAGAAAAAGTAGGTGGGAGACAAAAAAATATTTATTATTAAAAGGAAAAATAAACATTTTCACAGAATTCTCATGAAAAGTTGATAAAAGCTTTTCCCCAGGCTTTTTGAAAACAGAACAGACAACACTATGTTCAGGATAATCCTAGAGTTCACTTTCAAACAAGGTTTCTTGAAATAAATGATTATGTTTGCCTTTTAAAAGCAACAACAAATTTTAGTGAATATTTTCCCTTCCAATTAGTTTGACTTTCTAAGGTGTTCTACAATCTAGTCACATAAAATGATTGAAATTTAATTCTCGATACTCCCTCAAAGCTAACTTTCACTTTAGAAATTACCTCATGCACTGAAGGCAGTGGCTTTTACCTGTTACACCACAGCACCAGCCCCTTGTTCCCTTGTGCCACCATGACTTTGTTCATAATAGGCATTCAATAAAGGCAACTGAATGAATGAATGAATGTGGTTTCTATCAAACTCTATCAAATTTCAATCTTACACTCTTCTAAATATCTCTGGTTACTCGGCCCTCAATGATTTCCTTCTCAGTTGATTCTTACACTAAGAAAGAATCAGATAATGCAGCACTTAAACTCATTCATTCATTCAACGAATGTTCACGCACTGCATAGTACTGCCCAAACACTATGCCGATATGACGGTGAACCCAGCGCAGACTCACTTCTCAAGGACCTTGAAGGTTTGTATTCAATTTTTCTTTAAAGATTTTATTTATTTATTTGAGAGGTAGAGCTACAGACAGTGAGAGGGAGAGACAGAGAGAAAGGTCCTCCCTCCATTGGTTCACTCCCTAAATGGCTGCAACGACTGGAGCTGCGCCGATTGGAAGTCAGGAGCCAGGAGCTTCTTCCCAGCCTCCCATGCAGGTGCAGGGGCCCAAGGACTTGGGCCATCCTCCACTGCTTTCCTAGGCCATAGCAGAGAGCTGGATTGCAAGAGGGGATGCCAGCGCCGCAGGTGGAGGATTAACCTACTGTGCACAGCGCCAGCCCCTGTGTTCAGTTTTATAACCGGTGCTGTCACTTTCACCCCAGTTTGGGATAATTATTATCTCAATTATGTCAAGATTATCTTACTACGTATAGCTTGCAAATTCCTTGAGAGTGAAGATCATGTCTTGTACCACCTCTGTGTAGATACATTCCAGAACAATGCGGAGCATACAGTAGGTACTCAGAGGGGAACTTTGTACAGGTTCAGTTCTTTCCAACACATAATCCAAAGGACTCACACAATAAACTGCCCTTGCAAATAGATTATTCGGAATTCTATATACACTTGCATATTTAGCGGTGATATACTGATGGTATTACAGCTATAGAAAGAATATTTAACCTATGTTAACATAGCTTGGCTGGCGCCGCAGCTCAATAGGCTAATCCTCCGCCTTGTGGCGCCGGCACACTGGGTTCTAGTCCTGGTCGGGGCGCTGGATTCTGTCCCGGTTGCCCCTCTTCCAGGCCAGCTCTCTGCTGTGGCCCGGGAGTGCAGTGGAGGATGGCCCAAGTGCTTGGGCCCTGCACCCCATGGGAGACCAGGAGAAACACCTGGCTCCTGCCATCAGATCAGCGCAGCACACCAGCCGCGGCGGCCATTGGAGGGTGAACCAACGGCAAAGGAAGACCTTTGTCTCTGTCTCTCTCTCTCTCACTGTCCACTCTGCCTGTAAAAAAAAAAAAAAAAAAAAAAAAAGATGTGTCTTGATCCTATGGACATGGCTGAGATTGCTGAGAAAGGAAAAAAGAATGAAAAGAACATTCTGACGTGAAAGCTGGGTAGCGATGGGGGAACAGAGAAATGGGAAAGATCAATGAGGATTAGGGAAGTCAGAGGGAAATACGAAAAGCGGTATTAGAATTGAACTCCGAAGTTAGGTAAGATTTTTAGAATTTTTCTCCTGTATAATTATGCTTTCTTCTGTATGAAAAGACATAAAGAATAAAAATCACCCTTAATAATCCAGAGGTAATTCCTGTAAATATATGATTTAAACATGTATACATACTTTTTTTTGTTCTGTATTGTATCATAAATGCCTTTCAATTTATAAAATATGTTTGAGAATCGTGATTTTAATAGTTTTGAATATTCTTTTTTTTACTTATTTGACAGGTAGAGTTATAAATAGTGAGAGAGAGACAGAGAGAAAGGTCTTCCTTTCGTTGGTTCACCCACCAAATAGCCTCCACAGCCGGCACTGCACCAATCCGAAGCCAGGAGCAAAGTGCTTCTTCCTGGTCTCCCATGCAGGTGCAGAGTCCCAAGCACTTGGGCCATCCTCAACTACCCTCCTGGGCCACAGCAGAGAGCTGGACTGGAAGAGGAGCAGCTGGGACTAGAACCCAGCACCCATATGGGATGCTGGCACCATAGGTGGAGGATTAACCAAGTGAGCCATGGCACCAGGCCCTGAATATTCTTAAAAGTTTACTTAAAACTGATATTGTTCTAAATTCATATTATTTCCTTCTTTTCTGGTTTTATAAATAAAACATTATGGACATCTTCATATGCATAGCTCGGATTATTTTCTGAGGGTAAATTTGAGGAAGATAAATACTAGGCCAAAGGATATGTATATGTCTCAGGATACTGATGAATAGCTAAATATTCTACAGCTTAAAACCCACTCTTCCCTCTCTAACACAAGGATTTATATTGAACTGTCCTTCTTTTTGAGGGGTAAACAAAAGCAACTGATAAATTATGTTACATTGCATTTTGTTCATTACTAATTAGATTGGACATTTATTCGTAGATTTGGTAATCATTTGTGTTAATTTGTGAATCAGCTGGTCATATTTTTTGCTGATTTTTATTATTATTTAGAATTGACTAGATAGACAGGCTATTATTGGGGGCAACATGGTTAGAATGGGATCAGTCTACAGAGACTTAGAAACTTGTGAACAATGATTTAGCAACAGAATGGAGCTATCATATATTCTGGCTAAATGAGATAACATAATTAGAACAGAATTGAGTCTTTTAAGCCACATGGTAGTATGCTGGGTGGAATGGGAAGAGGTATTTGGAGATACACTAGTTTAGTCTAGCCATCCGGTGATTCTGACAGAAGTGGAAGAGGAACCATTGTGAAGCAAGTCCAGAATGTTCTCCACAGTAAAGACTCACTCTCTGCTTTCTAGAGCCGTATCTCCCTGAAATCAGGGCATTTCTCCAACTTCAGCACCTTCTAGTCCTCCTGTCTTACCTAAGCAGTGAGGAAACTAAGAAACACTTGTGAAGGTCACAGCCCAGGACAGAATATGAGCTAATTTTCAGGTTAGAGATCATTCCCCTCACCTCCTCACCCCTTTCCTTTTCCCAAGAGGGCTCCAGATAATCACAGTGGATTAGAGCTGAAAGAAATTAAAGATATCTGATTATGAATGTTTAGGAAACACCAAAGACAATGGAAGAGACCAAAAACAAACAAACAAACAAAAAAAACCACAAAAACAAACAAAAAACCAGTGAGTAAAGGAATTTGAAACTTGGCATTAAAGAATTATAGCTATGGCAAACATGAAAATATAGCTCAACTCCTAGCCATATTAGCATAAAACCTCACTTGAGAGGCCTATTTACCTCAAGGCCTAGTACCTGCTACATCATATCCAGCTTCCAACAAAGAATTTTATAAGCATACAAAAAGGCAAAGAAAAACACAGCCTAAAGAAACCAAACCATACTCAATGTGACAGAGCTTTCGGAATTATCAGAAAACTGTTTAAAAACTGTGACTGATATACCAAGGGCCCTGATGGAAAAATGCAAGGGCATTCTGCAGAAACACTCAAGCACAGATGGGTAATGGAGCAGATTGACAGAACCTTTAAGAGTGAATTAAAAAGAAAGTACAGAAGTAGAAGTGAGGAATGCATTTGGTGGCTCGTCAGTAGACAGGACATGGCCAAAGAAAGAATCAATAAGCTTGAAGACAGGCCAATAAAAAATGCCCAAACTGAAATGCAAAGAGATAAAAAGAATGAAGCATCCAGGAAGCATAGGACAATTCACAATGTATAACACATGTGTACTTGGGATGCCAGAAAGAAAGAATGGGACAGAAGAAATATTTTAAGTGAAGTGCTTGAGAATACTCTCAATTTCATGACACCAAATCACAGAGCCTGGAAGCAAGATAAATAACAGCAACAAAAACCCTACACCTGGACAAATCATATGCAAATATCATAAAACCAAAGACAACGGGATAAATCTTAAAAATAAGGCAGAGAGTAAAAAAATCTTAACCTACAGGGAACTGGCATTCTTATCAGAAATAATGCCAGTTACTGGAATAAAATATTTAAAGTGTGATAAGAAAAAAATCTTCATTAACCTATAATTCTACATCCAGAAAATGCTCCTTCAAAAGTGAAAGAGCAGGTGTTTAGTGTAACAGTTAAGATGCTGCTTGGGATACCGACAATTCCTATCAGAGTTCCTGAGTACAAGTCCTGGCTCTGTTTCAGATTCCAGCTTCCTGCTAATGCACACCCTGGGAGGCAGCTCAAACACTTGGAACTCGGCTCTCATGTAGGGGACTCAGGCTTTGGCTCGCCCAGCCCCAGTTGTTGGTGTCATTTGGAGACTAAATCAGTCAGATGAAAGTTTTCTCTCTCTCTCTCTCTCTCCCTCTCTCTCTCTTTCAAATAAATGCATTCTTTTAAATAAAAGAAAAGTGAATGCTCCCTCAGACAATCTAACACTGAGGGAATTCACTGCTAGCAGAACTTCTCTGCAAGGAATATTGAAAGTTCTTTAAGGAGAAGGAAATGTTAGAGGTCATAAACTTGGATCTAGATCAAGAAAGAAAAAGTGTTGCAGAAAAACTAGATGAAGATAAAATAAAACCTTTCTTTCTTATTATTAATTGAACTAAAATATAACTGTTTCAATTTACAATGGGTTATGTCCTGATAAACCCATTCTAAGTCAAAAATAAAATGTAATACACCTAATCTACTGAACATTATAGCTTAGCCTGGCCTCACTTACACATACTTCAAACACTGACATTAGCTATGGTTAGATAAAATTATCTAACACAAAGCCCATTTTATCACAAAAGGTTGAAAATACTTTATTGAATACTGAGGTTGAAACGGAATTGTTGTATGTGCATGCCTTTGCACACAATCATAAAGTTGAGAAGTCATATGCTGAGTCATCATAGTTTGGGGTCATCTTCAGCAACAAGCTTTAGATGATGATTAAATGAATTAGAGGAATATCATAAGAAATGAGAGCGAGAAATTAAGAATATCTGTACTATTGGATTAGTTTAAAATGTACTCTATTGCAAACTCTAGATAGACCCTCAAAATTTAAAAAAAAAGTATAATTCATATGCAGAGAAGAAAAATAAAATCATATAATATACTCAATTAAAAACAGAGAAAGCAAAAAAAGGAGAAAAGAACAATTGCAATGAACAGTAAATAATTTATAAATATGATAGAAATTAACCTAACAGTACTAATAACTTCTTTAACATGGATGGTCATAATAATGCAATTAAAATATAGGATAGATAAAAGGTTAAGACCCAACCATGTGTTGTCTAAAGAGACTCAATTTAAATACAAAGATGCATGTTAAAAGTAAAGGGATAAATTGAGAAGACACATCATGCTAATGCAAATGAAAGAAAAGCTGGAGTAAGTAAATTGATTTCAGAAAAAAAGGGCCCAAAATGAGGAAAATTATCAGGGATGCAGATGGGCACTATAGCATAAAAAAAGGGTCAGTTCTGCTAGAAGACATACAATACTAAACATGTATGCACCTAACAACAGCACATCAAAATACTGAGGCAAAACTCATACAACTAAAAAGAGAAATAGAAGATCTGTTATTTTGTTGGATATTTCAATACCTGTCTTTCAGTAATTAATAGATCAAACAGGCAGAAAATCATTAGTGATACAGTTGACCTGAAAAGCACTATCAATCAACTTGATCTAATTGGCATTTATAGAACAGTTCATTGACCAACTGCAGAAAACACATTTTTCTTGAGTTCACATGAAACATTCTCCAAGACAGACCACAATCTGGGACACAAAACCTTAACAAGTTTAAAAGAATAGAAATCTTATAATGCATGCTCTTAGACGATAATGAATTAAACAAGAAATCAGTTATAGACAGATAGCTATGAAAAAAATGCCCAAATATTGGGTTATTAAACAACATACTTCCAAATAACACATAGGTTAAAGAAATCTCAAGATAAAATATAGGGGCAGTAGCAGGTAAAGCCTCTGCCTGCAGAGCTGGCATCACATATGGGTCCTGGTTTGAGTCTCGGCCCTTCCACTTTGGATCCAGCTCCCTGCTAATGTGCCTGGGAAAGTGGCAGAGGGTGGTCCAAGCACTTGGGCCCCTGCACCCATGTGGGAGGCCTAGAAGAAGCTCAAGAATTGGCCCAGCTCCTGCCACTGCAGCCATCTGGGGAGTGAACCAGCAATGGAAGACCTCCCTCTCTCTCTCTGCTTCTGCCTCTCTATAATTCTGACTTTCAAATAAATAAATAAGTCTTTTTAAAAAAATAGATAAAATATAAAAGTATCAAAAATAAATAAAAATAAAAATACTTCTTTTCAATGATGGTAAGAATATACTGAAAGTAGCATTTATGGGGAAATTTATGGCATTAAATGCCTATGTATTAGAAAAGAAGAGAGGGGCCGGCATCGTGGCATAGCAGGTAAAGCTGCCTCCTACAGTGCCTGCATCCCACATGGACATCGCTCCTTTTCCAATCCAGCTCTCTGCTACTGCTTGGGAAAGCAGTGAAACATGCCCAAAGTGCTCGGGCCCCTACCCCTACGTGTAAGACCTGGAGGAAGCTCCTGGCTCCTGGCTTCGGGTAGGCTCAGCTCTGGCTGATGCGGCCATTTGGGGAGTGAATCAGCGGATGGAAGACCTTTCTCTCTGTCTCCATCTCACTGTCTGTAACTCTCTGTCAAGTAAATAAATAAAATCTTAAAAAAAGAAAAAAAGGAAGAAGAAGAGAGAGATAAAATTAGTAACCTAAACTCCCACCTGAGGAAATTGAGACAGAAGAACAGTTTAAGCCCAAATCAAGCAGACAGCAACAACAACAATAGAAATTAGAACAGAAATTGATAAAATGAAAAATAAGGAAATAAAAGGATCAACTAAATCAGAAGATACTGAGAGGCATGTATCCAGAATTAATTCAACATGTTCAGTTTTAGCCCACTCTCCCTAGAAAAGATAAGGATAAGGATGGATGATTATGTCAACCATGGAACCTATAACTTACTAAAGGATTTCCTCATCTACTCCCTTCTCTGTCATTTGTTCACATGTATTATTAGGCAAACATATAGCATTTGCCAAATATGCTAGGAATGTATTATCCCTAAATAATACTTGGTATTAAATAAGACTTGGTCCCTACAGTGATGCAAATAACAATAGTAAGTGATATTTACTAAGTGGCAGCTGCTGTTCAAAACACTGTTTCACACATTAATTCATTTAAACCTCACATAGCTAATGAAGTAGGTATATTGCTACCTCTACCATAAGAAGGAACTGAGGCATAGAAATGTTAAATAAGTTACCATGAGCACACAGCTACTAAGCGGGAGAGTCTGGCCAAGCTCTTAGTCACCATATTCTGTTGGAACATTCAAGGAAATCCCTAAACTTCCCTTGAAAAGCTACTCTGTTTACTGAAAACCCTCACATTAAGGACCCAAATTTTATGTTTAACATCAAATATTTTGACTTTCACTTTAAAATCTCTTTTTACAATTTTTATTTATTTGAGAGATAGAGGAAGACACACACACACAGCTCCCATCTGCTGGTTTATACTTCAGCGTCTCCCACACATGTGGCAGGAACCCCATTACTACTTGAACAACCACCACTGCCTCCCAGGATCTACACTAGGAGGAAGCTGGGGTCAGGGCCTGAAGCTGAGTAAGGAATCCAGGTACTCCAACATGGCATGAGGGCATTTAACCATCAGGCTGAATGCCTGCTTCTGCAGCTCTCTGCATGATGTACTTGCAAATATTTGAAGGAAAATGTTTAGGGATTAATGAAAGAAAAATAAATTTATTAGAGATTAGTTTTTAAACAGCTTTTTTTTTTTTTTGGTATTTGAAGCTTGGCTAGAAATACTCTAAAGAAGAGAGCTGTTTTTGACATGTATAAAGATTTTTTTTTAACAACCATCTCTTGTAAGTAATTAAGTACAAGTAATTACATAATTACTTGATTATGTAGCAGCACTAAAATTTTACAGGAGGTTTTTCACTTAAACTCTAGCCTTATAAAAATAATTGCCACAAGTCAAAATTATTTTCTAAATGCAGTAATTCTTTCTGCTTTTAATTTGGAGGTAGCGGGGGGAGGTGGAATCTAGGTCTATTTTTGTTTAGCAACCAGAGCTGGAGAAATATATAATTTAATAATGTGTCACCAGGTTCAGACGCTAACTTAAAAACGTAGAATGAATCCCCAAGTTTCAATGGTGAAAAACACCTAGATGAGAAAAGAAATTATAAACAAAGGTCATCTTCTGCAGAATTTTTTCTTGTTGGTCATAAATCTGTAAATGCACCAGTCAATTAACCTGAGAAGGCTGTTACTGTGATCACAAAATAACATGTTAAGGTACTTGATGTCTCAAAATACATCCACAAGCAGAAAGATTAAAGGAGGGAAAAAGTGTGAGGAATACAGACGACTCACAAAACATCACTTTATGTAATCTCTGCTTGCAAGAAATAAGCTTGGGGAACGTAATTTGTGGGGGTCTCCCCCAGCCTTGTCTTTCATTCTTTCTTGTTTTTTTTTTTCTTTTTTAAAGTGAGCTGTCTCATCATTGCAAATTTTCTCAAGTTCTTAGAACTCTAATTAAAACGTGGTAATTGGTTATGTTACCTCAATTACCATGATGCATGGACATTGATGCAAAGTGACACCAATTGAATCCCTTGGGTGTTTTACCCTGGGGCCATCCCATTTATCGTGGCCTTATTATTTTCAATTACGTGGCTAGATGTGTTGCATACCTTCAAGGCCAATAAATGCAAGGTTTTTCTGGACACAAGGTCTTGTTTTCAACACTAGAGCTCTGGAGTGTCAGAGCACAAGCAAAAAATATATATATTTTTTGTAAAGAGTAAAAGCTTAACTTTCTAAATTCACTAAAGATTTAAAGGCATATTGGCTGAAATAAAGGTATCTCAAAGAATCCAGATTATGCCTATTTAAAACATTTGTTTAAAAAGCAAGAAAGATTTATTTGGTACTGATAACTATAGTATGAAAGCAGCTATGATAACTCACTATGACAACAGCAATGGGGCCATTCAGAAGCCTTACCTGAGAAAGGACAGGTGAGGAAATTGATACGGGAAAGATAAGTTTCCTTGCCTTCATCTAAAGGTTTGGGTTTCCAACAGCACTAAGCAGAGCTGTACTAAGTACACACACACACACACACACACACACACACACAGTGAGAGATCTGGCCTCAGCATGAATGTGAAAGTAACAGTATTCTGCAGTGGTTGTAGAAGAAATCATTCCCCAGTGGGGCCAAAGTTGCCACCTATGGGAAAATCCATCTGCATCCAGGGCTGTTCTGTCCATTGCTGCTGTTGTCTCTCCAAACTCACTGGTCCAATGCCAGTGGTGACCTCAGTTATTGTGAAGGACCCAGGCACACACTTCTCACAAATCTAGCAGAAAATGACATTATTATATCATCAAAATAAATAGAACGTAATACTTAGTCAAAGCAAGTTTAGCGTCACTTTTTAAACGTGATCCTTCATTAACTCTAAAAAAATCATCCTCAGCTTTCTGAAAAGTGAGGATAATTTTCTTTTATTTCTTACTTTGCATTTACCCTATCTCCAAATAGGAACAGCACTTGCTCAGATGGCGCAGAGAGATGCTAGAACAATCTGAACTTGAAAAGCTATGAGGGAAAAGTGGCAGAGTAGGAATATTGACAGTGCAGTCTTTACTTTGCATCACCAAAGAGCCTTATATTACAACACTTTGAACATATTTTTCCACCTAAGCCTCACATCCATATTAATGGACAGATCATTTTTTCCCTTTGGATTCAAGAAAGTTGCAACAACAAACTCGAGAGTTTTATATAGAACTCATTCCATTACTCTTATAAATACTTTTGAAGTACAAAATATTGAGTGATGATAGTTGACCTTATCCAATGCATTTAATTTATAAAAAATAGATGTTAAAATTTAAACTTTATTATTCAAACTCTTTATTCTAAATTTACTTTTTTATTTCACTTATTCAAAAGAAATTATTTCCCTTTCTACCTTTACTTTTTTATTCAGTAACTTCTTACTATAGAGTTTGAAATTTTCCAACTGATACCAATACTAATTCCATCCATGTATTTGTTCTCATGAAGCCAACTCTTCATAGAAAAGCCCATGGATGAGAATGGAGGAAAGCATTGGGTTTTTTCCCAAATGTTGTTCTTTAAATCCAATATACTTGAATCTTCAGATTTTTCACAAGTCATGGACAAATGTACTGTACAAATGCAGAGTACTGATCAACTAATAGCAAGCAGTATATTAACAGAAATTACTGTGCCGGGGCCAGTGCTGTGACATAGTGGGTAAAGCCACTGCATGCAGTGCTGGCATCCCATATGGGGGCTAGCTCAAGTCCTGTCTACCCCATTTCTGAATCAGCTCCCTGCTAATGTTCCTGGGAAAGCAGCAGAAGATGGCTCAAGTGCTTGGGCCTCTGCACCCACATGGGAGAACTGGAAGAAGCTCCTGGCTTTGGACTGGTCCAGCTGCAGCCATTGCAGCCATTCTCTCTCTCTCTCTCTCTCTCTCTCTCTCTCTCTCTCTATCTCTCTCTCTCTCTCCCCGCCCCATTCTCGACCTCTACCTTTCAAACAAAATAAACATTTTTTTTAAAAAAAGGTATGGTAACATGTAACTAGGATATTGTACTTGCTGAACACAACAAGCAAGTAACACAGCAGCCTCACCCTTGTGCTGATATTTACACAATTTGAATGTTTAGAGGGGTCTTTGCGAGAAAATTAAATAATCAAAATTAATATGAAAAAAACATTTAAAACCATGAGAGACATATTTCCTCTCACTGATGGCACCCTCTTGCATTAGTAATTTGGTGGATTCACAGGATAGATTAGACTGACCCTGTCCAGTGCAGAGAGATATACCGAGATGGCAATTGAAAAAATAAATTTGATTTGTGGTCTCTGTAAATCACCACTGGAAAACTGGCCTTCTTACTAGAATTTCCATGAATGTCAAGTTTCTGTAAGGCATGTGTGAATTTAATAAGAAACTCCAGTACTCAAGAGGAAATGCTTAAATAAGTGTCAACGAGCTGTTAGTGGTCAACCAATTCACATGGCTCCCCCAATCTCTCTACATTTTCCCCAGTACTTTGAAAAAGAAAATGCTTGCTTATCCTTTCTTATAGTTCTCATAAATTGCTACTTTTCATAGACAATTTAGGTGTGGTTCATTTTTGGCAATTAAAACTTCTTCATATGATACTACAGGAATTTGACCTGTAATTTCTTCCATTGTATTTGAAAAGCAGAATCATCTAATTTCCAAATGTGATTGTCTTAATTTATATTTTTAACAGTCCTATTAATTGATTTAGAAGCAACTGCAAATATACCATTATTTCATTAAAAGGGAATTCCTCAGAGAGAGGCTGTTTAGGATACCAATTCAGGAAACTGACCCTAGTGGGTAACTATGGATAACTTGCTGAAACGTTTCTTCTGTAAAATTGGGAAGATAATAATAGAGCAGATATGGCTAATAAAAATCTTAAGTGACCTAACATGCAAATCCCTTTGACCAGTGCCTGCTATCTTAGTACTATGTATTAGCCGTTATTACCATGGTTGGTCCCTCGGAAAAGAAATGCTCATTTTCCTATAGTTACTACAAGGCAACTCTACTCTCTGCTGGGATTCAAAGCAATCTATCAGGCCCTTTGTAATGAACATTCTGAATAGGTACATATGATTTTTAAAACAGCTTTAATGATGTATAATTTGCATAAAATAAACTGTATATATTTACAATGTAGTATTTTAGATATTTTGATATATGAATACACTCACAAAATGATCACCACAATGAAGATAATGAATATATCTATCATCCCCAAGAGGATTCTCTATTATCCTTTGCAATTCCTTCAATGGTCACAAAGATTTTAGCCAAGAATTTTTTGAATTTGTTCATATGTAGGTCAATAACCATTATGACTTCTGTTATCATTTTTGGGGTGTTTGAAGGACTTTCCATAATTCTTCTTGTAGCATCAGTCTATTGGTTATGTGTATTTTCAGTTGTTCATATTTGAAAACTACAGTTTTTTCTTCCTTTTTGAAATGATATTTTCTCTGTGTATATCCATTGGCTTCCCAGATGCACCAGCAGGAAGAGAGATTGGGAAGTAGAGCAGCTAGGACTTGAACCAGCATTCTGATATGGGATGCCCGCATCACACACAAGTGGCAGCTTAATCTGCTGTGTCACACCAGCCCCATGCATTGTTTCTGACAAGAAGTCTGCTATGACTATTTTCCTTCTTCCTTTCCCAGTCTCTGCCCCCCTCTTCCTCTTGTATATGGCATCTTTTTTTCTTCTGGATACTCAGGATGTATTCACTTGTCATTGGTTCTAATCAACTTCATTATGATGTTCATTGTCTACTCATGCTTACTGTGCTTGAGGTTTGTTGAGGTTCTTGGATCTCTGAGTTTCTAATTTTTCTCAAATTTGGAAATTTTGACCATTTTTTTGTTTTTAAAAATTTTATTTATGGGACTAGGGTTGGGCCACTGCTTGCAACACTGGCATCCCATATGGGTCACGGTTCAATTCCAGTCTGCTCCACTTCCAATCTGGCTCCCTGGGAGGGTGGTAGAAGATGACCCAAGTGCTTGAACCCATGACCCCATTGGGGTTCTTGGATGAAGCTCCAAGTTCCTGGCTTTGACCCGCCCTAGTCCAGGCCATTGCGACCATGTGGGGAGTGAACCAACAGATGGAGGATATCTGTCTGTCTTTCTGTGTGTCTCCTTCTCCCTCTCTGCATCTCTTCCAAATAAATAAAATAAATGTTTTAAAAAAATTTTCATTTGAGAGGCAGAGAGAGAGGCAGAGCTTCCATCTGCCTGGTTCACTCATTAAATGCCAGAAATTGCTGGGACTGGGCAGGGACAAAACCAGTGGCTGGGGATACAACCCAGGTCTCCCACATGAGCGGCAGGAACTCAGTTATTCTAGCCGCTGTCTCCATCTCCCAGGGTCTGCATTGGTGGGAAGTGGAATCATGAGATAAGGCTGGGTATCAAATTCACGAACTCTGCCATGTAACCAAGGCATCTTAACTTGCATCTTATGCACTCTGGTGAATGTTTACCTGTAATTATTTTCTTAAAATATTCATTCTCATTCTCATTCTCTCTCTCACTTTCTCTTTCTTTTAGAGATTCTGATTGCAGTTATTTACTTTTTCCTTTCTAGATAGTTCCTATTGCTAGGTTTTTAGGCTTATGATTATTTTTTTTGTGATGTCTAATTGTTTTTAATCCTATCCAGTGGATGTTTCATCTCAGTAATTATAGTTTCATCTTTAGAAGTTTGATTTCAGATAGATATGTTCAATGTCTCTACTAAATACGCTCAATATTTTGCTAGCTTCTTAACCATATGGAATGCAAGGGTAATAACTTTTAATGTTCTTGTCTACCAATTCTATATTCTGTATAATTTTTGGTTTTTTAAAAAATTGACATTTTTACCCTCATCAGCTGAAGTTTCCTGCTTCTTTGCATGGCTCTTGATTGGAATCTTGGCACTAAATTCTATCTTGATGGATTCTGGGTACCTGAATTCCCATAAATATTGAACACTGTCTTGGGGGGTAATTAAATTACTTTTAAACAGTTTGATACTGTCCAGTGTTGCAGCCTTTAGTCTCATTTTGCCAGTCACACATGCTTCTGAGTCCTCTTTCACATGCTCTGTGAAATAAGAGCTTCTACCGTGACCAGAGGAAAAGAGAACCATTCCTAGCCCTGTGCACACTCCATAGGTTACCACTCCTCCTTTCAGGTTTTCCTTCTGAGGAAGGATCCACTCTCAACGGAGCTCGCTCTCCTCTCTGGCATTCTGCCTGCTAACAACATGAGCCACTGTGGCTTCCCCAGACTTCATGTGGAGGCTAGCAGTCTCCTTGAGTGGGGGATGCAGTTCTCAGAAGAAAGGTTAAAGGTCATCTTCTTGGTAAAATATTTGTATAGAGTATGACAACACTCAAAGCTACTTTGTGAAAAGGTGAATATTTTGAATATAGATATAAGAAGTCCAAACCAAATGCCAGAACTGAAGTTACTAAATAAAAATGCACATGTTCATGCAGCACGTTTTTATCAAACACCTACTATGCGCAAGCATGTCATAGGCCCTGCAGGTACAACAGTGACAATCCCTATACACAAGCAGAGGATGGAATCACATGATGAACAGGCAAACAGACCACCTAGAAACTTCTGATTCTTGGCAAAGATGGCTTCCCCGACTGGTTAGATAGTCATGTGCCCATCAAAGCATTGTAAACTAGTCACCCAGTGAACAGGGATGAGAGCAGAGAAAAATCTCCCCGAAAGATACATCCTTTGTTCTTTGTATTGTTTGCCATCCGCCCACTCTCTATTCTTCCATCCTTCTCCTGACAGTGATTTTCAACATTTTTTGTATGGAGGACATTATTTACTACCTTCATCATTCAAAGCAACCCATACATATAGCAGCCAACCTAAAGGGGATACTTTCGTCTATCTGCAATTTATACCTCTCTGTAGCAGCTTAAGTCTCTAAAAAGCAGCTCTGCTTTCTCAAAGCTAAATCTTCACTTTACCATAGAAGTTGAGCAAAAATATTGACATGCAGTCTGCAGAGATCCAGTCCAGTGACTCTGATCATATGATTTCAAAGAAAACCAGTTGCATCTCCCCCAAAGCACTTTGAATACATCCAAAATATTTGAACATTTCCTGCTGTAGTTGGTTTTTGCCTACATCTTATTATGGTCACTACCATACTCACAGGTTTCAAAGTATAGAAAAAATAATAGCAACCTCTTCTGCCCTACCAGTCTAAGGGGAAAAAAGCAAGAAAGGAAAAGAAAAAAAGGGGGGGAACATACCAGCTAGATAACTTCGCAACAAATAGGTCATTTCAAGAAAAGACATCCAATTATGTAGACTCTGATTACGGGTAATAATTTTGAAGTGTTAGGAAATTTAACAACTTCCATTCAAAACAATTAAATAGAACTGTTGAGGATAAAATCATGGCCTAGACTCAACATAGCTACAGGTGCAGAAAGAATGAGCAGGCTCACTGATTCACTGTCCTTTCTGTTCCCAGTGCCTAATGCCAGACACATCAGATAGCAAACATTAAAGCTTTGTTAAAATTAGAATTCACAGGAGGAAACCATTTTTCAGTGGCAAGATTTTCACATTTGATTTTTCAATTTTGAATCCTGATCTTTCCAAGAGATAGATCTGACAGTGAACACATTTAAAGAAAAATTTCCATTCTACATGTGTGTGTGCTTTATTTAGACAAGTCAGACATGAGATGTGGACTTTTAATTAATACCTGCTGGCCTCAATTGTCTTTGGAGTATGTCATCTTTTTATGGTAAATTCTTTCCTTAAGGATACAAAGGCTTATGGGGCAAATGAGCATGCTATATTTTAATAAAACTACTTCTAGTCATATATATTTCCTTCATCTAGAAATAGCTTAAATCTGAATTCAATTTGGAAAATTCTTTGGAGGAATCACCTCCCCTATAAAACATGGCATTAAAACTTTAGAAGGAAACCTTCCAGTTTTCAGAATGTAACTCTATCAGCAGAGGAACAATAATGGACTGGTGAACAGACAGTGTTGACTCATATCATGCAAGAGAATGGTAAGTTAAGCAATATACGGTATTCCATTGCATTACCCGCAGAGCATACACAGTGTTTCGTATGCACCGCCACCTGCTAGCAAAACATTTATGGGGTATTGTATGATTGATGGATATTGTTGGTGAAGCAATGATTGAAAGAATTAATGGTTTAATTTAGTAAGGTTAAGTGGAATTTCCACGTGACTTCTTAAAAAGACAATGGGATACACTAAAAAGCACCTTATCCAGGCAAATAAATCTCTGTGTTATGCCAAGCGAAATTTCTTTTAGTGGACAGCTACCCTTTTAGTTGGCAAAATCAGCTGTAAGATGAACACATTTTCCAAACCCTGAAAGAATTATTTCTTGTCTTAAAAATGATGACAGACCATTAGGGTTTAAAAAACATCACTCACAGATTCCTTGCCCATCTTCTTTTGTAGCCGTGTTTGCCACTGGACAGCTTGCATGACAATGGCTTCCCACCTTCTTTCAAGATTTACGATGATCAGCTGCATGGGCTGGTGGTCTGCATTCAGATTGCAGGTGTCCCGGTCATCCAGGAGATGCTGGCATAATCGCAGGATCGAGGCCACTCCTCGGCGACGCTGCTTGATTTCCCGACAGAGGGACTGTAACACAGAAACAGACCCAGTTGTGAGCGTTTCAGGGTAGAGTTTCCCAAACATGAAACACCTTCTTCCAGGATCATTTCAGATTCCAGTGACTTTGCTCAGATGTGAATACAGGACAAGAAGGGCCCTGAGATGGTCTTTGGATTGGAGGCCTCCTGGAGAGGCTTAATAATGCAAAAGAACTCAGCTACATCTCATTCTTTCATTCTGTTTCACTGATTTCCCCCTGTGAAATTTAAGGTCCTGTTTTGACACCTTGGTCATTACCAATTTCTAACCTAATGAAATAAATCAAGGAGGTCACAAGAACGCCAATCAGATCGACATGCTTTGATTCAAGGTCAAAGGAAACACAAAAGATAGAAACACCCTCCAAAAGCAATGAAATGTCTTCAAATTTAGCCCTAGTACTTTAAGGCGACGAGGTCAGTTTTTCTACTGGCTGAGAATAAGTTAAATAAGATTGCAACGAATTTTGATATATAAAGTCTGTTATCTGAAAAAATAAGATAAGCATTATTTTTCTTCCGAAGCTTGATTAACAAAGCAATAATGCTCTGAAAACAGAAATTAAGATACTGGATTATCACTGCACTATTTGTTGGTTGCTGCGTATCCTTTAATAGACATTCACACTATTTAAGAAGGATAAGCATGCAGCAAAATAGCATTTCGCCCCCGGAAGCATTTGTATTACTGCAGTGACCCTAAGCTGAACAAATCAAGCAAAGTAGTGGGTATACATGTCGAAAAATATTATATCCTTTCTTTGCCTACGGATACTGTGTAAGCGATATTCTAATTCAAAGCCTTCAGGAGAAATGATGATTATATCTACAAACATCATGGAATTACTAATCTCCATCTACTGCCACAATTGGACTGTTCTAACAGTTAACAGATTGCTTATTAATCAACAAGGGTAAACAAGACAATGCAATTTCATTTAGTGTGAGAGTTTTAATGCCTAGAAGTATTTGTGCTTAAAATGTTAATCTAGATAAGGCTTCATTAGAAGAAGTCTTAAAATGATTAAGTGCAGTTCATTGAAATGTGCTTGGAGTGGGGGTAGTAGATCAGCAGCAGGTGGACACTGCACACAGATGTTCCACTTACTGATAGAATGCGTGCTACCGCCATTTAAATGACCCTAACTCAGTAATAGCTGGAATTCTATTATTTCTGTAATGAGAGAACCCTGTTCCTTTAATATTTCTGAATTTTAAATAAGGTGAATGACAAACTCCCAAACCTCTATTTATGGCAAAATATGACTAGGAATTTTATTATTCAATTTATACCAGTGCAGCAGTTTCAGTTATGTTTCCTGAACTTATCCTTATTTATTTTCCTAGGACTCATTGCTATTTTCCTATATAACTCTTGATATAACCACGAGGTCTGACAAATTTCTTTTCTGATGCTATTCATTAGATCAACACTGAATAAAGAGAATCCCTAGACACTCAAAGATGAACCTGGGATGGGGGTGGGGGGCTACTAAAGCCATAGGCATTGTTTTCAACTCCTCCTCTAATCCTGCTAACTGTCCCCACTAGACCCACAGGCATAGTCTCCTCTGCGTGTGTATGTGCGTGTCTCTCGCTACCTCTTGTCTCTCACTCACCCATCTTCCTTCCCTCCTTCTCCCCCCTCCCCTTTCAATTTGTTCTCTTACTATAGAAACACTGTTGGGCAGAGCAAACTATGAAGCCACCAACACATCTGCCAATTTTTAGCCAATATTAAACCCTTCAAGATAACATAACCAACTGAAATTGGCTCAAGTGAGACCTACAAGTATGAATATTGAGGATTTTGGCTTTGTTTTCAATTTGCTAAAAGGGCTAGAAAAATAGACATTTCAATGTCATAGGACTATATTTTCCAAAACTGTTTTTGAATTTGGATAAATATATTACTCAAGCCAACAAAAAGTCCTAAAGTTCTTAGCCAAACTAAAATATGCAATGGATGTCAGTGTTAACACAGACCCCAGCAGGAAACATTTGCACAGCAATCCAAATGAGCTTCATTCACTGAGCATGTATTTCCAAAGTCGATCAACAGAATGCTTGAGGTTACTAAGGGAACTTGTCATTGGCCATAAGGTTTTTTGTTAGGATCCAGGACGTATCCAATATTTAAGTATTCAAATGTTTCTTACCTCTATCTCAATGCTAATCAGTCAAGATGAATACTGTGAGGGCAAGTGTGGACACAGTAGGTTAAGTTGTTGTCTGCAATGCTGGCATCCCATAGGGGATCACAGGTTCAAGTACTGTTTGCTCTGCTTCCCTATCCAGCTCCTGCTAATGCACCTAGGAGGACAGTTGGAGATAGCCCCGCCACCCACGTGGGAGACCCAGGTGGAGTTCCTGGACCCTGCCTTCGGCTTGGCCCAGCCCCAGCCATTGCCACCTTTGGGGAGTGAACCAGAGCATAAAGTACATGTGCACTCTCTCTCTCTCTGTCTCTCTGTAACTGTCATTCAAATAAATAAATAAACATTAAAAAAAAAGATGAATACTATTGTTTTAAAATTGTGAAAGCAGTTACTGGTGACATTCAACACCTAATTTTTGGATCTTCGCAATTCTGATAATGTTTGTAATTTTAAATATCCAAAAGGCTTAATCTACATTCTTTATTCTATATACACACATAGACATATCACAATTTACCCTATATACACACTCTTAAGATATTGGAACATTTGAGAATTTTATGTGGCCAACACATTTTTCAGTACCTTTTTAGACACAGGAGATTTAACCGATAAAATAGCATTCTTCACATAAATGGGTTTCTGTGACAGCCATCAGAGACACATATTTCTAATTACAAACACATACTAAGTAAAATCAGTGAATTTGCTGGCAATGTTTCCTAGAATCAGTGGCCCGCATTATTTCCATGACAAACTATGCATGGAGAAATGTTACATAACTATTTTTGGCCTATATTTCAGAGAAAATGCTATTTTTCACATAAATTCAAGCTTAGCAATGTAAATAGCGCACAGAAATAAGACCAACCAGCCTCCCTGACCTTGTCAAATGAGTCCCACACCTTGCATTTGCTAGACATTCCTTCAGGAACCCAGGCCTCATAAAAGAGCAAGCTACCTATGGTGCCTTCCCTCCAGGATCAGCGCAGTCCACGGGTAAGGCAGAGAGGAAGGTGGGATCAGACCTGCACGCAAATTCACTGTCCGAAGACATGATGAAATCTTCAAGAAAATGGCTGTGGGCCTGATGGTGCAAAACTGGTGATGGTGGAGTGAGAGTAGAAGGCCTAGAGGCACGCAAAGGTGGAAAACAACCCAGCAGCCTTGGCTCTAGGGGTGCCGCATGTGTCAGGGGAAATGAGAGAGAGAAGCAGCTGGGGAAAGAGGTGAGGCACAGAAAAGTTAGGCATCTTCCCCATGCTTGCTCGTTTTGAAGCATTTCCCTTGTTATCTACTGCGATCCTGTTGGTTTCCAGGCATAGCATTCATATCCCTTGCCAAAAAGTGTAAAGACAAGAGGCAAAGCAAACTTAGAAAGAAAAACACAACAAATTATAAATATGTCTGAGAAAGTGGCCCCAAATACCTTTCATTTTAATGGGTTTTGTTTTACAGATTTATTTATCTGTAAGGCAGAGTGGCAGAGAGATAGAAGGGGAGAAAGGGAAGTAGGAAGAGGGGAAGAAGACAGAGGAAGAGAGGGAGAGGGACAGAGGGAGAGGGAGAGTGTGTTTCTAGCCAATGTTTCACTCCTCAAATGGTTGCAATAGCTAGGGCCAGGACAAAACCAGGAGACTGGATCTTTATCCAGGTCTTCCACAAGGGTGGCAGGAGCCCAAGTACTTGGGCCGTCACCTGCTACTTTCCCAAGTGCATTAGCAAGGAGCTGGATCTGCGGCAGAGTAGCTGGATTCAAACCGGCACTTGATAGGGGATGCAGGTGCTGGTTTACCTGCAGTGCCTCCCTGCTGGCCCCTATTTGTAGTTATTTTTATTACTTGGTCAACTCCAGGCAATTTCTTCCTGCAAAGCTACTTATGTTAGTACAGGGGAATTTTGTTTGTTTGTTTGTTTATCTGGTTTTGTCTCTCCTGACCTCCTCTGTCAACTTTTCAACGTTTCTTCTGCTCATATGACTGAGCCAAGTATGTAGCATCATTTTAACCCTACTGAAGCAAGCCTTTCAATACTGGCATTTCATTCTTCACTACATATCGGATGAATGCATACACTACATAGAAAGAGTCTATCTACTTGCATACACACACGCTTGATACTACACAAGTAACACCTACTTCACAAAAGTAGATGTACATCAGCTTACAATAAAAGATAAATACATAAAATGTAAGAATGAAATAGGGAAAAGAAAAATAAAATGATACTCACAAAACACCAAAACTAAGCATATGTTAAAATCAGAGAAGTAAATCTGAGAGCGTCCTAAACAAGCTGCCTCCAATATTTCTTACAAAGTTTTGTTCAGCAGGTTAACTTAACATTGCTTGGCAGATCACTGTGAGCAGTGATGGGGCTTTAGATGATCTGTTAAATTTAAAGACAAAAAAGAAGCAATTCCACTCATAGAGGTGAACATTGCTTCACTGCATAAACTAACAAAATTTATCAAATTTTGATAAAATTCATCAAAAGTATGCCTTCATGTGGCAAGTGCAATCAAAGCATGATCTACATATTTGATATGTGCCTGCCTTCAGTCTAGTTACAGTGAGGAAGCAGAAAGAAAAGGCAAACAGTTGGGTTCCTACAGCTTAAATAATGTCAAGAGGACAGCTCTATCTCCTAATATGAGAGTTTCCTATACTTCTCCATGTTTTTTTTTTCTCTTTTGTATTTTCTATGTAAGTATTTTACCATTTTAATTTCATAAAGTGGACCATTGTTGTCTCTTTGTCTAATACCTATGGCTAGACTTTCTAGAGCAGATGTCCTGAGTGTGGTTTTTGGGCCAAGCAGTCCACAGACACTAGGAACTTCTTAGAACTGCAAGTTCTCTGGTGCCACTCCACATCTTCTGAATCAGGAACTCTGGGTGAGTCTCCCCAGCCATGAGAACTTTACAGCTTGAGAACACTAGTGTACAGGAGCCAGTTCTGCTTTTCATGTAAGAGGATATAGTTGATCAGGTTTTTATTTACTTTGGTTTTTAGAAACATAAAAGTAGAAGAGGTAGAAGTTACAAGTTCTGATCCTGGACTCAAACTAGTAGCCAGGAGCTTCGGGACCACATTCAATGTTAACCAATTATTTTCTTATTGATACCAAATGACTAAAAAAATGTAATAAATGGATCAGTGAACAGATCTTTTCACCCAGAGGTATATTTATTTTCTTGATGATCTCCAGAATTTTCAATATAATCATTAAGAACACCAATGTGTTTGGTTGTTTGCATCCAATACTCATATTTGAGGATTTTAACCCTCCTCTGTTATTTTTAGCAAGTAAGTCATTACTAAATAATGACTATAGCATATGACATTGGGCTCAATTAAATAGCTCTTCAGCTTTTGGAAAGCTTATATTACAAAACAAAGCAATGAAGACTGCTTGTAGGAGACAAGGCATCAGGTACAGATAATGTTAATGCCTGCAGAGCAAGTACGAAAACATAAAGGGCTTTACTGGTACTTCTAAGCTTCTTCATAAGATGTTTTGACTGGTTGATTCAGGATCATTGTCTTGGGAGCAAGGTTGGCAAAGATCAGATGAAAGATGTTTCTTGTAGCCATAAGCATATACTGGCTTCAGTGATGAACTGAAAACTGCTTTCATTACAGGATTAGCATTAGTGGGTAACAGGTATATAATAAAATGTGGTACCTATTCTTCAGAGACTATAATCTGGCTAGAAAGAGAGACTTTGATTCCTCAAAATGGGAGAAATAAACAAAAGGCAAAGGTTTTGATAGGACCCAACCCATCAGGTTTGATATAAATAAGATAAGAAAGTAAATGTGCTTTGTGAATAGCGAGGCCACTACCCAAATTAAGCGTGTGGGTGATATATATAGTTATTTATGGGATTGACTTGGGCAATGGGAAAGATTATTACTAGCTGGAGTAGACAGATTAGGATTCATGGGACTTTCACAGTACGAGGCTGTGAAAGCTGCTGAAGACTGGAATGAGAAGGAAGGGTGTCGGGGACCACGCAGCATGTGACCTCTTAGTGGAAAACTACTGAGGCAGGGCTAAACAGCCCAGACCAGAGAGTACTGATAACGCAACCTTGTGTGACCTTGTGCTTTAAGACCTTGTAACCTTTCCCCTACTAGCACTAGCATTGCAGCTACAAGATAAGCTCCTGCTCCTTCCCCCGCCCAATGTCCTGCCCTCCTAATCGCCCCTCCTTCCCCCACCCGACACTCTGCCTTTATGATATATAAGTGTGTGGTTGAAAAATAAAATTAGCAGCTTGATCAGGACATGTCTTGCTGCCATCCTTGTGTCTCCTGTCCCTTTCATTCCCCATGCTAGGTACTTGGCCCCAGTTGACGTCCCGCGGGACGGGACAGAAGGGTAGACATGCATTAAAAGGTTGGTGGACATTACATGGTGGACACATGGACGGAAAGGTCAAGAAACACACCTGTTATAACATATTAAAACATGATGAAAAAAATAAAATAGAATGATGATGATCATAATTCAATCATCCATCCAAATGTACTAATTTAATGCCTCTTACGTGCCAGGCGTTGTTCTCAGTGGTGAGAATATAATAACACACAAGATATACAAGATGCTTGCTTTCGTAGAACTTACATTCAAATTTATAGGTGGTGAGTAGTTGGATATAAAATATAAATATACAAGTATCAGATGTTGATATGGGCTATATAATTAAGTGGGGTGATAGAAAGTGGCTGGGGAGTTACTTTAGATTCTATCTTCAATAAAGTTTCTCTAAGGAGGTAACATATTATAATAAATTCGGATCCAGAGATAAAATATAATAGTGTTCTGAAGCTAAAATAGATAAAGCAAGATAATGTTCATAAATCAAATATAATTTATGGCATAAGAAGTCATATTTTATGATTAAGTACTGGGTACTAATTATTACATATTGGATACTCATCAAAATACATTTTAAAATTTGGGATACAATTAAGTAAAGAAAGAACTATCTTTCCCACTAATGAAACTAAAACTGGCTATCCATGTGCAAAAGAATAAATTTGACCTCTGTCTCATATCATATATAAAACTAACTCAAAATGGACCACATACCTCAATGTAAGAGCAGACACTATAAAAATATGAGAAGAAAATATATGAGTAAATATTTGTGACCCAGGTTTAGGAAATGATTTCTTACATATGACACCAAAAATACTAGCAACTTTTATACTTTATCAACATTTTAAAATTATATACTTCAAATGATTCCTTAAAAAAGGGTGAAACTACAACCCACAGAGAAGTGTTAAATATCTGAAAATCACATACTCAATATTCAATAAGAGATTTATATTCCAAGATATACAAAGGACTCTTCTTTTAAAAAGATTTATTTATTTATTTGAAAGTCAGAGTTACACAGAGAGAAGGAGAGGCAGAGAGAGAGAGGTATTCCATCTGCAACAGCCAGAACAACGCCAATCCAAAGCCAAGAGCCAGGAGTTTCCTACAGGTCTCCCAAATGGGTACAGGAGCCCAAGGACTTGGGCCATCTTTTACTGCTTTCCCAGGCAATAGCAGAGAGCTGGATTGAAGTAGAGCAGCCAGGACTCCAATTGGCGCCCATATGGGATGCCAGCACTGCAGGTGGCAGCTTTACCTGCTATGCCACAGCACTGGCCCCTACAAACAACTCTTAATACTGAACAGTATGGGTCTGGTATAGTAAGTTAAACCTCTCCCTACAGCACTGGCATCCCATATGGGTGCCAGTTCAAGTCTGGGCTGCTCCACTTCTGATATAGCTCCCTGCTAATGGCCTGGGAAAGCAGTGGAAGATGGCCCAAGAGCTTGGGCCCCTGCCCCAGTGTGGGAGACGCTGAAGAAGCTCCTGGCTCCAGTGGATGGAAGACCTCTCTGTCTCTCCCTTTCTCTGTCTGTAATTCTGCCTTTCAAATAAATAACTCTGTTTTAAAAAAAACTTAACAACATAAAGATGAGAAATTCAATTCAGTTTTTAAAATGGACAAAGTACTTGAATGGGCATTTCTCTGAAGAAAACATACAAATGGCCAATAAACATAGGAAAAAGACATTCACTATCATTAGCAATCATGTAAATATATGTCTAAACCATAATTAGATAACATTTTACCACCATCAGGATACCCACAACAAAAAAGAATTGATATAGAAAAATTGGAACCCTCATCCATTGCTGGTGGGACTGAAAAGTGGCACATCCACTTTAGAAAAAGCATTATATTTCCTCAAAAAGCCCAACATAGAATTACCAATTGATCCAGCAATTTCACACCTAGGCAAAAGACTAAAGATAACTGAAAGCATATGACGCACAAACCCTGTACAGTACACAAATATTTGTTACAGCATTTTCATAACAGCCAGAATGTTGAAATAACCCAAAAATCTATCAACTGGGGAGCAAACAAAATTTAGTATATCTATACAATGAGACATTATTTGGCTATAAAACAGGAAGGAAGTATTGGTACACACTTTAACATGGATAGACACTGAGTTCCTTACCTAAGTGAAAGAAGCCAGACACAAACAGTCACATGTTATATGATTCCTTTAATAAAAATGTCCAGGAAAAAGCAAATGCATTGAAACAAGGAGTAGTGGTTGCCAAGGGTTTCAGTGAAGGGAAAACAGGGAGTGCCTGCCAATGGGTTAAAGAGTTTCTTTAGGTTCTGGAATTAGATTTTATGGTAAGTGAATTTTATCTCAACAATGCTGTTATTTAAAAAGAACTCTTGGTAAGGCCAAATATATTTTGTCAACCACATAACTGATGATATAATCAGACAATTTATCATTCTTTTAAGGTGAGTCATGACAACACATGCTTATGATATTACTAATTACCATGGTCCTGCAACCATGGGTCAATATAGGAGTAACATAGTTAGAAATGCAAACTGAATGCTTTTTTTCTTGTTTCCATTATGGCTATAGTTTCCTCAGATAGAGTAATTATTATAAACCTGTAAATCTAAGTCAACAGATGAGACATTGTGTTATATGATAAAAGTAAGGCAGTATAATTTTAATATAGCTGTCTTACTTCTAGAAAGATGAAATATAAACAGGGAAGCACACATGGCTGTGGCTCTGGAATAGCAAATGTGGAAAATAAAGGATGTCAATTAAATCTAATTATTACCAAGATGAGTCTAATTTATGATTACATGTATCTTAAGAAATCACAATATATTGTGTTGTTGGTGTCAGTACAAAAATTAGAGACCTGTCATCAGATGTATTTCAAGGACTTCACCAAAGATCATTCTGATATTATATACCTAAGCAACACAATAAAAATAATGTTATAGTGTTTCCAAGGATTTCAGGATTCAAATAACAACAACCAATTATTGGGACTTATCACTGATACTAGATTGTTCTCTCTCTTTTTTTTAAAAGATTTTATTTATTTATTTGACAGGTAGAGTTATAGACAGTGAGAGAGACAGAGAGACAGGTCTTCCTTCCGTTGGTTCACTCCCCAAATGGCCGCAATGGCTGGAGCTATGCCAATCTGAAGCCAGGAGCCAGGTGCTTCTTCCCAGTATCCCACATGGGTGCAGAGGCCCAAGGACTTGGGTCATCCTCTACCGCCTTCCCAGGCCACAGGAGAGAGCTGGACTGGAAGAGGAGTAGCCGGGACTAGAACTGGTACCCATATAGGATGCCAGAGCCTCAGCCAGAGGATTAACCTAGTGCGCCATGGCGCCTACCCCTGGACTGTTCTTAACAGTATTTCTTAGTATTTTCACTAACCCTCTGTATTAGTGCTATTCTCATGTATTTATACGTATCATGCATTTTCCAAGAACTTGTATGTACTGACTCATTTAATTCTCATAGCAGGATGATAGTATATATGCTACATCATCTACTTTAGAAATGAGGAGAAAGACACAGAGAACTTAAATAACTGACCACAGGAATAGAACTGAAAAAGCAGCAAAGGCAGGATTTTAATCCTGACAGCCTGAATCCCAAGCTTTTCATAAGAAAGCTGAAGAAGCTTCTGATATTTCTATATTTTCAGACTAACTCACCCTTAATTTCTAACCAGAAGTACTCACAGCCAGAAAGTTAGTACTGATAAAAAGAACTGTGAACCTCTTTTGTACACCTTTCAGAGGTCCAAACTTCTCCCCATTGTTAGGCTTACAAACATGTAAGAATTCATAGTCAATGCAATAGGGTGAGTGCAGTTATGATAACAGAGGTGAAAAGATAGTAATTCATTCACTGAATGTATTTATCGAACACCTACTATAATGGACACTTTTCTAAGTGCTTGAGTTACATCAGTGAACTCAACAGACAAAGCCTTCTCTTCTCAAGGACCTCATATTCCAGCAGACAGCAGGAGTAATCTCTTTCCTAAGCTAGATATAAATTTTAAAAATAATAAGAGATCGAACAAAGATAGGAAACATTCATTGGGCGGTTATCATTTTTAGTATGGGGTCAGCTGGTTTTTTGATCCTGACAGTGCCATTTTTGAGCCAATTATGTACTTAGCTACATCTAATGTATAAACTTTTCAGATAAGCATTTCTATCCTGGAGTTGTAAAATAATTCTTCCAGACAGCAAAAGATAGTTCAAATGAAGGTATGTAAGATAACTCGCATATTTTAAAGAAAATAATGGGTACATGACATCTGTGTATTTTAACTGACTCCAAACTTCAATGACAACGTCAGCCAGCATAGACTCAGCTCAGTTGCAAACCCTGGGACCTAATCTATATTGAAGCTAAATATTCTATAAGCATGCAGTGAAGTGCAAAAAATAGCAATTGAAAAATGACATGATTAAATGGCACGACATGCAATCATTTGCTCTCAATTATATCAATGTATCTTCTTCATTTCTAGGAGTCAGGCAGAAATATTGTTTTTTAAATGCCTCTATTAAATTGGTCACCAATAATAAAATAGATGAGAGTCCTAATAAGCTCATTTACATAACATACATCATACACTACAAAACTATTCTCTCCAAACAGTTTTGCTCATAGATTTGTCTCTTAGTTGTCATGAGTCTTCGCTACATTAGCAGATTTTAAAGGCGTAATACTGCCTTCAGGACCATTTGTACAAAAACGTTTATGAAACTTTACTAGTTAACCCTTGGCAGGATCCTTATTGCTAATTATGGAAGAGGTATTGATATAATATCTTGGCTGTCACATTTTATTATGGTGATGGTAGGAGCAGAATCTAGGTCTGACATTTTGGAAATATCATCTAATTGCAAGTCAGAAACAGAGAATGACAGTTTTAAGTAGATTATAACTTCTTTCAAAATAGCAAACTGATTTATTTAATGTAAAAGCTAGATTTTAAAAACAGCATTAAATCCCCCTGAATTGGTTCACTAAGCACATCTCTATTGATTCTGAGAAAAGGAGCTGGATTGTATGCCAAAATAGTTTTGAAATTGTACATGCTGATGTCAGCTTAGATTCAAACACTAAATTATTTCTTATAACCATTTATAATCAAAATATTTTAATTTTTAAGAAAAACCATTGTCCCTCTGTTAGCTCACCTGGTCAGCAGATGAGTGAGGTCCAGAGACAGGACAATCACCTATATTTCCAAGGCTGGAGTAGCATGGCCTTTGGAAATACAAAACGATCACACTTTGTCCTGTAATCTAGGATCCTTCCCAAGTGAAAATTGAATCATTAAGGGTCACCAAGATTATTAATACTACAAATTATTGGAGACCCTTGGATAAACAGTGTCATCAAGAAAAATGATCATTCTTTTACCAAATTCATTTATGTTTTAATAGTATGAACGTACATCTTTTGAAATTTTTATACACACACACACACATATTCTATTTGGAAGAGAACATTCTTATTCCTGTTAGCTTTTACAAAGGTGTAGATCAAAAATATAATAACCATTTTAAAAATGCAGACCCTCACTGTGCTACCGCATGAAAGCTGTTGTTATCCCTGTGTGGCATTCCTTAATTTCTTTGTTCCTTTCCCTACACTAGGTTAAGTACTTTTATATACGTTTGTTTTTAAAAATCAAGCTCGGTGGCCTTGTGCTTTGTTTATATTCACATGTAATTAGTAATATGTTATATACTTCCTTTTCTAAATTAAAAACACTATTAAAATTCCAGACATACAAAACAATATGAAGATTAAGTTACTCTAAAGAAAACTGTAATAGCTTACAGATTGCTTGTATCATTACTAAAATGCCGGTATCTATTACAGAGTCTCTCTGGAATAAAGAATGTACTTTTGGCAATAATCTTTTAAAAACATGCCCATTATTGTTAAGATGCTAAACTAGTCTGCAATTATGGAAAGGTAACTTTTAACAGCAAGGGGAAAAGGGTGTTGGATATAAATGCAACTCAGCCATTATATTACAAAGTACTTTTCCTAAACCCCCCACAATCACTCTATTCATAAGCAGATCAGACATTAATTGCCGTTTTTTACATTATTATATTTTGAAATATATTTATAATACCCAGTGTGGTTTTATCTCTTATTGATTCCATAGGAATCGTTTGAAAGTAATTCTGGAGAGTGTATGAGAGAAACACTTTTTTCTAGATTATCTGTTGATCCCAGCTGCCTGAAGTCATCTTTGTTTTTAATGGATCTTTAGTGTTCACTAGCCAGGTCACAGATGTACGGGGAAGTCTTCAAGAAGGAAGAGTTATGCATGACAAAGTGCAGTATGACACACTTATTTTATAAAATCTATGAGAAAAGGATTAGTATAAAGAGCATGCCTGGAGAATGAAGGAGCTTTAAGATGCTGTGTTTTAAATATAATTTGCCCTTTCCCAAACTCATGCAGATATGTTTTTAAAGATTTTTTTTTAAATTTTATTTGAAAGGCAGAGTGACAGACAAAGGGGGAGAGATATAGAGGGAAACAGATCTCTTTGGGGAGTGGTGCACTTCCCACTAGGCCATAAAGGCCAGTGTTTGGCCAGATCAAAGCTAGGAGCCAGGAGCTTCATCCAGGTTTCCCACGCAGGCGGCAGGGGCCCAAGCACTCAGGCAATCCTCTGCTGCTTACCCAGGCACATTAGCAAGGATCTGGATTGGAAGTGGAGCAGCTGGGACACAAATCAATGCTCATATGGGATGCTGGTGTCACAGGTGGTGGCTTACCTGTTCTACAGTGCCAGCTTCTCTCATGCAGATGTGTAAACATGAAAGTCATAACTTAACAGAACTAAAGGGTAGAAACGTAATACAGGTATGATGTTTAGCCGTTAAGGCCTAGTGAGAAGTCCTTAGGTCCTTGTGAGATACAACTCGTAAGGTAGTTCTCAGAGGAGAGTTGTTAGAAAAGCCTGAGTGTGAGCCCAGCCTCTCTCCTACTTCCTGGCTTGCTATGTGATCACTGGCACTCTGCCACATGCCAGGGGGCCTTTGCTAAAGCCTATATCATGCTATTTTCATTTGAATCTCCCCCCCCCAAAAAAAAAAAAAAAAACTGTGAGCTAAATAAAACTTTTCTCTATCAGTTAGCTATCTCAAGTATTTCATTGTTGTAATGAAAAAGCTAACAGAAAGCAGGAGCCAGGATGACCCAAGAGAACGCTAACGTGGGGCACACAGGCAACGTGGCCCAGGGAAGAGGGCAGATTCTCGGACTAACCAATTTCCTGACTTGCTCAGTCCTGCTGCCTGGTATTTTTCTCACTGTCGCATGCACACACAGTTGGCTATGGTCCACCTCTCTCCTCCACTAAACCCCATTTTTCAAGATGTATCTCTGGCTAACATACTCTTTTTTAGAAAGATTTATTTATTTATTTATTTGAAAGGCAGAGACAGAGGCAGAGATAAGAGGCAGAGGTGGTGGCCAGAGGTGAGAGAGGGAGAGGGAGTGAGAGTCTTTCATCCACTGGTTCACTCCCTAAATGGCCACAACAGCTGGAGCTGCGTCTATCTGAAGTCAGGAGCCTGGAGGTTCTTCCAGGTCTCTCACACAGTTGCAGGGTCCCAAGCTCCTGGGCCACCTTCTACTGCTTTCCTAGGCCAAAGCAGAGAGCTCGCTTGGAAGTGGAACAGCCAGGACTTGAACTGGTGCCCAGATGGGATGCAGGCACTGCAAGTGGTGGCTTTACCTGCTACACCATAATGTCTACCCCTAACATACTCTTTTTTCCCTTTGAAGCCACTCCTGGATCTCATGACTAAACTCCAGGTGTTATTGGAATGATTAGCTAGGAAGTGATATTTTAGAGTATTCCTATTATTCCACAATCCTACAGATGGGAAACAGATAGACTCAAGAGCTCCAGGGACACAACAAGAATGCAGGAAGAGAGTCCGGCTATGGGAAATGATACCTCTAAAGAGGAGGACAATGACACTAGATAGGAAAAGTTAGCATTAGAAAAGACCCTTCTATGTATTCATTTATTCCTCCCTGACCTGGAAAATGTAGATACAGACAACTTTATAAACTTCATATTCCTGAATTTAACAGCATCTAAAATAAATGCAGGAGATCTTTCTGTGAATTTGGACAGCTGGGAATTTGTGTCTTAGTGGTTTCCTTTGTATTTGTGGTGGGAGCCCAGGGCAACATGGTTCTTTTTCACCAGTTTTCAGTACTCCCAAAGATGCAGTAATACTAAAGACAAGGTTGCTTAGACATTTAATTAATATGTAACATCAAAACACTCTTGAACTATTCTGTTAGGTGGCAGAGAGATACTGACTAAATAGTAGCCAACAGGTAGATGGTTATAATGATTATTAGCTCAAAGCAGTATGTTAGAAGCTTGAGAAAAGAGAGTATAATAAGAACTTCATTCTTTAAACGCTCTGCTAAAATAAAATAGGGGTTCAAAAGCATTTTCTTGAAAAAAGCTAATTTTCCTTTTACAAGGACTCAGTTTCCTGGAAAGAGACACCACCATGTTTCCTGTCTGTATCCCAAAAGAGAAGTGAATGCATGCAAGGTAGTCCTCTGGAAATTCATCTAATCATTGATGTGTTTTAATGGAACAAAACCACGATTTAGTGTCTTCTAGTTTGTCACAGCTAGTTATTTGATTTCAACTAAGTCACATAATTTCTATGTGTCCTCAGTATCCTTTCCCTAAAATGCATTGATATTAAAAAAAAAAAAAAAGATTTATTTATTTGAAAGGCAGAGTTACAGAAAGAGAAGGAGAAGACAGAAAGAGATATCTTCCATCCACTGGTTCACTCTCCAGATGGTCTCAAATGCCAGGGCTGGGACAGGCCAAAGGCAGGATCCAGGAGCCTTATCTGGGTTTCCCATGTGGGTGGAAGGGTGCCAAACACTTGGGCCATTTCTGCTGCCTGTCTCAGGCTGTTAGCAGGGAGCTGGATTGAAAGTAGAGCAGCCAGGACATGAATGCTCCCATATGGGATGCCAGAATTGCGGCAGAAACTAACTACTAGACCACAATGGCAGCCCCAAATGCAATTATATTTTACCTTTTAACATCTTCTGGCACCATTTTCTACATTAACTTTATTGTGAAACAGGAAAAATATCATATGGTACCCTATGATAGCTTTTCACAAAATAATTTTAAAATGTAACTTATGATACGTCTCAAATGAGTTACAAATTGGCTCTCATCTGATAAACTTCTAGGTGTGATAAAATATTATTTTCATTATTTTTTTAAATTTTACTTTTTCTGGGCCCTAATTTTGGAACAGTGGCTTCAACTAGATAAGTACATTGTTGCAATCATATAAGGCATGAAATAACTTTGCTTGTTCTCAGATACTGGTCATGTTACAATTATATTTTGACATCTTCAAAGTTGAACTCCAAATAATTTTATAGTGACAACCATAGGCCTAAGCAAAGCATACCAGATTGAAAATTTAACTTCCATCACTGCTTTGCTGAAGCTTTCAAGTGCTCTGCACCAGTACTTTATTAAGAGTTAGGATGGCATGGTTGAATGGATACTCATTGGCTCTCTTGCTGGAAGTCTTGGCTGACAGATAAAAGGGTGAATGTGTCATGAAATATCTTCCAGTTCCTAAAAGTCATTTCTTCTGGGTCATGACTGAAGGGTACAAAGAACAGCATTTTGAGAAAGGGAGGAGGACATGAGGGGGAAGAAAACCTTGAGCTACTGCCTACTCTGTGCTTTCCAAAGAATACTTCAAAGTCGCACCTGTCAGTCTATCTTTTCATTTATCCTCCTGACATTAAATTCAAAAAGAGAAGTAAAATATCCGTGGGGAAAAGAATGTGATATTCTAAACATACACAGTATAACTTAGGATTTAATCAACAGTTTAGAGCATCAGTGAAATTAACAGAGATAAGTTAGGCTATTTTTTTTTCCAGATGGGAAAAATGATTTATGCCTCCGCCCTATCTTAGAGAGGTTTTGGGAGGATTAATGAGCTAATGTCTGTAAAGCTCTTTAAGCTCCTCATATAAAGGTGCAACATAAACACAAGGTGAAAAATGCTAGCAAAGTCTACACTGAATTGAGCTCCCAAGAGTAAGCCCCCAGAAATGAGAGGCTGTTGCAGGTCAGGATGGTAAATCTGAGTTCCAGTGCCATGGGGTTTGTTGTCAGCTGTATGCTTAAGTCTGCTTAAAACAGTCCTAGTAGTATTAATATGCATCTCTACATTTCCTATTCATCTCAGTGTCTCTCATGATGGCCACTTTTTATTTTCATTCACCAGATGAGGTAGGATCGCTATCTCTGTTTTATGGAGGAAAAACTGATATCCAAAAATTGCAAAGACATCAGTGATGACCCACAAGGAAGAACTGGTTCGGCATTACTGGACCATGGTCTGCATTGAGACTGAGAAGATGCAAGCTTCCATTTGGCTTTGGTTGTGTGGTCTTGGCTAAGTCATTTAATTTATCAGACTTGGTTTCCTAGTCTTTGAAATGAGGAGGCTGAACTAGCTGGATGCTTTCATGTCTCATCTGGGGATGAAATTCTACAACCTGCTAAATAGTTGTGATTATCTGTTGATGCCAAGATAATATCGTTGGTTCTATGAAGGGCATGTAAAACAAACAAAATTTTAAGATAGTTCCTACTCTTAGAGCTTATACTCTAGTTTACTGATAAGATACACAGATTCCTATCTACACATACCTGAATAACATGTAAATAAGCACATAAAACAACACAGGGATTTGTTTAATCACTTATCTGCAGGCTTCTACACATCCACATATTATTCTGTTCCCCATTTCACTTCAAATCTCAATTTACAGTCACTTACTCGAGATATTTCCTCATTTCCTGCCATAAGAACACACAGGTCCCTATTCAGGAATTCCCATAGCACATGATGTTATCCCCTATCAAATTCTATTGTACCTACCTCATCTTAGATGCTGCATTCCTTGGAAGAAGAAGGCTCATGACAGTATCCCTAGAATTGTCTGTCACAGTACTTGGCCTGTGCTGTCTTTTCCTTTCTAAGTAGCACGACCCTGTGAATCTTACACATACAGCATTATTTTCAATGGTTTTCACAGAGGTTTCTCTTTCTTATTTAAAAGCAACTGTGGTCTGATGCACTTCAGGGAAAGAGAGGCTCTTCACCAGAGGAAGGGCTGAGAAGCACCCACCCCCCATGCTCACAATCTATCCCAACTGGCAAACAGTGCCGAATGCTAACATCTCTAACCCTGAGGTCACTCTTAGAGCTAGCCTCCTAGGAAGGTATCAGCAAGATGGCAAAACAGGAATTCCTGGGGCTCATTCCCCTGTCAGATACATCCAACTGAACAACTATCCACTCATAAAAATATCTTTGTTAAGAATTAAGAAAAGGGGCCGGCACTGTGGCGTAGCAGGTAAAGTTGCTGCCTGCAGTGCCGGCACCCCATATGGGCACCGATTCAAGTCCTGGCTGCTCTACTTTTGATCCAGCTCTCTGCTATGGCCTGGGAAAGGAGAAGATAGCCCAAGTGCTTGGGCCCCTGCACCCATATGGGAGACCTGGAAGAAGCTGCAGGATTCTGGCTTCAGAATGGCACAGCTCCAGTCATTGCAGCCATTTGGGGGAACGAACCAGCAAGAATTTCTCTCTCTCTCTCCTCCGGGTAACTCTGCATTTCAAATAAATCAATAAATCTTTTAAAAAAAAAGTTAATAAAAATAGACACAAGATTATAATTCTTAGATGTACCACTGAAATAAGACAAGACATACTAAAGAGGGTAGGAAGGGTGGGTTCACATTACCAGTGTCATTCTTCCCCCAAGCTTGGGCAGAAAGATTGTAAAGAGGTATCTTCTGTCTGCGGGAAGGAGAGGGAAGTTGAGTGGCTGCCTTTGGGGCTCCAACAACATGACAGTCTCCATTGCTTCCGGCACCATACTAGATCCTGCAGTCCCCAGCCTAGTGCTAGTGGACTCAGTCTCTAGGTCTTTCCAAGTGTCAGGTTTGCTTGTGCCCAATACAGATGCATGGCCCTAGGCACTAGGACAGTCTCCTTAGATATACATTCCAGGATGCCCATCCCCAGGCCAGTCCCCAAGGCCTCATACTCCTGTGGACCCAGGCTACAGATTTACCCCAGCTCTGGGCTATTCCTCAAATACTCCAGGATCACACCTTTGAACCTAGGCTGTGAGCCAGCTCCAGGACCCAGATCCTACCTCAGACTCAGGTTGCAGGCCTATTCCCATGGACCAAAGTGCCAGGCTTAATCCAGCACCTGGCAAGCCCTACAGATTAGGCTCAGTTTAGTTCTAGCAAACCCCAGCTGAGAGTCAGCTCCTATTGACACAGGTTTTAGGTTCACTTCAGTAGGACCTAGCTCGGTACCCACCTCAGTGGACTCAGCTCAGTCTAATTTCATAGACCCTGGTTACAGGCTGGTCTCTATGGATTCAAGCACCAGGCCAATCTACCTACTGAACTAGCCAAGCCAATATATTTGAGGACTCCAAAAGCCTGCCCATGGACCCTGACAGATGCTCCACCCAGAATCTGACTGGCTGATTGGTAAAGGACTTTCTGTGATGAAGCCAGTATAAAAAGACAGGAATAATTGACTACTTCTTCAGATGTGAAGACATTAATGCATGGCCACAAACATTACCAACAATCAGGGAAACATGACACAGCAAAAGAAAGTAAAGCAGCAATTACTGTCCCCAAAGAAATGGAGAATTACAAACCACTGGGCAAGGAATTCAACATAATCATCTTAAAAAAAAGTCAACAGGGGGCTGGCACTGTGGTATAGTATGTTAAGACTCTGCCTGCAGTGCCAGCATCCCATATGGCTACCAGTTTTAATCCTGGGTGCTCCACTTAAGATTCAGCTCTCAGTTAATGACCTGGGAAAGCAGTGGAAGATGATCCAAGTGCTTGGGACTCTACACTCAAATGGAAGACCCTAGAAGAAGCTCCTGGCTCCTGGCTTCGGAATGGGCTAGCTCTGGCCATTGTGGCCATTTGGGGAGTGAACTAGCTGATGGAAGATCTCTCTCTCAGTCTCTCCCTCTCTTTCATTCTGTAACTCTGCTTCTCAAATAAATAAATAACTCTTAAAAAAAGAAATTCAATGAGTTATAAAAGAACATTGAAAACTAAACTAACTGTGGTGAATAATACATTTTTTAAAACAGAGAGATAGTTCTACAAGGAGATGAAAATGATAAAAAAAAAAAATCCAGGCAGAAATCCTGATGCCCTGCACACAGTAACTTAAATGAAAAATTACATAGAAAGCTTCAATGGCATATTCAAAAACAGAAGAACCAATGAGGTCTAAGAAAGGTTACTTGTGATTACCAAGTAAGAAAAAGAAAAAGAAAAAGAAAAAGAAAAAGAAAAAGAAAAAGAGTGAAGAAAGCCTATAGGAATTATGGGACATGATCAAGTGAAATAATATATGCATATAAGAGTCTCAGAAGGAGTAGAAAAGAAAAATGATGAGAAAGCTTATTTAAGGAAGTAATTACAGAAAATTTCCCAAATATGAAGAGAGACCTAACATCCAGATTCACAAAATTCAAAGAGTTTCAAATAGATTATACAAATAGATTATCACCAAAACAGATTACCAAAAAAAATTGTCTAAAGTCAGAGAGTTTTGAAAACAGCAAGAGAAAAGCAAGTAATCTCATAGAAAAAAAAAAAACAACTCTGCAACTGTAGATGATTACTTAGCATCAACTTTGCATGCCAGGAGAGAGCGGGAGGACACAAAATTCTGAAATAAAAAAAACTGTCAACCAAGAATATCATGCGAAGCACAGATGACGTTCAGAAATGAAGGAGACATAAATACTGTCTCAGAGAAAAAAATAGCTATGAGAAGTTCATAACTACTAGAGCTATCTTATATAAAATTCCTTTTTTTTTAAAATTCCATGTAAGGTAAACAAATTTATGTTTAAGAACTTAATGATACTTCCCACCCTACCTTTCCTTGCATCCAGGCTGCCTCCATTCCTCCTCCTTCCTCTATTATTCCCTGTCTTAAATTTTACAATGATCTTCTTTCAGTTTACTCCTTACATGAAATTCTAAAGAGAGTTCTTCAAATAAGAGGATGCTAATAACATAAAAATATATGGAAATATAAAACTCACTGTAAACATATGAATATAGTCAGACTCGTAGTATCCTAACACTGCAGTGGTGCTCAAATCAAATTTTACTCCAGTATAAAAGCTAAAACATGAAAATACTAAAAATAATGATGGAGGTTGGGAATTTGGTGCAGTGGTCAAAATGCTGCTTGTGATGCCTGAATCCCATGTTAGAATGCTTGCTTCAGGTCCTGACTCCTCCACTCAGATCCAGCTTCCTGCTAATGTACACCCTGGGAGACTTCAGGTGATGGCTCAAGTTCTTGAGTCCCTACCACCCATGTGACAGATGTGAATTGAGTTTGGGGCTCTTGGCTTTGACCTGGTCCAGCTGAAGCATTTGTTGCAGGCATTGGGGTGTGAACCAAAAGACAGATCTCATGATATCTCTTTTTCTCTACCTCCCTTCTTGCCTCCCTGTCTGTTTCTCTCTCTTCCTCCCTCTTTCTCCTCCCTCCTTGAAATAAAGATGAAAGAAAGAAAATAAGCAAGGAAGAAAGAAGGAAGGGAGGGAAGGAAGGAAGGAGGGAGGGAAGAAAGGAGGGAGGGAAGGAGGGAGGAAACATCATGTTGTACACACATATATACAATTCTTATTTGTCAATTATACTTTAAGAAAACCTAAAGAAAAAATCCAACCTCTGCCTTCCCAATCTCATTACAAAATTTCAAGTCAACAGGACATACTACTTTAGTTACAGAACAGCTACCTCATAGTCAGATTGCATCGTTCCAGCTTGACTGATACAAGCTCTGCAAGACCATTGCCTTGCTCTGGAACACTGAATACCTTCCTGGTGAATGAGAAAACTGTAGACCTAGTGGTTTACTTTCTTTTTTTTCTTTCTGATGGGCAGAGTTAGACAGAGTGAGAGACAGAGAGAAAGGTCTTCCTTCCATTGGTTCACTCCCCAAATGGCCACCACAGCTGGTGTTGTGCCGATCCGAAGCCAGGAGCCAGGTGCTTCCTTCCTGGTCTCCCATGTGGGTGCAAGGGACCCAAAGCACTTGGGCCACCCTCCACTACCTTCCTGGGCCACAGCAGAGAGCTGGACTGGAAGAGGAGCAACCGGGACAGGATCTGGCGCCCCAACCAGAACTAGAACCTGGTGTGCCAGTGCCGCAGGAGGAGGATTAGCCTAGTGAGCCGTGGCGCGGGCCCTAGTGGTTTACTTTCAATCTCCCTGACATCAGACATGACTCCTATGCTTCAGTATCAATAGGCAATTTGCCATTTAATGTACATAGTCTATACTTTCTCATCAATGAATTTTAACCAAATTAAAGAGAATCTAAATCTTCTATCTTGTTTTGTATTCAGGTTGAAATACTTGTATAGGGAGCAATTTATGTACTACCAAAGAGGACCTATCTCAACACTCTGTTCTAGATAGCAAAAGCTCCTCCTTAAGAATAAATAAATGGAGAAATCAATACACACATCAGCATACATTGCATTTCAAAAGAGGGCCCAGTGTGAGGACTGAGAGCAACAGATTCTTCTTGAAATAAAGTAATACAAGAAAAGAGAAAACCTCAGAAAAAATCAGTTCACTTTTTGAAAATATGCACAAAGACATTATATTCATGGCACTGAGGCATGTACTTCTGAAGATGGAATGATCGGTAAACACTGTAAAAAGATGAACAGAACTTTTTTGAATTAAAGTTGCAACAAAGACACCAAATTGCAAAATCAGCTGCTACAGAAACAGAAAACAAGCTTGAGAATTGCTCGAGAGTCCCTGGATAAAGAAATGAAAACACAACTTTTATTTTTTTAAGGATTTTAATTTATTTGAGGCAGAGTTACAGATAGAGAAGGGAAAGACAGAGAAAAAGGTGTTCCATCTACTGGATCATTCCCAAAATGGCCACAGTGGAAGGTGCTGGGCCAATCTGAAGCCAGGAGCCAGGAGCTTCTTCTGGGCCTCCCACATGGGTGCAGGGACCCAAGCACTTGGGCCATCTTCTACTGCTTTCCCAGGCTATAAGCAAAGAGCTAGATTGGACATGAACTGGCACCCATCTGGGATGCTGGTGCTACAGGTGGAGACTTAGCCTACTAGGTCACAGCTCTGGGCCCAAAAATACAACTTTCAAATGAAGGGAAGAACTAGCAGACTCAATACACACAGAGTAGGACTCAAAAGAATCACCAGGCGTTTTGATGGTAAAAGATTATATTTCCCCTAAAAAATATTATAATCAGCCAAATAATTGTTTATATGTGAGGTAAAAGTAAATATATATTCAGGATTTCAAGGGTTTGGAAAATATACTAGGAATGTACGTTTCATGTGAAAATTATTAGAAGATGATCCAAAAGCCAGTACAAAGAAAAATTTTTAAAAAATTTTTGGTGGATCATGGTATTTAAAAAAATGAAGTTGAGCTATGATAAGAGTATTATGAAGAATTAACTGAGTTACTTTTAACGTTCTTGGAAAATACAATACAAATGTCAAAAGAAATGATGTGGAAAATTGATAACAAAGATACTCAAGGATATGCAAAGCCTTTATATAGGTTGCACAGCACTTTAAGTCTCCTAAGAGATGAGAAAAGAAAGGCTAGCCTGGTATTTGCATAGCCTTTGGTTAGTTCTGTTGGATTCAAACCCTCCGCTCTTCAGCCTCATTGTTAATTTTATCTAAGAGTTTTCTGTCTTCCATTTCCCAGATACCTGTACATTTGCTTGTAATCACTGTGCCAGCAGTTTATTGGTGTGTTTCTTTCTACTTTAAAAATGACTCAATCAAACAAGTCTCTGTTGATTTATAATCCAATGGAAATATATTCATGTTATCTATGCTGCCATCCTGGCTGAAATTCCTAAGAAGGATTCTCCCTCTCCCATCTGTATTCAAATTATAGAGAGATGACAGTCTTGGAAAGGACATGGTACAGAGAGAAAGCTTACCACCATGGTGCCAAAGGCAGTAACAGTGAAACTTTGGTTCAAAAGATGCTTTTGCCTTTTTGAAACATCATTTTTGATAAAGTAAATGTGAATCCTGGTGTATAGATTTGGCTAGATCCCACAGAAATTTTATGCCAAACTGAAAGTGATGTATAGAGAAATTAAATGACATCCATGATTGAATAAGTTTATCAATAGAAAAAGATTGGCTATTACATGATCACAGAATGTTAGAGTTGAAGAGAATCTTTTCAATTCAGAAACTAAATTTACAAATAAAGAGTATCAGGCAAAGAGAAATTATTTACCAAATATTACATATTGAAAGTCCTAGCTTATAATGTTGTCAACCAAAGGAACCTATTGAAAGCACTTACTAAATACTATTTTTAAATATTTACTTATTAATGTATTTACTTATTTATTTGAACAGGAGAGCAACAGAAAAAGAAGCAAAGACAAAAAAAGACACAGAAAGATATCTTCCATCTTCTAGTTCACTTCCCAAGGCTTGCAACAGCCAGATCTGGACCAAATCTCACAGGCAGGAACTCCATCCTGGTTACCCAAAGGCATGGCAGGGACCCAGATATTTGGGCCATCTTCCACTGCCTTCTCAGGTGCAATAGTAGGAAGCTGAATTGGAAGCAGAGCAACTGGGACTTGCATTGGTACCCCAATAAGGGATACTGGTGCTGCAAGTGACAGCTTAACCCACAGTTGCACAACAGCAACCCACTAGATACTATTAACTGGTAAAGAATTATGTGATGGTAAAGTTACAGAAGATGACTTCCAATTCAATATTAACATTAAAAAATAAATTTTGTTTCTCTCCTTAACGGAGGGCCTAGTCATCTGTGTGTCTTGGGGTGGGAGCAATAATCTTGGGAAAATATGAAGATGTAACAGGAGGGCTTATCAAAGAGGGTCAGGGAGCCAGAAAGAAAGAGAAAAGAATGAAAGAAAGGCAAAGAAAATGGATTCCATGTAACTGGTTTGTTACCTTGTTCAAAATTTGAAGAGTCGCCCTCAGGTAGAGACCCATCCTTAATTATCTCAGACTTGGTTTCCTTCACGCCCAAAGTGCTGTCCCTTCCCACAAGTCAAACGTCACACTTGGAAGGCTTTCTGATTACCTCATTTCTTCCTACTCTTGAGAGGAAAACAAAAAATCCCTGTGGTTTTAGCTACATAGAAATAGGTCCAATTAATAGATAATTCAATTCTTATAGACCGTATATACAACACACCTTAAGTAACTGAAACTTCAAGGTGTGAGTTTTATCTATTCACCATAAATCTACTCTATTAAATATAAATGCTTTAAAAATGTACAAGCTCATGCTTTAGAAATTATAATGCTTATGGGTAACATATTTTGTACTGAGCAGGACCTATTTTAAGCAGCTTTTATATATCTTCTCCTATTTAACACCACAACCACTCTCTGATGTAAGCACTACTATAATATCCAATTTTAAAATGGAAGCCAATGCCTTTCATGGATCAGAAAGATGTACAGCTGGGATAAACTCAAGCATGTTTAAGCCCTCAACACAATGATGGATCAGATTACCTGTTCTAATTAGTTTTTTTTTTCATTTGTATGTATTCATTTTCATTTTATTTGAAAGACAGACACGAGAGATATTTTCCTTCCACTGGTTCACCTCCCACACGCCCACAACTCCTAGGGCTGGGCTGGGCCAGAGCCAGGAGCCAGGAACTTAGCTAGGTCTCCCATATGTGCCTACGGGTGGCAGGAAATTTATTACACCTCTGTCTTCCGGGCTCTGCACTAGCAGGAACCTGAAGGCAGGATCTTGATACAGGAATCAAACCGAGGAACTTTAATGTGGGACAATGGCATCTTCATTGGCATCTTAACTCCAAGGCTAAACACCAAGCCAAGGGAAATAATCCCCAAAGCCTGTGAACTGTGTTTAGCTCTTTTGTAAAAGTGCATTAGTTATATTCCTTTCTGGAGTAATTACTTAGTAATGCTGCACATTTCAGAGCTTTGCATCCTTTTAATGGCTTTACTCTGTAAATTTTAATTTCCAAGATTTAAAATATTGACTTGCTGACTTTTTTCAGCTGGTTGCTAAATATTATGAAATAGGATAAGCAACAACAGAGTAAGCTACCAATTAGTGTGTTTTTCTCCTTCTGATTTTTGACTTAGAGATTCCTGAGTTTATAGAGTGGTTTCAGATTCTGGAACAGTGTCTAGGTCTGACTATTGGCTCTGTTACTTAATACCCATACGACTCTGAGTAAGTTACTTCCATTTTCCCTGCCTCAGGAGTCTTGTCTATAAGTAGGAACTAATAAAACCACCTGCTTTAAGATGAGGAAGATTGGATAAGTAAAGGAAGTAAAGCATTTAGAAATCTGCCTCACGTCTCAAGAGAATTCACTAAATATTAGTTGAAGCTGCTACGAGTATAAAAAGAAACACTTCTGTTCTCCTAATACAATCTGACATGGTCTACACTTCTCAAAGGAGATGAAGACAGTAGCCATTCCCATGCTCTCAATAATTTTTGGAATTCAGATCAGGGTCAGGAAACCACGGCCTGTGGACAAACTACAGATCACTGCTTGCATTCCATGCTCATAATAATTTTTGGAACCCAGAGCAGGGTCAGGAAATTGTGTGGATAAAATACAGACCACTGCTTGCTTTTTATGAATAGGCATTTTTTCAAAGGATGAAACACCAATGGCCAACAGACATGTGAAAAGATGTTCAGGATCACTAGTCATCAGGGAAATGCAAATCAAAACCACAATGAGGTTTCACCTCACCCCAGTTAGAATAGCTTTCAGACAGAAATCAACAAACAACAAATTCTGGCGAGGATGTGGGGGAAAATGGTACCCTAATCCATTGTTGGAGGGAAAGTAAACTAGTACAATCATTAAGGAAGACAGTAGGAAGAGTCCTCAGAAACCTGAAAATAGGCCTACCATATGATCCAGCCATTCCACTCCTGGGAATTTACCCTAATGAAATGAAATCAACATATGAAAGAGTTACCTGTACCCCCATGTTTATAGCAGCTCAACTCACAGTAGCTAAAATATGGAATCAACCAAGGTATCCATCAATTGATGAATGGATAAGAAATTGTGATATATACACACACACACATATATACACACACACAATGGAATACTACTCAGTCATATAAAATAATGAAATCCTGTTTTTTTTGCAACAAAATGGATACAACTGGAGACCACTAGGCTTAGTGAAATAAGCCAGTCCCCAAAAGACAAAAATTCTATGTTCTCCCTGATTTGTGGTAACCAATACAAAGAATACAAAAAAAAGTAATGGATATGAGTGAAATTGACATTTTGAGACTTGATTATTGTTTATAGCCCTTCGTCTACACTCTTGAGGAAACTACTACTTGTTGGATTCTTTATTTAATAGAAATTTAAGCTTGTGATTACAAAGTAAGATGGAAGTATATCATTGTAAAAACTAAGAAAAGAAGGAGGAGAGAGTTGGATGGAGGGAGGGTAGGGTGAGAAGTATCATTAAGCTCTTAAATCTGTATATATGAAATACATGAAATTAATTCCCTAGATACAAATTTTTTTAAAGTTAAAAAATATAGAAAAAAGGCCGGCGCCGTGGCTCAACAGGCTAATCCTCCGCCTTGCGGCGCTGGCACACCGGGTTCTAGTCCCGGTCGGGGCGCCAGATTCTGTCCCGGTTGCCCCTCTTCCAGGCCAGCCCTCTGCTGTGGCCCAGGAGTGCAGTGGAGGATGGCCCAGGTGCTTGGGCCCTGCACCCCATGGGGAGACCAGGAAAAGCACCTGGCTCCTGGCTCCTGCCATCGGACGATCGCGGTGCGCCGGCCGCAGCGCGCCAGCCGCGACGGCCATTGGAGGGTGAACCAACGGCAAAAGGAAGACCTTTCTCTCTGTCTCTCTCTCTCACTGTCCACTCTGCCTGTCAAAAAAAAAAAAATATATAGAAAAAATAATAAAAAATAGTTTTGTGAATGAATTCCTTTGAACATGGTCATGTGTATTTATTTACGTGTTGTCTGTGGCTTCTTTTGTGCTGGAATGGCAGAATCGAACCATTGTGACAGATATTATATTACTATCTGGCCTTTAATAGAAAATGTTTGTCAACCCCTGACTTAGTGTAAAACAAAGTTTCAAACTTTGACAGGTCAGTGAAAGACAGGATAGGAGACTACTGGAACTTGTATCTGAAGGCTGTCGCTTTTCCTCTCTTTTATTGGTTGCTGTATGAATTCAAATAAGTCACATTAACTTCCCACAACTCAAGTTCTTCATTCACAAAAGTAAATAAACACACATATAAGAAGGTGATCACAGGGATCGGCACTATGGCGTAGCAGGTAAAGCCCCTGCCTGCAGTGCCAGTATCCCATACGAGCACCAGTTCAAGTCCTGGCTGCTCCTCTTCTATCCAGCTCCCTGCTATGGCCTGGGAAAACAGCAGAATATGGCCCAAATCCTTGGGCCCCTGCACCCACATGGGAGACCAGGAAGAATCTCCTGCCTCCTGGCTTTGGATTGGCCCAGCTTTGGCTGTGGCAGCCATTTGGGGAGTGAACCAGCAGATGGTTCACTCTCTCTGGCTCTACCTCTCTGTAACTCCACCTTTCAAGTAAATAAATGAATCTTCAAAAAAAAAAAAAGGTGATCATAATTTTCAGCTAATGTACACTTTAAGGATAATAACACACATAAAAGTATATAAATTTAAATTTGGGACATTAATCATTGACGTGGTTACTGACCCCTCGGATTCTCCTCATTTACCTTCTTGCTAGAGTCTTGTAGCAGTTCTAAACTAGCCCTTCCCAGGCTGCTTCTGCACCCAGGCCAGTGCTGTGGACTTCTTTAGCTGGCAATGCATATGTTCTCACCAGTTTGAGTCTTTAGGACATGATTAGGTTTGGAGATACATTGAATATGATTAGGTAACTATTTTTTCTCTGAAGGATTATGGTTACAAATAGTGGTTCCTAGCCAATGACGCTGAAGTACAAACACAGCTCTAAGGCGCGCTTTGCCATCTGGCCTCATTAAATCCCTAAAATGCTCTCCTGTGTTTTGTTGGCTCACGTGTTCAACTCTTTGACAACTTTGCATGTCTGTCCCAGGCTCTTAGGCTCACACCTTCATGTATCTCCCTCTTGCTGAGCTTTGACTCTTTATTAGGTAGAATTTCCTCTTGTGCCTAATTACACAATTATGACACTCACCGCTTTAAAGAAAAAGAAAACATCCCATAATTGCTGCTGCTTTTCTTGTGGAAAGTTAAGATCTTGACCCCTTCTCTCATTGCAGACCGAGCTATGAGAAGGAAACATAGCTCTGTCTAGAAAGCAATGGGTTTTGCTTTTTGCACGAAACACCCTCTTCTCCCGGGCTCCTGAAGGGTCCCCTGTGGTTTATCTATCGTTACTGTGAGTATCCTGAAAGGAATTCAGGTCTGTTAGAAGCCTGGGATTTTAGAGCATGGAGAATCATAAAGCTAAGCCCTGCAGATAAAGTCAGGCCTCCTCTTCTGTGTGACCAGTTATGTGAGAACCCCACAAGAAGAGGCAGAGCTTAGCAAACAGTTTCCCACATATACAGTGTTTAGAATAACTCCCATCTGAGCTGTTTTATTTATCACTTAGAAAAGGAGAGGGCATTTGTTCTTTGGATTTCTGGAAAGTAGAACGTTCTTATTCTGTATGCGCTTATTACCAGTTATGATTTTGATGGGTTATGAATATTATCTTCTATTATTATTATATTACAAACATTTGGCTCTGTTCTTTTCCAGGGAATGTGGTAAGACACAAAACCCTTGCTAAATTATATACTAATAACTAAGAGCTATTAGCTTGGAGATACTTAGAATTCTGGCCAGGAAAGGCATTTATTCCAAGAGATAATCGTAAAATTCTCTTTAAAAATTATAAAAAAAGGTGCTAATCAAGATCCCCTTTAGCTGATCAAACTCCTTCAGGTCAACTGTGGAAGAGAACTATAGCTTTAGGTCCTACAGAAACTGTGGGGAACCACAGGCAGGCCACCTGTGGAGACCTCCTCCTCGCACTGCCTCATCCTGCAGAGCAGAACAAGGTCAAGGAAGTGCTGAACAAAAGACTTGCAAACGACCTGATGGGATGAGACACACCTTGACCTGAAAAGACTTGCAAACAACCTGATGGGATGAGATACACCTTGACCTGAGGCTATTTGTGCCTTTTGATCTGATTGATGGACTACTCGCCCTAGCCCTAGGGGACCAGGAATGGATAAAAGACCGGGATGGGGCGGGAAAGGGGGCAGTCTCTTCAGTCTTTCTCCTTCTTTCTCTCGGCTGCTTCTCTTCTCTTTCTTCTCTTTCTTTCTCTCCTCTCCTTCTGCTACCACTAAAATAAAAGTTCCTTGAGAACCGATCAACAGCGGTCGTATCGTGACTCTGTGTGTTGGACCTTTGCTGGCGAGGGTTTGACAGAAACATCACCAGGGACTAGCATGGTGTAGCAGGTAAAGCTCCCACCTGCAATGCCAGCGTCCCACATGAGGACCAGTTCATGTCCCAAATGCTCCATTTCCAATCCAGCTCCTGGCTAATGACCTGAGAAGGCAGCAGAAGATGGCCCCAGTGCTTGGGCCCCTGCATGGGAAACCTGGATGAAGCTCTGACTCCTGGTTTTGGCCTGACCCAGTCCTAGCCATTGAAGCGATTTAGAGTGTACCAGCAGATAGAAGATTGATCTCTCTCTCTCTCTCTCTCTCTATCTCTTTTTCTCCCTTTCTATTTTCCTTCTCTCTCTGTAACTATGACTTTCAAATAAATAAATAAATAAAAATCTTTTAAAAAAGAAAGAAAAATAAGGGTTCCATAATCTCGAAAAGTTGGGCAAGTTTCAATTTAAAACATGGCACATGGCAGAGAAGTTTATATTAATCTAGTCCAAAATGTAAAACAAAACACAAATATTTTCACATCTTCCCCCTCCCTAGTATCTTCGATAGCTAAATGCTATTTGGTATTCAGGTCAAACTGCTGAATATCATGACTGGTAAACCTACCATGAAGAAACAATGACATTTAGTTCTGTCAGGCTCTTTGAGTTACCTGGTAAGACAGGACATTAGGCAAACATCAACAAATATCAACTGTGCACAGTAGCTCAGAGAACGGACTTCAGAGTCAGGCAATCCTGGAGTTAAACCCTATTCTACCACTCACTATGCATGTCCTTGGACACCCACGACTTAACCTCAAAGGAGGGGTGCTTGGCCAAGCAGTTAAACCACCAGTTGGGATGTACACTTCCCATATTAGAGTGCCTGGGTTCAAGTCCAAGCTCCCCTCCAAATTCTAGCTTCCTGCACTGTGGGAAGCAACAAGTGATCCTCCAAATAAATGGAGTTCCTGCTACACAAGAGTCCCAGGATCCCAACTTCAGCCTGGCCCAGCCCTGGCCATTGAAGGCATTTGGGGAGTGAATCCGGAAATGCAAATGTGCTCACTCTGTCCCCATGCACTCTGTGTGTGTGTGTGTATGTCCCATATATAAATAAATACATTCCAAAAACTTAACAAACCTTCTGTGCCCTGTTTCATACCTGAAAAAATAGGATCCAAATAGAAAGTACATAGAGTTTCTATTAAGATTAAATGTGATAAATGTATATTCTCACAAGAGAATATTTTACAGTTGTCAATATAAGTGATTACAGCCATATCCAACAACATAAGTGAATCTTGCCACTTTAATAGTGAATGAAAAAGAAAGTTCTAAAAGATAATTTTTTTGACAGGCAGAGTTAGTGAGAGAGAGAGAGAGAGAGAGAGAGAGAGAGAGAGAGAAAGGTCTTCCTTCCGTTGGTTCACTCCCCAAATGGCCATCATAGCCGGTGCTGTGCGGATCCGAAGCCAGGAGCCAGGTGCTTCCTCCTGGTCTCCTATGCAGGTGCAGGGCCCAAGGACTTTGGCCATCCTCCATTGCCTTCCTGGACCACAGCAGAGAGCTGGACTGAAAGAGGAGCAACCGGGACAGAATCCAGAGTCCCAACCGGGACTAGAACTTGGGGTCTCAGCGCCGCAGGTGGAGGATTAGCCAAGTGAGCTGCGGCGCTGGCCCTAAAAGATAATTTTAAGCATGATTACCTTTTAAATAAAGTTGAAAACTAAGATTAAAAAATTCTTTCCAATAAAAGGAAAGCAAGAAAACCATGAACATGGAGTTCAGGGATCATGTTTGCATTAGGAGAGAAAAACAGGAGATGGGACAGGGGACATCAGTTAGTTGTATGTTACTGTCAGGATCCCACTATTTGCTTAGGGTAGGGGATTCTAATGTGCTTATTACATTATTTGAAAATTGCTAAAATAGAGTGGGATATACAAACAGTTTAACAAATAGCAATCCTGAAAATGTTTCTGGGGAAAAGATATATATTTGAAGAAGAGAAGATATCAAAAGGCATGCCAGGGTATCTATGGCACTTTCAAAATAAAAAAATTCTATGATGATTTTTAGATATGAATATGCACTTTGTTGATGCTGATTTAGGTGTGGCGACTATTCCCCTAGTGGCTAGAAAGTGTTAGTGCAACTTCAGCAAAAGACAAGATGGTAGGAAACACCTAGTGATGTGGAAGCCTAGAGACTTTTGGCTCTCATACTTACTTTATGAGTCTCCTCTATCTCTCCATCTCTTAAGTCCTTTCACATTTGTTACTAGGATCAGCTGAAAACAATGTTGATGGCAGTGTACTGAAGGAATATTAAAACTAAGCAGGACCCCCCCCCCCCCCTTCTCTTCTGACCCTTGCCAGATTGACTTTTGATCTACTTTCTGGATTCCTGACTCGGGGAGGGGTTGAGGCCTGTCTTTACTAAATAGACATGGTGATGCTGGGGCAGGAAGAGATAATACCGGAATGTGGCCTTGTAAAATTAGGGGAATGGCCCACCGAAACTAGGACCCAGACCAACCTGTTCACCTTGACCGGCACCCAGCTGATGAACTTAGGGTTTTATTTAACCTTAGGAAATGTATGGTAAAAGTGACCCATACCTGTAAATCTGGCCAATAGTTGATGTTATCTGTACCTTGCACCTGTATACTTTGTGCTTACGGGATTCTCCTGTTCCCTGGGTTCCCATGTGAAATATGTTCTACAGATTCTTCAAAGGCTTTGTGTGACTATAAAAAGCTGATGCGATTTGTACTCAGGGTCGCTCGCTCACATTTGTGACGCTGCGACCCCAGCATGCTGGTCAATAAAATACTCTTCTTGCATTTTACATAAGAGACTGCCTCTTGGCGTATTCTTTACTCCGGCACGGCCGTAACAGTACAAAGCCAGAGCATAAAGCTCACGTCCTTTGGAAGTAACAAAAATTAATGTGTAATTGGCTATGCTTCTGTATATAATAAGAGCAAATATTTCTTCTTAAAAAGTGGTTTCAAATATCTATGAATAACATAGGTTGTTAGGTAGGTAGGTAGTCAAGTATTTGTAATAACAAACCTTCCATTGTTGTTTCCAAATATTATGCAACAGTCCTGAGCTTATAATGTTGAGAAAGTTCTATTCTTTTTCTTTAAAACATGTATTTTAATCTTATTTGAAAGACAGAGACAGAGAGTGTTCTTCTATCCTCTGGTTCACTATCCAAATGCCTACAACAGCCAGTGCAGGGCCAGGTTGAAGCCGGGAGCCAGCAACTCCATCCAAGTCTGGTGTCTGGCAGAGACCCAGGTATTTGAGCCACCATCGGCTGCCTTCCCGGGGTGCATTACCAGGAATCTGGATCAGACACACAGCTGGACCTCGAATCAGGTGCTCCAAAATGGGATGTGGCCATCCGAAGTGGATCTCAGCTGCCATATCAAACATCAACCATCAACCCCAAGGTTTCTATCCTTTACAAATGCACCACTACAAAAAGTATAAATAATGTTTTACATATGTAAACTCACATCTTGTGAAAAAATACTATTAAGAAACCCATTTTATAGAGGATGAAATCGAGGTACCAAGGAATTAGGCAGAAAAACATGTTCAAGGGTCCCACGGCTGGGCTGGAACCTGGTGTATGGCAGTGTTGAGGCCATTACCCAATTCACTAAAGCTACAACAAAAATGCAACACAAGGAAATAGATTTCTCAACACCTACCACACTAATTGTCAGAACTAAAGAGTATAAACAAAGCACTTGCTGAGCAGAGAGAACAGGGGCAAACATCTGAAGAATGCATCTCCGTGCAGTGGGGGTGAAGGAGGGGCAAGCGAAGATGAAATAGAAAATCATCTGCGTTTTAAATTTTAAACACTAAAACCTGTTTGCCTTGGCAAGACACTTGTATTAATTTTCAATTAAATGGCAGAAAAGAAGATTTTCAGGCAAAACAATTTCTAGGTGTGTAACACAGATGGCTGACTGGCAAGCAATGTGCTCTCACCCTGGAAGGTGCTTTCTCTTTGGTCACACAGGTCGGCAAGGTAAGCCTGTCTGGGAGAGGTCAAGTGAACCACATGACAGACTGTAAGATGACGGATGGCTAGGATGGCATGAATAAAACCTGGTCCTAAGGAGGCTTTGAGAGGAACCGGTTGCTTGGTCCCAAGAAGTTCTTTCCTTCCTGGTCATCCTCTGTAAGGCCTTGTGTGCTAGGAGGTTTCTTTATATTTCACAACTCCAAAGCCTTAGGTGGACATCAATCAGAGCTCAAATTTTAATCACTGCATTTATAGGAGGATTCAAGCAGTATTAGGATAGTTCCTGGTGGACATACAGTGAACTCAAATATAGTGGTGCTGCTAACGTTGGCGTTAGTCAATAATGACATACGCCCATAACGGAGGAATCTCTTTTGCTTTCTTTCTCTCCATATATAGTTCACCCTTTCGTATGTAAAAATTATGCTTCCTTTAACATTAATGGCCTTCAATTAAACCTGTGCTTTAATCATGTTAATTTATGCAAGTATTTTCATTGCATAAGTTATTCATACTACATCTAGGTCTATCTTTCAGAGTCCCTAGTAAGCCTTAGTGTTTGCTGATCCACTTTTTAATTTAGCAAAGTCTTTCCTCCACAGGCATTGTAGAAAACACAGGAGCAGAGAGATTTCCCCTCTATACAATGTGTATTTGATATGCTTAACGTTCATGTTTACACACACAGAGACGTTGGCATATAAGGAATGTAGAGGGTGTATAAATTCAAGGAAACATTTAAGTGCACAGTGATACATAATACACGGGTATAATACATTATGTACTTGATAAATATTTCATCCACACCATAAAGAAAGCTTTTTATCAACTTTGATTGTTTTTTTATTACCTTAAAGTATTGCAGTTGTTTCTCAGCATTCATTGTTCCTTCCTTTTCTTGTCTCAGACAGGAATTGAAGATGAAAAGCTCTGTATCTCTTAGCCACCCTTTCAGTTCTTTGATCCTGACCTCCAGCTGCCTTACCAGGCTTCCGCTTTCAGGAGAGAGCAGGTCACGTGGGCCCGACCCACTGTGCCCTGCCATTGTGTCCTGGATCTTCTCTCCGAGGGTTTTCTAATGTAGCAGATTTAAAACAACAAAACAAAACAAAACAACACGACAACAAGAAACAAAAACATACATCAGCTTAGGTAACAAATATGCATCACATTTTGGCTGGTAACAAGAGCCACCTGGAAGAGTCCAGCTGTCCCTGCCACCTCTCAACTGACATTCAGTTCAGATTAGCTCATTGTTCCATTTGGGATTTGAGTTCTTGGACAGAGCATGTTGTTCTGACTACCAGTGCATGCTCAAGAAGATCTCATTCATAACAGAAAGGAAATTTGGCTCAAGAGTTCACCATGGTCACAGATAAAAACTCATTTGAATTCTCATGACAAGAGTTTATAGAGAAAAATTCTCTGCATTGAATGTTCAGGAGATACAAGTCTGAGTTTAATCAATATACTAAAAGGAGTAAGAGGAGACTGCGCATGCAGAATTAAATTCCACCTTTTCTTGTTCTGTGAAGTGTACAAGTCCCCCAATTCTATGACTGAGGGCTTTTAAGAAGTAGCTTCCTTGGTGCTGCTTGCTGACCCTCCTTGGTTTGGAAACTGCTCAAGCCCACAATTCTCCCCATTCTGAATTTGTGGATGCTACACTTTCTAGTATATGTTTTAAAATAATCCTCAGTTCGCTATGCTCGAAGCCTGCTTAGCTTAACCATTACGGCATGAAGCTGCCATCAGGCTGTTTGTTTGTTTGCTTGCTTGCTTGTTTGTTTTTGGTGGAAAAACACTCTCCTCTTTGGAGGATCAATAGGATTTAATCTATAATGATGAATTAAACCTACAAAAATAAGCTTTAAAACACAAATAAAATTAAGTCAACAAACATTCATCTGCTGTGTAGTGTTCTGTAAATAGTATCTTTAGGAGACTGTAACAGAAAAATCGCCTCTCTTGGCAACACCCTTGTATTTTCATGGTGCAAATATTGATAATTTGAAGACCCTCAGTGGAATCCAGATTTAGCTATTGTTTTTATGCTGTAACAAAAGTAGCAGCAGGAGGTGAAATCAATGCCCTTGGAGGGTAGGGTCACAAAAAAGAATTTATTGCCACTTTTTTGTTCTGGAACAGTTTGCAATCATAAATTCTTCATAAACAGAATACTTCAGAGAATGGTCCGTCTTCATAAATATACGACAGAGGACATCAATTTCATTTAATTCACAATTTGTGTCAGCACAGCAGATGCCAATGCCTGCCTTGATAGGGTTGTTTAATATGCAATTGAGACAGAGTAATATGCAGCACAGGGGACAAAATTTCACAGATTAAACTGTACGCACCACTGACATTTCATTCTAATGTATTTCCATTCCACACTGTTCACCTTAGATGAAAGTAATATTAAAAACCATATCCCTCTATTTTACTATTGTTAGAAGTTAAAATCCTTGTCTTTAATTTTTTTCATGCCAATTAAAATGTAATCATGCCAATTAAAACAGTATGCCTGGTGGTGTTAATGTGGCACAGGTTTTGTTAAAATCTTCCCTCCACCACACTCTCTCCCCAAATCACTGCAAAATCGCATATTGCATTTGAATGATATTTTTGCCAGAATGACAACCATTTTAAGGTACCTGATTAATAAAGGATCGCTAAATATTGCTTCTTTTTTTCAACATAATATTAATTTAAAATTTCTGTTGAAGAGGCAACATACATATTTTAACTAATTTCTAACTAAAAATATCACTATTATTTATTTATCAAGTAAGCAAGAGTTACTAAAATGCACTGTTAACAGATTATCACTTTATCAAGCACATAAATTTGCACATAGAACTTTTATGTCTTCAGTAAACAACCTTTTAAATGTCATACACTAATCACATTGCTCCTTTCTGAAATCAATGAATTCTGTAGAATTTAGTAGGTTCTGAATTACTATATTATGAAGTGAAAGACATTAATTATTATCAGAAAGCAATAGTTCAATAGATTAAAAACTTTTAATGCTTTAAGTTACTTTGCACACTGTACATTGCAGAGAATGTACATGAGATGCAAGGACTTAACCTTGCAGTGTTTTAATGACCTAGATTAAGCCTAGCATACATTGAACACTGGCATCCCTCCAAGTCATCAAGGTACATGAGGAGCTTTTTATTAAAAATATTTTGGAGTATTATTTCTTTTTTAAAAAAAGTTTTAAAATGCAGAAAAACAGAAGGCATGCAACATTAGGCTCCAAAACTGACACCACCCATACTTAGCTGTTATAATTAATCATTTAGATAATTGACAAATTTAGCTTACCCTTGATTTGAAGTGAAGGCAATTTAGGAGAGAAGCTGATGAAAAAATACAGCTTAACTTCTCTCTCAGCTGTCTTCCCACAAAAGGACAGTCCTGTCTCCCGTACCATGCCCTCCTGGTCTCTGGGTAACAGAGGCTCTATATTGCCTTTTTGCCAGGTTCTTGCAACTCAGTCTTTGGCTGAGACCCAGCCCATCATTGCGTGAAATGAATTACATGAAACTTTTTTTTTTTTTTGGCTTTTGTAAAAAGTGAGCTGGAAATTGAGGCACAAAACAGAGGCTGATTTAATTCTGCAATTCAGATGGGGTCAAATTTGCATCTTTGTTTTGGTGGCTTTAGTGTGATTTGAAAGCTGTAGTGACAACTCCACTTTTCATCTTAAGGGTACAGTAAATAGTTAAACAGAGGATGTCTCTAACATGTACCTTCAGAATAAATTCTATTAACATTCATTCAAGCATGACAGTCAGTGTATATCAGATATACTGTATTATAGTTGACTTGGTGCATTCCCATAATACATGGCATATTTTACTTACTTTTTATGTATTAAAGAACCAAAATTATTAAAATCTGAGAAGAGACAAGCTCAGAATAAAAAAAAAATCAACAGAAGAGGAAAAGCAGTGTTTTCCCCATAATAGCATGAATAGCTTGTTTGAAATGTAGGTAGTGAATTGAAAGAGATATTTGTGCCTCAAATTAGAAATCAGACAGATAGAGTACTCCACTACACAAAAAATGTACATATAACCTACAAACAGTAATAAAAATGCAAATACCCCAAGCAGTTCCCATTTTTCATTAATTGAATCCACTTTTTCAAGGAGATCATTTGGTAGTAAAACGCCACCTTTCTTCAAAGCTTCAACCTTACTCAGCAGCTCCGTCTTTTTCAGGTGCCTGATGGACATTTCCACACTGTATCGCTGCAAAGCAGGAAAAAGAGGTAGCATTAGGGAGAGAGGTGTTCTTAGAAAAATCTTTGAGCACAGAGTTTGTTTTACTTAGAAATGTTAAAAAGTTTTGATTCCCATACAAATGTGCAGGGAGAGTAAACTTAAGTACCTTGAGTACTTGAGGAATACTGTTGAAAATAGTGAAAAAATACATATTACACCCCATGCACAAATATCTAAGTTACTGAATGAAATTGACTAAGATTTATGTCTTTTTAAACTCAAGTTTTACATACCCATTTGATCTTTAAAGTATTTCTTATGGGAAAAATACCAGTTCTGGGAGGGTTTAGTATATAGCAAACTTTGGTCAATATTTGGTTCCATGGAGTATTGCCCACTTCTTATCCATGCACCCAAAGGACCAGTCTCAAAGTGCTACAATTAAAACTACCTGTAAAGATTCTACAGCTTCCTCTTTAACTTATGAGTTCCCTGAATCCTCAGTTAACGTTTTGCTTTATTTTTCTATCACTTAAAAATGTGTGTGGACTTAGAGAAGAGGTACATAGAGAAGCGAAGCCAAACCAAACCAATGCTTTGGGAATGGTTAAAAATCAATGTCCCCTTTGCATCACCGTTGATTACAAAACCCTCTCCCCAATATATAGTATATCCTTAAAAAACTGCAAAGTGCACTTCTCCAAAAGATGTTTTGCTGGAGATAATGTGCTATTTAATATGACAGTTACTATGGTGATTCTCTCCAAATGACTCTATTTAGATAACTTCATAGTTAGTGGGCTATAAATGACTGAGGCTTCATTTTTTTTTTAACAAGAAATTACATGGAAAAATACCTCTGAGTAGAAAAACTAGATTTTGGTTAAAATATTGGATATATTTTAGCACATTTTCAAAAATTCAGTAGCAATTCCAAACTTTTTCTTCTTAGGGACCAAAATTGGGTCACTGAGCTCTATGGTAGCAATGCTCTTTTGTCCTAAATGAACAAGGTTGTACCAAGGTAAGTATTCTTATCATATCTGATAAGAAAAGCTTTTGTCTGAAAGTAGCAAGTCAGCAAATTCAAAACATACCCAAACACTTGAGTGGGTTTTTATTCCCCTCGAAAACAGGATTTTGTATAAGACTCCAAACTAAAAGACAATTGGAAGCAGCTTCGAGGAAAAGAAGGTGTGAAATGACTGTTTCAGTTAATAGATCTTCAGCCTTCGCCTGCATGTGTTTGCATACTTTTAGTTTCATATTTTAATCTTTCATTTACACTAAACATGCACATCATTTGTATTATGTAAACTTCTCCAAATGTTAGTCATTTGTGGATCACAGAACAAAATGTTTTAAATGAGGTGATTTAAAGCATTTCATATTATTAATGAATGTTGATCAGGGTGTCAGAGTATCCAAAATTACATGAATATGCATAGTGAAGAAAATCAAGGGTTGCTTTAGAGCGCTTTCAGAATTTGGCCTGTGATACATGGGAAACTCTGATTGCGTTTTCTGATGACAGGCAATTATCAGGACCACATTACTCCAACACTTAGGAAACACACTGTCCACTCAAGGTTTCTGGACTCAACATGTATTCTGGAAAACTAGACAGTGTTGTGTCAGAGTGATCACTGGAGAGGGCAATCTGCTTCATATTACCAAATTTCCATGTAAAGATGATGTAGTAGACAAAGGTTTACATAATTAATTTGGTAAGACTGACATAATGTTGGGGAACCAGTGTATCTCGCAGGCAGAAGAGCCTCACTCAGATCTGTGACTTCTGCCATATCTCTTCATCAACAGAAGAGTCTCTGGAATGTTCTACCTGGAAGGGCTCCTACCAACTTGTGACAGGACCATTTTCCCTCTTCACCCCAGTTTTCAATAGCTCCTACACAGCAGATCAGTCAAAAAGAGAACAATTTAGATGTGTCCCACGAAAATGATAGTCTTGTGATAACAAAAATATAGGAGGCAATTAATTGAACTTTAGATATAATAATTCTCTTTGTGAAACCTAGTATAAAATGGTTGTTACATTCTACGAATCTGGCTTTTATGTCTGCTCCCTGTCTTTGTCACCGTGCAACCTACTGTATAAACAGGCTGATGAGCGATGTGATTGATGGACAATGCCTTCAAACTGTAAAAGCTAAGAGACTCCAGTTAATTATTAGAAGTATTGGTATGCGAATGAAAGGCACTAGATTGTCAAGTAATTTAAGGTAAAAAATATCTACTTTCATTTTTGAGTCACTCTGAGGGTTGATTCTGATCTAAGACCTCAAACTGCATGTGTAATAATGCCAGGACAGTTGTATGTTTGTTGATGCTAGACTATTTTCGCTCCTCTCTAACATCTTTTCAGAAGCACTAGATGGGGAGAATCAACCACCAGCTCTATCAGTTCTTGGTCATCCCATCAAGTAGGGCTACTTTATCCTGTGGTGAGAAGATAATTTAATCTTCATATTCATTCTATCCACAGCGGTAAGTGAGCAGAGGCTGCCTCATTGTGTCCTGTAGTCTGGGGATGTTATGATATAGACTACTCATCAATAGCCAAAAACGAGATTAGCAAAGTTTAAGTCAGATGGCTCTTCTTGAGTGCTAAGGTAAATAAGCATCCAGTATTTAATTTCCCCACAGCACCTGCTGTGGGCCTCTCTGTCTAGTCAAAAATAAAATATACTCCATTGAAAGGGCATATTTACATTATTAAGTGTATTTGCTTGGCCAATTCAATTTTGACTAATGAATCCTCCTAATAGATATGTGAATGATCTAAATTAAAGACCCAGGCCACTACTATACTAAATGCCACTCCTGTGTGTGTAAATATAAAGAAAACTTTAAAAAAGTACTGAGGGGAAAAATAACCACAAACACTAGTTCACTGTTTTAACTAAGAATTAAAGAAAATATTAGCAAATTCTTAATGAGTGCTTCTTTTTTTAAAGGCACAAATGCTAAGGTTGAATTACAAGTATAAAACAAAGCCAGCAAAAACAGGGATTTCTGAAATAAATATACTTAGAAATGCATGAATACTTGATTGAGATAACTTTTTTGACAGTTATGCTAAAGGCTCCCCCCCCACCTCCAAAAACCTTTTTTTTTTTTTTTTTTTTTGTTAAAAATCACACCGAAAATTCTGCCCAAATGGAGACTGGAACAATGCCTTGAAACAGTGTTAATTGTCACCATGGAAACCAGAAGAATAAGCCATTTTGAAACTGGTATAGAAGGCACACATGGAGCAACTCGAGCATTTTTCTGCCTCCCTCAATGTTAAAGAACAAGATGCCTTGTCACTGTGAGGTCAGAGAAAGAAAGCATCATGAAAGGGTTGTAGATGCTCACCATCTAGTAAATAAAAAAATAAAAAATAAGCTATATGCAGCTAATGCTGTAAGATTCTACCCAGTGAATCTTTGTGAAATAGAAAGATCATCAAAAGATGGCCAGGATTGGGGGATGGCTTCCACCTAAGCAAAACTTCAGGGCTATATTATGTGAACCTTGCCCCCAAAGCTCCCTGGGAATTCTGCTGTTGTAATAAAACTTCAGAAGAGGAAAGAAAAAAGGCAGCATGATGGAATTCAAAATAATGCTCTAAAAGCACACAGAGAGATTAAGACATCCATTGTAAGACTTTTGTATGGTGCTTCTGTTGGTTATGCTGAAAAGAGACCAGACATTGCTGAACGGAGAGTGAAGCTTTGGCTACGAGAATCACAAGAATTAAACCAAAGAATTTTCTCAATTATTAGAAGAGGGCTGTCAGATTCTGAGTCATCAGGGTTTAAGTATTCACATCTGACACCATATTTAACTGGATTTCTTGTGAATGTACTTTAGAGTAAAAACAGGGAAACTGAACCAGTTATTGGAATGACAAATTTGAATACATTTCCCTATGTAAATTAATACCTCAAACACCTGTATATCCAGCAGGAGTCCTTCCCCTATATACATGTTATAGAGAAACAGAGAAAATACACTAAGGAAAAAGTAAGCTACATCTCAGTCTATCGACAAGAAGGCATGTGCAAGGAACACACCAAACCACCATACCACTGGCAAAATTATGAAAGAAAATATGCAGTTTTGCACAAAAATGCAGGGATGTGTCTGTCTGTGACTCTCACATTGTGTTTTCTGGCTAGTGTTTGCCCTCCTCATTCGAGGCTTCATGGTGGCCCCTCAGCAAGTCCATGCCTAATGCCATTCAGTGGTGAACAAAGAGTCTTTTGATAAGAAAGTCCAGGGTCCACAGCTCAGCTGCACATGCGGGGTGCAGGAATCTGCTAGAGGCCAGTGTCGCCTTTGTAGCAGCTCTTGTGCTGCCCCCCTTTTCAGAAGACCAGTGTCCAGCATCTCGCAATGCATGATGCTTCACATGAGGTCAGTGTCACCAAGACTTCAGGGAGACGTTCAAACTTGGAGACCAGGGTTCAAGATCGAGACAAATAACAGTCGTTATTTCTTGCAAACTCCTTGTGTTTCACCAGTGGAATTTATGGCAAATAATTGCGCAGAGAAATTATAAAGACTCCTACAATTGTCCTTGTAAATTAATAATAGGCTTTCTTGATTGGGATAAATTTGCTGCTGAGCCTTTGGAAAAATTAAAAAGTGCAATGTCATTTAAAATTGCCAGAACTCGCACAGCAAATTACATCTGAGGTTAAGAATTGAGTTTTCCCCCCTTTCTAGCTTATTCCATTTGCATGATCTGGAAATCACATTACATTGGCCATGTATTGTTAATTGGACATAGATTGCATTATCTTTAATATAAATCAAACTACAAATATTAAAATGAATTGCAAATTCCCTAATAGAAGATCATAAAACAATCTTTTTTAAAGTATCTCCCATTAATAATTTAATTCCAATTATATCACTCAGAAAACTTAAGTAGGAGACCTGGCAACTTATTTCCCCAATCATTCCTTTATACATAGCAAATATCTAAGCCTTTTAAAATAAATATAGCCAGAGCGGAATTCATTGTTATAGAACAAAAATACCAACAGCAGTAACTGAAGACTTATCATGTCAATTTCCTGTAAAATATTCCATAAGAACACCAAAGCTGTCTCTCACCTTCCCTCCCCATGTCAAGAGTGAGAAAAACGCCTCCTACAGGAAACAGTGACCAAGTTTAAGAAATACTGTGTTCATACCCTTGAAAATGATAAAATTGATCATTGCTATTCTATTTATTTTTTAAAAAAGGTTCACCAGCCCCTGTAGATATTTCTATAAATTTGATATCTTCATGAAGCCTTTGCATGGCCTTTAATGAGTTTATATTAAATATTTAATACTGTTTAGGGCATATCCACCACTACCAAAAACAGTTATATTCCCAGCAGTCCCACTGTTTCAGGCAGAGGACTTGATTGATCCTCCTAGCCTGAATTGAGTAGAATGAAAAGAAGCAGTTGGAAAATAGCTGCAATCATTTAATGCAGATGACCTCTGACAGCCTCGCAGCTCTTCTATCTGAACAGAAATTTGCATGGGGTCTCTGTGCAGAGGAACAATGTAACCTAAATGGTAGACAATCTTTATTCTAATGAAGTGGGTGTCAAGGTCAATGTAAAACTGCAATGATAAATGGTGCACCACTAGGCAAGAGAAGTTGCATAGGCATTGTAGTGCTTTCACATTAATTGAAGACTGAAATGCACTGTGTGAAAAGCACAAGCCTCTCTTTTCACCATAATGTGTTAATGCGCCAATGCTGAAATGATTTCTTCAAGATGTTTGCCTGTTGACATGCATCTGATTACAAAAATAACACAAATATGGAATTATGGCCCAAAAATGGACATTTGAAGAGTTTAGTGTTTTCCTGGAATAGAATTACAAAAATGAAATAAAATGTCCCCAAACAACATCCTGACACCTAATGTAATTCCTTTGATCCCCTTTTCTTTTCTTTTTCTATTTAGACCTGTCTTTAATTAGTTTCAACCAAGCAACCTTTTATAGAACCCTTCATTGGGTACTTTCATGCTGAGCTAACTGTAAAAGAAGACCAAGAAGAGGAGTACAATTCAAATAGTATTTTTCTCCCTCACTTTAAAGTTTTTCAGCGTAGTCTGCAGTTAAGACCTTCAGGTGTTGTTTGTCCTAAATCAAAATATAATGCAAAGCCTATGGTTTATAAAAGATAGTGAGTATTTTCAAGTGTGGGAACAAGGCAACTATAATCTGTTCATCTGACATTACCAAAATGACTGTACAGCAATAATTACACCATTTCTTCAGCGGTCACAGCAATTTTGTGGCAGTCAATATTTTTATCCCATAAAAATAAGGACAATAAACAGCTTTTTAAAAATTCTGATCTACTTAAGCCTGTAGAAGGGACATTGTTTGCTAATATACTCATTAGTAACCAAGCACTTTAACTTCATCAATTAAACAGGAAATGGAGTTGCACCATTATTTTCACAATTTGCTAAAATACTGATAAGAGCATATTACTAAGAATTGAAGAATATTCCCAGGCTCAACTCATCATCCCCTATAAACTGGATGTATTTTTATGATTGACTTTTTTTTTTTTCTAATTCTGGTATATTGTGATACAGCCACCTTTCCAATGCTGAGTCTCCTGCTACAAATAGATTTTGATAACACAATTACAGTTTTACTAGTCAACAATGGTGTATAGGTCTGTGGTCTTGGTGACTAGAAGACTATTGGTTTACTTTACTATAAAATAAATGATATTTCTAGTTTGTAACTTTGATGTAAAAACAAACTGTTTCAAAAAAGAAGTCAATATTCCTGAAATGGTAATTCAGAGGAAAAAAAAAAAACCAAAAACCTCAACATGGAAGAGGATAGTAAAAAAGAAAAAAAGTTACTGATGAAACTGTTTAAAAAACTGTACAGCTTCATCTGTGTGTGATTTGTCAGGTCTGAAGCTTTGACGTGCCCAAGGGGCAGACCCCAGCGGGGAGTAGGCTGCCGAGCTAAATAGCTGTGAAAGAAGTCTTAATGTAGGATGGAATTCAAACTAACCTTGACATGACCTCGGGAAAAATATGCAAAAAGTAAAATGAATGCTCTCTGCAAGATACATCCTAATTTTGTAGTGGAGCTGGTTAGTTTTACAAACATAACTGAGACCTTAAAAGAAAAATAGAAAGCTAGTAAAAGGGGAAAACTTTTAGAATTGAGGCAGGGGAAAAAAAAACCGTAAGCAGGCATGATGTGTTACTGTGAAGGCATGTGAACCCCTTGGAAAGAATCCAAATAAAAGCCCATACCGAACAATATTGTTGTCAGCCTGTCTATTCAGGAAAATTGTTTTTCTTTTTTTTTTTTTTAAGTTGAATATAAATGACACAAAGCCAAGATTACATCATTGCATTACAAAGTCTGTTGTGGCTTTTAGCTGAACAAGCCCCATGGATCTATTGGTTTAGGACAGTAATTCAGTAAGGAGACTTGAACGTGTTATTTTTCCTCCAGTGTCAATAAGAAATAGAAGAATTTAAGGAAGAAATACCCTGCATGCTCTCTACTCCATTTCTTGCTTTTGATCTGTATTTGATAAGCCAAACTCCAAATTCAGCTGATATATTTAGTTCTGATTTGACTCATTTATAAATTTTGCCTGTTGTGAAGTCATCAGCCTGGTAGGAAAGTATTTGCTCTGGCTCCCTGGCTGAACACTGGCTAACTCACTGGATATATGGAAATTTTAATTGAGTGTCAACTTGTGTAGAAATTCAATCCTATTACTTTCTCAATGCAATTTTGTAGCAATACCAGTTATTTACTACACTACTAACCATATTTTAAACATAATTAAACTGCTAACAACTACACCAAAAATCTAATGACTTAAATCCCTGCCGCAAGGATGTGAATTCCTGGATCAGGTATATGTACTTCCATTAGATTTTCATAAACATAAAATGAGCAGATGGATATAATCATTTAGAAGCACAGAAAAACAAGAAGTTTTGCTAAGAACCTGTTGAACACCCAACTATAAAGGTCACTGAAGAATGGACATATTATGCTATAGGTCTCTTCTTTGCTTCCATCTTACTCAGTTTTTTAATGATACAGATAAGGAAAACATGAATATGGCATGTTAATCAGATTACAAGTATATGCAATCGCACTGATTAATAAGAACAATAAGTATTTTAGCTCAGAGATCATAAGCTCAAAGATAGATGGATAGTGATATGCTAGTAAGCTGGCTCTTTGGGGAAAAAATCAATAGAAAAAGTGAAAGCCCTGACTTGTAGCATTCACTGATTTCCCTGGTGTAAACACTCCCATCATGGTAGATTACAAGTTACCAATGATTGTAACTACTGGCAAAATTCCTGAATATTTAACAATTGGCTCTCCCAAGTTGTATTAGCTATGAGAAGTAAACATTTGGTTCATTTCTATAGCAAAGTATTTAGCTGTGAGTAGACAACTAGCTAGTATAACAGCTTGAAGATATATAGAAAGTTACAAGTAGCCAGCTAGCATAACAGATAGCTTAGGGCACCTGGAAAGTTCTTAGGCAAACAGGATGTTAGGGGTGGCCAGAACAGCGGAAGCAAATGCTGGGAAGACTGTAACCCCATGGTACTCAGTCAGTGAGAAACTGAGGAAGCGACTTGCATGCTAGGAAATCAATAGCTTGGTGGAAACCACCCAGGTGTGCTGGCCCACCAGGCACTTGATCTTACGGATAGTTAATAAAGTCTTGTTTTAGCTGCATTTCCTAGTTTGAATCTATCCTTTAGGTGGACATGTGAGGTTGTTTCTCACACTAGCCAGCTCCAACACTCCACTACCTGGCATAATGTAGACAATTCAAATGGGGCAAAGATACGCATTCTTTTCTCCTTTACATTGCAGCAATAGCTAATGTCATGAAAAAAATGCATAAATGTGATTACTACTAACATATGAGTCCAGTGAGAGGGAGAAAAGAGGAATTAGAATGAATGTGGAGGATGAAAAAATGCGCCACATCTGAAAGGGGGCAACATTACTCAGCTCTGCTAGCAAAACCCATGTGGAAATATGGATTCAACATGGCTTCAGTTTGCCCAGGTAAATTTTTAAAGAGAAGCCAGAAATGCATATTTTATATGAATCTTATAATTTTTATATGTTGCATTAAAACTTTTTTATACTACACAGGTCAAATGGTGTCCCTGACTTGGATATGAATGTGAAGGCAGCTACTTTACAATGTCTGTTTCAGAAAGTAGTATTAAACTCCAATGAGAACAAAACATGCTAGCATAATAGATTAAATCTAGAAGGAAAAATGATAAATGTCAAGCCTGACAGAGTTAATAACCAACTCAACCCATCCCACCCTACCTCTCACAAAAATCTTAAAATTGCATAAAGAATGGAAATGACTAGGTTTCAACTGCCTTTAGATTCAATATGAGTCAACAGGGACCAGCATATGGGCGTTGGTTCAAGTCCTGCTGCTCCACTTCTGATCCATCTTACTGCTAATGGCCCAGGAAAAGGAGCAAAAGATGGCCCAAGTGTTTGGGCCCCTTCCACCCATGAGAAGACCCAGATGAAACTCCTGGCTCCCGGTTTCAGTCTGGCGCAATCTTGGTTGTTGCACCCATCTGGGGAGTGAACCAGTGCATGGAAGACCAATTTCTCTCTCTAACTTTCAAACAAATTAATAAATCTTTAAACAAATGTGTTAAAGAAACCTTGTTTTTGGGTTGGATTGAGATGAATACAAGATAAAAAATAAGACAGGTTATAGTCAGAGTAGATTGACTGTGATTTACAAGGCCCAAAACTCATTTCCAGGTTCTGCATGTGTTCCATTTTCTAAAAGGGACCCTAACATTTGAAGGGAAGGGAGAGTATTCAACACTTCCATAAAGGACAAGCTCTTGAAGGAGCTGGAGATATCCAGTTAAAGAGCAAATAAGAGAGGTGAAAAAAGAGGAAGGACAGTTAGCAGATTCTAATTATTTAGAAGGATTGTGCACACAAAAATATAATGTACTCCATCTGACCTCAGAGCTCAGGCCAAGGAGGAACACAGTATTGAAGACAGTGAGTACGAGTACACCTGAAGTGTTCTGGTCAACAGCAGAAATCTACCCAGTCAGGAGGATTAAAACTGAAGTTCTCGGCCGGCGCCGTGGCTCAACAGGCTAATCCTCCGCCTTGTGGCGCCAGCACACCGGGTTCTAGTCCCGGTCGGGGCACCGGATTCTGTCCCGGTTGCCCCTCTTCCAGGCCAGCCCTCTGCTGTGGCCCAGGAGTGCAGTGGAGGATGGCCCAGGTGCTTGGGCCCTGCACCCCATGGGGAGACCAGGAAAAGCACCTGGCTCCTGGCTCCTGCCATCAGATGAGTGTGGTGCGCCGGCTGCAGCGCGCCGTCTGCGGCGGCCATTGGAGGGTGAACCAACAGCAACGGAAGACCTTTCTCTCTGTCTCTCTCTCTCACTGTCCACTCTGCCTGTCAAAAAAAAAAAAAAAAAAAAAACTGAAGTTCTCTGTTTTAGCAAGTTAAGTTACTTTGGGCTCACATTTATCAGACCAAACATAACGATTACTCTATCCATTAGTCTGTGAAGAAGATAGGTCAAGACTGGAAGACACCAAGTCATGAAGAAGCTGTCACTTATTGTATTCAGATATAGGATTTTCATGGAGAAAACCTGCGAGTGATAACACAGGGACACAAAACATAATTGGAACAACCCATACTCACAGAGAAACCAAAACAAAGGGCAAGCTGGAAATTCTGAAACCACCTTCAACCCATCCTACTTTAAAGAGGTATTTCATTGAATTTGAGGTACTGAATTAAAACCTTCAAATCAATCTTTTTTTCTTTGTGGCAAACATAGGAGACTTATATTACATAATTTATGTTGTTAGGCCCATATTTCAACAAACTACTTCCAGTAGTTTAAAAAAAAATTGCAAATGCCACTCTCAAAAATTTCCTTCCATCAATACAGATCTTTCTCCAACAAATTTCCAAGAAAAGCATTACAACTCTTGTTACTAACAGCATGGTCATAACAGCGATCTCTCTTCCTTGCTATGAAACTTCATGGTTGTGCTACATTATGTTGAAAATCTACAAATCTCAATGGGTTTTCTATGCATTCCAATGCACTTCAGTGACAATGTGGATCATTGCCATAATACATCATGACTGCTCTAATTACGGTTTCATTATGACTCACCATATCAGAACTGTTGTAATGTCATGTCAGCACATAGTAAGAATAGTTATGCAATTAGGTAATATCTGTTAGAGTAGGCGATGCAGGATGGAAAAAGAAAAAAGATGCCAGGAGGAGAAATTAATGTAGTAAAACCCAGTCTTTTAAAAATGTTTCCAGGGCGACACTGTGATGATACAGGCTAAGGTGCCACTTGGGACCCATGCATCCCATATTGGAGAGCTGGGTCATATCCTAGCTCCTCTGTTTTTTTTTTTTTTTTTTCCAGCTTCCTGTCACTATATCCTGGGAGACAGGAGATGATGACTTATATGCTTGGGCCCCTGCCACTGAAGTGAGAGACCCATATGGAGTTCTTGGCTCCTGAATTTGGTCTGGTCCAGCCTGACTGTTGCAGGCATTTAGGGAGTGAACCAGAGGTTAGACAATCTGTTTGAGTGTGCATGTGTGTTTCTCTCTGTCTCTCTCTCTCTGTATTTGTCTCTCTCTTCTTTTCAAGTAGATGTAAATAAACTTTAAATTATTTAAAAGTTTTCTATTTCTAAAAATAATTTATTTATTTGAAAGCTAGAAAGAGAGAGCAAGAAAGAGAGAAAGAGAGAGCAAGAAAGAGAGAGAGAGAGAGAGAGAGAGAGAGAAAGAGAAAGAGAGAGAATCTTTCATACTCTGATTCATTCTTCAAACACCTACAACAGTAAGGACTGGGTCAGATGGAAGCCAGGAGCCAGAATCTGCTTCAGGGTCTCCCAGGCAGGTGGCAGAGACCCAACCACTTGAGCCATCACCTGCTGCCTCTCAGGGTGCACAATAGCAGGAAGCTGGAGAGGAGGCAGAAGTAGGACTCAAACCTTGGTGCTCTGATAGGGAATGTGAGCATCCCAAGTGGCCAAAATGCCTGCCTCAAAAGTTGCTAGTTTAAAAGTATAACTTATTTTGTTTTCCATCCCTCAACCTAAACAAAAACCTCCATGCATATCTAGTTTTTTTTAAATTGGGCACTGTGTGCAATTTAATAAATTTTTAATAAATCAAATTAAGAAGAGGAAAATTTCTAAATTTAGCTCTTCTACATATGCAACAAATGAATAAATTATCTACTATGTGCTACAAGAAATCCAGTACAAATTTTACTGCAGTAAGCTAAAGTCCCCGGCATTCTCACTATTGTCAAAGTTCAAACACAACATTGCACTCTTGTGTTTGTCACTTGATAAGCCATATCCTAAATAAACTATGATAGCAAAATAAGATAAAGCATTGATATCCTCATTTCCTTCCCCAAAGTATTACCAGAAATACTCACTTGCCTTTAGTATACTGCCAAAACCTGCCCAAATATCTACAAATTGTCTCATAAATTTGAAGAATAAACTTTCAGAAGATGAGCACTATATCTCCTTTGGTTGACCATGGAGTAGCTTGAATATTTGAGACCTCCTGAAAACACTAAGCCAGTGAATAGTGTCTCAAACTAAGTGATCCATGAATTGCTGCTTGTTGTTTTAATATACAATCATACAAGAGTTTATATACCAAAGCTTACCACATATCTTTATAACCGAATCATAGGCAATGCAAGTATTTATAATGGAAATGCTGATGAGGCCTAAACTACGGACGTGTATGGTTGTGCAGCAGCAGCCATTTCAAATATAGATATATTTTTAGCATTAGGAGGCACCAAGTTTGTTTAAATCTGGACTTTTTTTTTCTACAATCGCAAGTAATGTTAATAGCACACTGTAAATGTTACGTCTAAGTGTGCAATGTCAAAATAGATTGGATCTCTCTGAAAACTGGAAATTCAGGCTTTTCAAACATAATCCAGATGTTTGGCTTTTATTCAAATTTCAAGAAAGAGGGAACTAATATGATATAAAATTCATACATGCATATTTCATTAGTGCCTTTTGTATCGCTGAATTAAACATTCTGAAACGTGCTTTTCCCGAATCACGTAGCATTTTAAACCAAAGCAGTTGCCAAGATGTGGTACACCTCGGAAATAATGCCAAGTTAATTTCATAAGGAAGAGACTATATATTTCTTACGTTAAGTCTGTTGATAATGTTTCCTCAAAGAGAATACATCACTTTCCATTTGAGAATAAGAAGAAAAATGAAAGACAGAACGCTCGTCATTGTAGTTCATCAAAAAGGTATTGCCGCCGAATATATTGACTTTCAAAATCTTTGAGACTCAGTGGCTTAAATGAAGGTGGAAAGTAACATTATCATCATGATCATCATCACAGACTCTACTTTTCATCATCAAAAATTCTATTTTCAAGTTTGGTACAAGTAAGTATTCCCCAGGGCTAAGGACTCCAGCACTGAGAAGCCATACCCAGGCTTGACCATGTGATGGTAGGGGTTAAGACAGTTGATCGAAGCATTTCCTAGCTTGCCTGCTCCCATAACACCAAGCAAATGCCATCATACTTTTATGTATTCCAGTGACTTTTTTTGGATAGGGTATTTTTAATTTTTAAAAGCGTTCCCATGTATAATCTTAGGAGATTCATAATGCCATTGGGGTTTCTTGGTGACTGCCCAAATCCTTGTACAGTGAAACATTTCATGCCTTAAGCCACTTTTTCAAGTAATCTCTGGTGTCTTCACTTCAGATGAGGACAAATGTGGTTCCAGAACTGAATTACAAACTCCTGCAATGGACTCCATGAGGTCAGGGAAAATGTGTTGTTCATCTTCTATCCACTATAACTCTCAGCATTCTGGTATAGAGGTAGAAAGTAGTTGTATAATGTTTATTCACTTGTATTTCTCCCAAAAGTAAGATCAAGTGAGCTAATATTAGCTGGTGAAACCTAAGTATATGCCTGATATAGTACTAATATACAGAAACGAATAGATGTGATTGACAGTTTATCTTTGAACTTCATTCTCTGCAAAAAAAAAAACTTACTTGGTAAAACATCTCAGACAGAAATAGAGACTATGAACAAAGTTTATCATTTCCCATGGCCAGAAATGGGTAACACAAGAAAAATTTCAATGAAAAGTATAAAAAAAAAAAAGGAAAATGACAACAGTTTTTTGAATAGGCAATATTTTTTTTCTCAACAGCATTTGGTCAGGATGCAAGAGGCTCTAATTTCCAGTTCCAACACCAGTATCCCATGGGCTTAAAACCTTTTCTGTAGGCCAGCACCATGGCTCACTGAGCTAATCCTCTACCTGCAGCACCGGCACCCCGGGTTCTAGTCCCGGTTGGGGTTCTGGATTCTGTCCCAGTTGCTCCTCTTCCAGTCCAGCTCTCTGCTGTGGCCCAGGAGGGCAGTGGAGGATGACCCAAGTGTCTGGGCCCCTGCACCTGCATGGGAGACCAGGAAGAAGCACCTGGCTCCTGGCTTTGGATTGGCGCAGCGCCTGCTGTAACGGCCATTTGGGGAGTGAACCAATGGAAGGAAGACCTTTTCTCTCTGTCTCTCTCTCTCTCTCACTATCTGACTCTGCCTGTCACAAAAAAAAAAAGAAAAACAAACTTTTCAGTTGTAGTCACCCTCCCCACCCCACTTTTTTTTCCTTTGGGGTGCTTGTCCATAATTACCAGACATTTTAAGAAAATATATTTTAGAGATTTTATATTTTAAGCTTTGAACACTGTTCATTGCTCTAGCCTTAGAAAACTTGACTGTCATTTCAATAGACAATTCTTTGGTTTTGTTCTGCTAAGGTAAGCCCATGGGTAAAGTCAGTAATATCACTTCTGTTTTACAGATTAAAAATTGATACACAGAAGCCAAGTGACTTGCCTAAGGTCAGTTAAGATAGTGCTAAATCCCAGAAATAGAATTTCAGGAGAAATTTCAGCTTAGCTTGAGAGGCCATACAATCGCTCTCGAGAATGCATCTTTAGATCTCAGTCCAGAAGTCTGAGGAAATTGGTGGACCGTGGGAGTATAAGATAAAATAAGGTCAAGAATGCCATTCAAAGTGACTCTGGAGTGGCCTAAGTACACTAAGAACCTCACCCTTACGGCCCCAGGGGCCAGATTCATTTTGGTATAAATTCTTCCTCCATAACTCCATTGATTTTTAATAGCAGGAGGTTGAGTCTAAAAGGGCAGATAGTAGAGTTCTCACTGATAGTCACGCCTGTCACTCAGAAGATGACTGCTCACAGTTTAAAGGAGCTCCAAGGTACAGGTGGAAATTTATTTGTATAAACTACAACTATAACTAGCAAATATGATAAGCACACTGGAGCATTTTGCTAGCACTGTAAGGGACCTTGCCAAATCATACAAGTTTATTAGAACAATATCATCAAAGACAAAGAAATATGTGTGTGTGTGCATCCAAAAGATAAGTGTGATAAAAGTGTGAAGGAGGAAGAAGCAAAGACTTGGAGACCAAAAGAAAGGAAACACGTAGATTTACAGAGAGAAAGTAACAAGTAAATAGGGTAAATTTCAAAGGTTTTGCCAGATAGAGGAAACAATTACTACCACACAGAGAACAAATGCTAAAAACTACATAAACACAGTATCACATAGAGGAAGGAAACCGCAGCTACAGAGGTCTTCGGCGAATGACTCCCTGAAATAATCTGATGAAAGACAGTGATGACGATGACTCAAATTCCCAAAGGCTGAAAATTTCATTAAGAGGAGAGCAGAACCAAGAGAAGCAAAAGTACCAGGATGTAGCCATTTAGGGTAGTTTCCAGCCAAAACATCAGATTACATGAGAGAAGGAACTTGTGATTTTGAGGATTTTCCCTAAGCACCAGTGACAATGACGTGGAACGGAACCTTTCCACTGGACACCGTCGATTCTGTTAACACCTTCTGTGGAGACTGTTAAATCTAATCTTTTGGTGGCTTGCTACTTGATACTAAGGAAATGATTTAATTTTTCCACGATCATTCCACGTATAAAACAAGACAAAAATATACTTGCCACTATTTTTTTAAACCTCAGATATCTTAAGAAGTAAATAAGAAGATTATACTTCTAAGAAAGTTTACATCTCTATGTAAAATGCACCATAAGAGAGGCCAGCTCTATGGCGCAGCAGGTTAAAGCCCAGGCCTGAAGCGCCAGCATCCCATATGGGCACCGCTTCTAGTCCCGGCTGCTCCTCTTCCAATCCAGTTCTCTGCTGTGGCCTGGGAAAGCAGTGGAAGATGGCCCAAGTGCTTGGGACCCTGCACCCACGTGGGAGTCCCAGAAGAAGCTCCTCGCTCCCGACTTCAGATCGGCCCAGTTCCTGCCGTTGCGGCCATCTGGAGAGTGAATGAGTGAATGGAAGACCTTTCTGTCTCTCCCTCTCACTGTCTGTAATTCTACCCCTCAAATAAATAAATTAAATAAATCTCTTTTTTTTGACAGGCAGAGTTAGACAGTGAGAGAGAGAAAGGTCTTCTTTTCCGTTGGTTCAGCCCCTAAATGGCCGATAACAGCCAGCACACTGTGCCGATCCAAGGCCAGGAGCCAGGTGCTTCTTCCTGGTCTCCCATGCGGGTGCAGGGCCCAAGGATTTTGGGCCATCCTCCACTGCCTTCCCGAGCCACAGCAGAGAGCTAGACTGGAAGAGGAGCAACTGGGACAGAATCTGGCACCCCAACTGGGACTAGAACCAGGGGTGCTGGTGCCGCAAGCAGAGGATTAGCCAAGTGAGCCACGGCGCCGGCCTAAAATAAATCTTTAAAAAAATGCACCATTAGAAAAAAAGTCTTCACTTTCAACACACAGGATTTTTATAGTAAGAATTTTTGATCTGTTACCCATTTGCAAGTAAGACTGCAAATTTCTCATTGTTTTTAACCAACTGCCTTGGATAAACATGTATTATAACTATCGTCTGACCATATTAGAGAATAAAATAAGTCACAGGATGGAATATAAATATATTAAATTCCAATATTTTATAAAATACAAGGAAGTATTACCATTTTTCTTTACTGTTAATTAAAGATAGAGGGAACATGTGGATGCTACCCAGCAATACTACTTCTCAAAACCTACACACACATAATGATCTAATCACTCATTTCTATAAATGTGGTGACAGAAAAGGATCCATGACAAACAGCATTTTAATTTGTAAATCAAATATTTCAATAAGATTGGCAGAAAATGCAATAAAAAATTAGAACATGTGTACAGCCAGACTTTAAACTATGTTTTAAGTTTGCTTGTACTGCTTAATGGCTGTGCACTTCCTGGTGCCTTGGCTGCTCATCTGGGAACAATATTAATTCTTACTTCATATGATTACCATGAGGACTGGGTGAGCTAATATATGCTAAGATCCTACAACAATTCCTGATACATAATAAGCACTAAATACAAGTATTTGTTCAAACTGGATCTGAATGTTTCACGCTAAGAAAATAAAAGCTGAGGCAGGCATTGTGGCACAGTGGATTAAACTGTCAAGTGGGACACCCACATCCCACATCACAGGGCCTGTGATCTAGTGCTGACTCCACTTCAGATCTAGCTTCCTGCTAGTGCACGCCATGGGAGGTGGCAGGTGATGGCTCAAGTATGTGGGTCTCTGCCACCAGTATGGGTGACCTGGATGAAGTTCTTGGCTCCTGGCTTTGTCCTGGCCCAATTTTGGCTGTTGCAGGGATCTGGGGAGTTAACCAGTGGATAGATTTTTCTCTGTGTTTTTCTCACTATTGTTGCACTTTTCAAATTAATAAATACTTAAGAATGTTTTTGATAAATAAAAAAACGACCTTCGGCAGACTTTTTCTCATCTCTTTCATGCCACTAGTTTGCATAGTTGTGTATGTAACTTCACTAAATGAAACATTTAATCTAGGAATCAATATTCAAAAGAATGAAGAAAAGACATGGGGTAAAGCCTATTATTTGTCACTGTTTTTTTACTCTTCTCTAGTATGTCTTCCTGGTTTTGGTAAAAATCCAACGAGTGTCTCAAATTAATATCTAGATCTGAATTTTTCTTATCTTTTCTATATTGTATTTGATGGCGATAAACTTAATTCTTTTCCACTTATTTAACTACTTTCCAGTAAGGCTCATTTCAAGTATCATTTCTCCCATGAAAACGTTCTAAGAATGTTAGCACTTGTTTATCATACCCCCCAAATTTGCTATCTTTGCTATTATTTCACGTTGTTTCATTTTACTTTTTAAAATTACCTAAAGAAAAGTCTAATCTTTCATTTGACTCTTCACAGCATTCTATTACAAATGTTCATTGATTCACCCTGTCACTAATATGAAATAACATTCTTTCTTACAGCAATTTTTTTTAAACTTTTTTTTATTTTGATTTTAAACACTGATTTGAGAAACAGAGTGGCACAAACAGAGAGAAACATAGAGCAAGAGAGCTCTCAATGGCTACAGACTCCCCAGATGTGTCTATGTCCCGGGAACACAATCCAGGTCTCCTACATGAGTGGCAGGAACCCATTTACTTGAACCATGACTTCTGGCTCCCGGAGTCGGCATGAACAGCAGCTGGAATTGAACCCAGGCACTCTGATGTGGGACCTGGATGTCTTAAGTGCTAAGCTAAATGCCCACTTGAGCTTACTTTTGCTTTTTGAGTGCAGATGGAATTATTAGACTGTAAATCATTAATATATGGATTAGGACATATCAAGAAGAGTAATTTTCAGAATATTAGAAAATAAGAGAATTAAGGTATGAAATATCCTTGTACTCAGGTACACAGAAAGTGATGCAAATTTCATAAATTATTAGTTGGGTCTGATACTAATTAATGCAGCATAAAGTAGAAAAACTTGCAACCAATTTTTCCCCTGGCAAATATGAATCTGACTTAGACCGAATAGTTCTCCGGAGAAGCGTCATGTCTCCCATAGGGAATCTGAAATCAGAGTGAGTGCCTATGTCTAGGTTTCTCAGGGCAAAATTTAATTTAAAGAGGAGCCAGCTCTTTAAAAAACAAAACAACCTAATTGAGATATAATTCACATAACATACAATTCACCCAAAGTGTAGAATCCAATAGCTTTTAGAGTGTTCGCAGAGTTGCACAACCATCACAACAGATTCTACATTTTCATCATTCAACAAAGAAACTTCATAATGATTAGTAGTTATTCCTCATTTCTCTTTTTCTACTGCCACAATGTGTATACTCCTCCAGTCTCCCCACCCAAGGCAATCATTTATCTACGTTCTGTATCATTATACTAGCTTGGTCTGTACATTTCAAAAAATAGCCCTCCTATCCAAGTTTAATTATACGTCTTCTGATTATTTGCATCCTTTAAGCAATTTTGCCCCATCCTCCCTAACCACCCACACCTCTTATGGCCATCGTTGTACTCTCTACTTCTGTGATATCAACCCACACATGAGTGTTATAACATAGTATTTGCTTTTCTGTTTCTGGTTTATTTCACTTAACAGAATATTCATCCACATTATTGTAAATGACAAAATTCCATTTTTATGGTTGAATAGTATTCCAATGTGTGTGTCTGTGTGTACACACACACACGTATATATATATATGTATATATGCATACATACACATTGTCTTTATTCATCTATTGCAAAACACTTAGGTTAATTAGGTAAGAAAAATAATCAAAAGCATCCAACTAGAAAAGGAGGAGTTAAACTGTCTATATTTAGGGATGACAGGACCCTAAATAGAGAAAATTCTCAAAGATTCCATAAAAAAAAACTCTTATATCTAATAAACAAATTTGGTAAAATTGCAAGTACATCAATATATAAAAATCAGTAATGTTTCTATACACTAATATTGAACTATCTGACAAAGAAATCAAGAAAATAATCTCATTTACAAAAGCTACAATAAAATAAATGGAAATAAATTTAACCAAAGATATAAAACATTTTATACTAAAAACTATCAAATAGTGATAAAATAAATGACAAAAATAAGCAAAAAAATTCATTTTTATGAAACAAAATATTGATAAAATGTCCATACTACCCAAAGCAATCTACAGATTAAATGCAGTACCTGCCAGTATACCAATGATATTCTTCACAAAAAATGAAAAAAACTATCCTAAAATTTGTATGGAACCATAAAAGACCATCAAGTCAAAGCTATGTTGCAAAAAAAGGAACAAAGCCAGAAACCTTACGGCACCTGAATTCAAAACACACTATAAAGCTACAGTATCCAAAATACTATAGTTCTGGCATATAAAAAGACATATAGATCAATGAAAAAGAACAGAGAATCCAGAAATACATCTATACATTTAATCAATTTTTGGTGGAGAAGCCAATAACATCATACAGAGAAAGAATAAATCTCTTTAATAAATAGTATAGGGAAAAGTGGATAGCAATATGATAAATAATCCTTATATTTCACCAAATATAAAATCAGCTTAAAATGGATTACATACAAATATAAAACCAAAAACTGTGCAGCTTTTTTCTAGCAACCACAGGGGCCAGCTACATGACATTGGTCTGGGCAATGGTTTTTATGATATGGCCTCAAAAACAAAGGCAATAAGAGCAAAAATAGACAGTTGAGGGTTACATCAAACTGAAATAGAGCAAAAGAAGCAATCAACACAGTAAAGAGACAATCAATACATAAAATGGGAAAAAATACCGAGACTACACATCTGCAACAGGGTTAATATCCAAAATATACAAAGAACTCAGAAAGAAAACAAATAGTCTGATTTTAAAATGCACAAATTCTGAATAGAAATGCTTCAGAGAAGACAGACATGGACAACAAGTATGTGGGACAAAAAGGTGCGACATCACTAATCATCAGGGGATTATAAATCAAAATGAGATATTACCTCACTCCAGTTAAAAATGGCCATTATCAAAAAGAAAAAGGATGACTCTTTGTTGGGGAGGATGTAGAAAAGAGGGTAGTTTTGCATAGCTTTGGTGAGCATATGAATTAGTATAGCCATTATGGAAAATAGCATAGAGCTTCTTCAGAAAAAATAAAAATAGAATTACCATGTAGTCTAGCAAACCCGCTACTGGGTATATACAAAGGAAATAAAATGAATATATTGGAGTTTACCACACTATTCTCAACAGCTAACATATGCAATCAACTTAAGTGAGCCTGTTTTTACCAAAATGCCTTAAGAAGCATTCAAACCCTTTCTTCATAGATAGCTAAATGCCTTGAGCTGTGTTTGCCATGACATACAATGTGACAACTCAAACATAGCCAGTAATATGCATACCACAATATAAGCAGAAGGTAAAAATAGATTGCTTGTATGATATGAAATATCCCATTTTCAGTGGAAATATAAGTGAATATCTCTTCTACACTGTGGAAAAGACTGAGAAGCATTTGGTGATTGTATATAAAAAATGTAGGAAAATTAAAATGTGTAGACTAGCACACGTCAAAGAGGAAGCTGAAGTTTCATGACAGTCTTAGCAAACAGCACTGTAGAGAATAAAACTGAGTAGTTATCCACCAGTGAGTGAACGTAAAGGGAAAGGAAAGGTTCTAAGAAGTTTCATAAAATATGTATTTCTGATATTACTTGAAACAAATGGAAAAAACAGTGTGGCATTTAGAATCGCAAACTTTGAATGGCAGTTTAAAAAGTATGACAGGACTGGCTGTTGTGGCCATTTGGGAAGTGAACCAGCTGATGGAAGATTCTCTCTCTCCCTCCCTCTCCCTCTCTCCTCCCCCCTTCCATCCTTCTCTCCCTCTTTCCCTGTCTCTATGTCCGTAACTTTGCCTCTCAAATAAATAATCTTTAAAAATAAATTACTAGGCCGGCGCTGTGGCTCAACAGGCTAATCCTCCGCCTTGCAGTGCTGGCACACCGGGTTCTTGTGCCGGTCGGGGCACCAGATTCTGCCCCTGTTGCCCCTCTTCCAGGCCAGCCCTCTGCTGTGGCCTGGGAGTGCAGTGGAGGATGGCCCAAGTGCTTGGGCCCTGCACCCCATGGGAGACCAGGAAAAGCACCTAGCACCTGGCTCCTGCCATCGGATGAGCGCGGTGCGCCAGCCGCAGCGGGCAGTCCGCGGCAGCCATTGGAGGGTGAACCAACGGCAAAAGGAAGACCTTTCTCTCTGTCTCTCTCACTGTCCACTCTGCCTGTCAAAAAAATAAATAAATAAATAAATAAATAAATAGTATTACAGGAGTATGCATTTGTTTAATCTAGCAGTTGTTAAGACACCCTTGCCCCATAATGGAGTGCCTGGATTTGTTTCCTTGCTCTGGCCCTGACTCTGTATCTTCCTATAATGCAGACCCCAGAAAGTAGCAGTGATGGCTCAAGGAAATGGGTTCCTGCCACCCACACAGGAGACCTGAATTGAATTCCTTGCTCTGGACTTCGACCCCAGCCCAGTCAAGGTCAATGTGAGCATTTGGGGAATGAACCAGAGGATAGGAGCAATGTCTTCATCATTCTCTTTCTCTCAAATAAATAATTTTTTTCTCTTTTTTTAAACAAAGCCAAGTTCTTTCACTGCTCTATCAAGCCATGTTTGTTTGTTTATTTTTGTTTTTATTTGACAGGTAGAGTTGTGGACAGTGAGAGAGAGTGATGGACAGAAAGGTCTTCTTTCCACTGGTTCACTCCCCAAATGGCCGCCACAGCCGGCACTGCACCGATCCGAAGCCAGGAGCCAGGTGCTTCTTCCTGGTCTCCTATGCAGGTGCAGGGGCCCAAGCACTTGGGCCATCCTCCACTGCCCTCCTGGGCCACAGTAGAGAGCTGGACAGGAAGAGGAGCAACTGAGACTAGAACCGGGAGCCCATATGGGATGTCAGTGCTGCAGGCAGAGGATTAATCAAGTGAGCCATGGCGCCGGCCCAAATAAATAATTTTTTAAAGTATTGTATTTACCCATGAGTTTGTTCAATTAGCCTTTGGAATTGAGTTATGAAAACTGTGATTTTGCCAGATTGCTTATAAGCAAAGTCAATTACTAATTGAAACAATCTTTGATTTTCTTTCTTTTTTTTTTCCCCCAGAGAATGGAATGGATCTCAGAGCCACTCAGTGTATCACCCTCATTTCATACATGAGGAAAGTGAGACCCAAGAAGGTGAGAGCCATCGCCAGATGGAAATCCAGTCTCTTTTTCCAGTGCTTTATCACATGGCTTCTCAATCTTTCTAGTGTTTAGCAAAGCTTAACACAAGATCAAAGAAAACAGATTAAAATAACATAAACTGGGACACTTCGATGAGGTCCATCCATTTCCTTCAAGAGCAATTAACATATGGAGATCTGAGCACCAATGGCCTTTGGCTTTTCCTAAGAAATAGTCCAGATCTGTTAACCCAACATGTATATGGAAGTGAGGCAGAGTTGTGGTAAAGCTATTAGAGCAACATCCAAGCTTCTTTATTAAAAATCCACTTTGGTATGTGTAAGCATTTTAATATTTTTATTTGTTTTTATTATTTTCACTATCTCTATGATCTGGAACTCATTTTCTAAAAAGATCAGTGTGAATTTATTTATATGTTGAGGCCAAATATGAAATGTAGGACTCAAAGCAGTGGAGCTACTAGAGAAATTCAGTAAGGCCGCAGTAACAGCCGAAGTTGAAAAGTGCATTGGATCCATTTTCAGATTTTCCTTGGGTCCCCTAAGCACAATAGAGTATAGGAGGCCACCTGGTGGTGAAATGATCCAATAAACCATTTAGTGTTAAACTACAAAACAAGAAAAACACAAGAGTTCGGGTTGTTATAAAAGGAAAATTAGAACCTTGGGCAAAAGAACAATAGTCAACAGATAATCATGATATACTCAGACAGAAAAAAAAAAAGAGTGGAGAAATCATTCAAGTCCATAGATTAATGTATACTCAGAAAGTGTTGCTATTATAATTATTATTTGTATCAGGGATTGCCAAAGTTCTTCTGTGAAGTTCTAGACAGTAAACAGTTGAAGTATGCTGGACATGTGCTCACTGTTCAAACTACTCAATGCTACCATTGTACTGTAAAAGCAGCCATAGATATAACATAAATGAGTGTGCCTGACTGTGTTCTAATAAAGCTTTATTATAAAAAGTGAGCCATGGACTGGATTTGACTTGTAGGCTACACTATGGCAGCCCCTGATTCAGTATTATGTTTGAACATATACTATTTACCAAGTGTCAGGTCAATCCTTTCCATACATTACCTCACTGAATCCTAACAAGGATCTTTCAAGGTAGATATTACACCTATCCCCTAGATTTGAAAACTGAGGTTTAAGAGGTGTAAATAATTTAGTGGAAAGCGCACTAAACTCCTTTCTGCTTCAGAAAAGCTTTGTGCAGCCTACGGCCATTTTTTCTTTCTGTGATTGTACACACTTGTTCTGACCCTGTCTCCCATTTAAACTGGGGGGGCTGCTTTTGGTTTCCTTTTTGCTCCTGTGGTTTTTTTTTCCACCTCATGTTCCCTTGCAATGTTGTTCATCTCTTATCCTCTCTTTCTCCATCACTTCTTTTATGTTTAAAAACTTGATGTCAGTTTTCAAAACAACAGATGTGAGCAAGCATGAAAAGGAGACAAAAGCAATGTATTAAAAATAGACCGTCACATATACAACAATAAGCTAAGGAAACTGTAATACTGTGTATGCTCCAAACGGAATGTGAGCCAAAGACATGATACTCACTCTCACATAAATAATATATTACCCATCCACTGGGAGAAGCAGCAGCTCTGTCCCTAAAGGGAAAGACGATTTTTTTTTGGTCCATTTTTACTTTTTCTTTTTAAACTCTTTTTTAGGTACATACTATAAGTCATACCAGCTCAGTCTACATTCCTCTTCCAAACCATCCATGAACTATTTTATTAACTGCTAATAAGAGAGAGTTGAAAAATCTGACGGAGAAATCCATGGAGCTTGTTAAAGCTCCTCAAATATATGGATTTGCCAGCAGTCTTTCAGCATTAGCATATTTTCTTCTACAAACGAGGATGGAAGTGGTTTCAGTTAGATGGAGTATAGACAAAACTGAAAAAACTGATTGTAAGAAAAATGTTTAGCTTGTAAAGAAAACTACAAAAGCTAGAGAAATGTATATTAAAAAAAAAAAAAACTGAGAGAAGAGGTTTAATTACAGAACATGGCTTCTGACTGAGTTGACAATTAAACCTAACAACGGAGGGGATTTGCACCAGAAATCAGAAGACACAGAGACTTGCTCCACATTTTCATGGGAGGTTGTGGAATTCCCTCTGGAAAGATCTTTAATGGAGGACAAATTTTCTCCTATCTGGAATGCATAAAAAACAATCCTTGAAAGAGAGGAAATGAAATGAAGGTGCTTTCGAGGTCACCGGCAGTCCTCAAACTCCACAGAAATTCTCACTTTCCGCAGAATGAAATAACTATACAAAACCCCTAAGAGACTGACTTCGGAATATTCAGGAGAAAACAGTCACTAAGCAGGTGTGTCAATTCAGTAAGTATTTATTGAGTGCTAAATACTACCGAGCCCTGGGGAGATGTCCTCCCCAGCGGGGCACAGGTCTGAGCAGCAGTGTGGACAACGGCCAGGGAACACAATTATTCACTTCAGTTAAAAAACAAAACAAAGCAAGCAAGCAAACAAACAAAAAAACCCTCTGTGTGCCAATCAGCTTTTTGAAACTATTTCCTGAACTTGGTGAGCTCAAAACTCCCACAAGAGCTGGCTGTCATAAGAGATTTCTGGCATTGCTCATGGTATCCCTGGATCGCTTCGTAAACAGAAAAGGCTTCTGACAGTGTTTCCATACTTTATTTCTTTTTCTAACCCAAACTTGGACGGATGGAGCCTCGTGAAACTATCAGCAAAACATGTATTATAAAATGCTAGCCAAATTCAAATTCCATTGCTATATTTCCATGTTGCAGAAAAAGATATTTCAATTAGCTCCACCCTAGAGATTCCGTTTGGGGAACAGGAGGATTTTTGCTTATGATTTAGAAGACAACCAGCGTTTCACAGAATGGGTCTTTAGCACTGCCCAGGCAGGTGAGAGTGAGGAAGAAAACACAAAAATTATGCAGACAGGAATGTTCTCAGGGCATGATTGCAAATCTTAGTGGTCCCAGCTGAGGAAAGCTCAGGAGGAAGGGTACAGTTGAGAGTAGAGACAGTAAACCCAAAAGGATGCCAAGGTACACAAGAAGAGGGCCAAGAAGTGAACTCGTCACAAATCCTTGCCAAACTCACATTTTAAATAGTGCATCTCTGAACTTTTTCTAAAGTGCTTAAAGCCCTTACCATTCACAATTCATTGCTACACAAAATAATTACAGATTTATTAAAATTATGAATAGTGTAAAATTTAAAAAAATACAGGAGTTTCAAAGATGCATTTCAACCCTCCCCCTGCATTAGAAGTGAAACGTCATTTTAAAATATTCATATTCTGAATTAGCTAGCTACAGCTTTGGGAAAATGAGCCAATATTTTAGACTTTCTGTTCCTCTGTCCTCCCCCCATCATGATGGACCTGGACTAAAGGGCCAGCCCAAGTCCAAGTCTTATTATTTCTCCTCACCTCCTTCATGATTACATTTCTATTTTTAATTAAATAGCTTTATTTATTTGTAAGGCAGAGACAGATGGACAGAGATCCTCCATCTGGTGGTTTTATGCCCCAAATGCCCACGACAGCAGGGGGTGAATCAGGCCTAGGACAGGAGCCTGCAGGTGGCAGGGACCCAACGAGTTGTTCCATCACCTGCTGCCTCCCAGGGCTCACATTAGCAGGCAGGGGGATGGAAGCAGAGGAGTGTACGGGATGCAGGTGTCCCAGGCGGCACCCCAACCACTTCACCACATGTCCACCCCCACGATCACAGTTTTAGAAACACATTTGGGCCCCTGCCTCAGCACAGTAGATTAATTCTCTGCCTGTGGCAACAGCATCCCATGTGGGCGCCAGTTCCAGTCGCAGCTGCTCCTCTTCCAATCCAGCTCTCTGCTATGGCCTGGGACAGCAATAGAAGGTGGCCCAAGTCCTTGGGCCCCTGCACTTACATGGGAGACCAGCACCTGGCTCCTGGCTTCAGATCGGTGAGGCTCTGGCCATTGCGGCCATTTGGGGTGTGAACCAATGGAAGAAAGACCTCTCTCTCTGTCTCTCCCTCTCACTGTCTGTAACTCTACCTCTCAAATAAATAAATTTTTAAAAATCTTAAAAAAAAAAAAAAGAAAAACACATTCACCTGAAGTCAAACCTAATTTTCTGCAGTGAATGTATCAGTAAACTCTCTCTTGCCAACTATGGTACAAGAACAAACTGGGCTAACATACCTACCGTTTCTAATGACATCAGGTGTGCCTGCTCTGACGGATTGATTTTTAGGTCTCACGTGTGTATGGTACAGGACACCTCTACGTGGAGAAATAATCATACTGGCATGGGTCTAAATAATGAAGAATGCATCAGAGAATGCTGCATGGTTTGAAAGGTTGGAGATTACTACAGAACTGTGATGATTATTTGTCTATTTTTGTAGCATTTATGTTTCAGACACGGATGCATTTATCCTTCCTTTCCCCTCTCTGTGTCTCATTCTCTATGACTTTTTCCACCACAACTTGGCCAAATCTGAGCACTCCGAATATTAAACACTGTTCTTACTTCCCTTTGATTTTTCCAAAGAGGTTTTTGTTTTTGTTGTATAGAGACAAACACCCAAATTATTTATATGCTTTGGAATGCCCCTGTTTCTGTGAACTGAAGAACGCACGAAGTTTTAGCCTTGATTATCCTAGCATGAAAATAGGGTTGTTCACTCAGAAAAAGTAAAGAATTTATAGCACAGTTCTAATTAATAGATTTTAAATTAATTATTGAGTAAGGCTTTTAGGAAACATAATTTTCAATATACATTTGTTGAGCTATTATGTACTAGACACTGTACTAGGAACTGGAGATACATCAATAAATGACACAGATATGAAATTATAATCATTACCCCTCAAATTTGATCCACAAAGGCCAAATCTGTCATCATTATTTAAAAATATATGTTTGGGACTGGCACTGTGGTACAGCAGGTTAAATTCCTGGCCTGCAGTGCCAGCATCCCATGTGGGCGCAGGTTCAAGTCCTTGCTGCCCCACTTCTGATCCAGCTTTCTGCAATAGCCTGGGAAGGCAGTAGAAGACCCAAGTCCTTGGGCCCATGCACCTGCATGGAAGACCCAGAAGAAGCTCCTGGCTTTGGATCAGCTCAGCACTGGTCATGGCAGTCAATTTGGGGAGTGAACAAGCAGACGGAAGACCTCTCTCTCTCTCTTTCTCTCTGTGTGTGTGTGTGTGTGTGGCTCTACCTCTCTCTGTAACTCTTTCAAATAAATAAAACACATCTTTTAAAATAAATAAAAATAGCCATTTAATTCATAACAATGTATTCCTGACTAAATTATCCACAGGGGGGCTTTCTCAGAGAGACCCTTGTGTATATTGAAAGGCATAGTACTATTGTAATGACAGGAACAAATCCAGTATGCCAACTTTTATAATACAGAACATGCTCTCAACTAAAATTTGGCATATAGGAAGGAATTTCATATAGTTATTTAGATATGCATGATTTAAATGTCTTGGGGCTACCAGCGTATCTGTTCCAGGGAGTCAGTTTCATCCAAGTTCAATTCTGCCTTATTTAACTTAAAGAAGGTAACACTTTGGACTCATGTGAAGGTGTGTAAGAACATCTATGTGTGCATAGGCACACTTGTGCATGTATACCACTTGCACATAATTCCCTGTTTTCAATCACTAAAATAACAGGGGGAATATCAGAAGTCACAATTTTTCCTTATGCACATATCTGTGAGTGTAGAGCATCAACTACTTGGGAAAATAGTTCAAGCAGTAAGTGCAGATGAGTTTCAGGAGTCCATGGACATCCTTCTGTAGAAAGGCTAGACATATGTACAAGAAAGTTAAGAAGGAACAGTGAACTCAATCCCAACGCATTAAGGGTATTAGTCTGGTTTTCTCTTTCCTACCCTCAGAATCAAAAAAATAATATATATGTATTTTGTATTTATATGTATATATGTATGATGTATGTATATATGTGTATATATAAGTATATGTGTGTGTGTGTGTGTGTGTGTGTGTGTGTGTGAGTGTACGTTTTGGGTCTTATGTAAATGAGTCAAGCTTCAGCAGGAAGACCACTCCTTCCCTCTCAGCCTACCCCAGTGTGCCTCATTAGGGATAGAGGGTCACTGAAGTGCCTGGTTTAAGAATGCATGAGCTTCACAAATGGCCATATTATTAAAAATGTGCTTAGCAATGCCCTTGTTTCTGAGAACTGAAATCGCTTCCTCGACAGGACCGGAAAGCGGCTTCTCTGCAGATGATATTCCTACAGAGCGTCTCTCCATGGGGACCCTCCTCAGTACTTCCTTTGGCAACAATAGGATCCACGAGGTTGACTCCTCCTTGGGTAATGCTGCAGTCAATGCACCTCCCAAAAATGCATAAATATTTTCAGCCCTGGCTTTTCTGAATCTGACAAAATATAGGAGGCCCTTGTGAGACCCAACGTGGCAATACTACCCCAGAGTGTGAGGTGCTCAAGAAAGTTTGGAGACATCACAGAACAGCTCAGTTATTGGTTTCAAAAAGTCAACCCAAGGTCATCAGGTTTGCTCTGCAGGTGTGCCATCGGGCATTTGGGATCTCTCTTTCTAACTTAGCACAAAAGCTCATGTAGATGGAGGAAAGAATGGTCTTGCAAGAATTCCAACCACTGTAGAAAAGATTTGTGGGGCAACACTGAGCAGGCAAGCAGCAGACAAGGGGGAGACTATGGGCATTACAGCCACCCAGTCCTAGTTCAAACCTTCGTCTATTTACTGAGTTCTTGCAGTAGTTACTGGTAGAGCTCAACTGATATTTCTAGCTTTCTGTATCTGCAACACAAGGTAGAGTTGCATTTCTCTACCCACTTTAAAGTTGGTTGGTTCACGCAATTAGTTCTGGCAGCAATCCTGAGTGGAGGCAGAATATGCATCCCCCAGATGGAAAGTTTAACGCCCAAACGAAAACCTCCAGAGCTCCATTTTCTCTTTACTGTAACCAGGGAATATTTCCCCTTAAAGATTTATTTGTTTGTTTGTTTGAAAGGCAGAATGACAGCAGGAAAGACAGAGATCTTCCATCCAAAGGTTCCCTCTTAAATGGCTGCAACAGCCAGGTCTGGGCCAGGCCAAAGCTAGGAGCCAGGAACTCCATCCAGGTATCCTATGTGGATAGCAGGGGCCAGAGCACTTGAACCATCTTAGACTGTTTTTCCAGACACATTTGCAGGGAGCCGGGTCAGAAGCAGGACAGCCAGGTCTGTACTGAGCACCCAATATGAGATGCCGATGATACAAGTGACAGCTTAACCTGCTGTCCCACAATGCTGCCCCAGTAAAGGAATGTGTAAGAGAGTGATTATTCTGGGGCTAGCATAATGGGTAAAGCCACTGACTGCAGTGCCAGTATCCAATATGGGCACCAGTTCAAGTCCCGACTGTTCTACTTCTGATCCAGCTCTCTGCTATGGCCTGGGAAAGCAGTAGAAGATGGCCCAAGTCCTTGGGCCCCAACACCCACATGGGAGACCTGGAAAAAGCTCCTGGCTCCTGGCTTTGGATCAATGCAGGTCCTGCTGTTGTGGCCAATTGGGGAGTGAACCAGCAGATGGAAAACCTCTCTATCTCCGTCTCTCCTTCTCTCTCTGTGTAACTCTGACCTTCAAATAAATAAATCTTTTTTTTTTTTTAAAAGAGTGATTGTTCTATAAGTCTGAGTCCTGGATTGATGGCAATAACTGTGTGTGATAGATATGTAGTATACCTTAGAAATAAATCTTTGGGGCTGCAGTGTGGTGTAGCGGGTAACGCTGCCCGTGATGCTGGCATCCCACAGGCTCCCATTCATGTCTGGGCTACCCCTCTTCCCATCCAGCTCACTACTAATGGCCTGAGAAAAGCAGCAGAAGATGGTCCAAGTGCTTGGTCCCTGCACCTACATGGGAGACTTGGATGAAACTTTTGACTCCTGACTTTGGACTAGCCAGACCTGGCCATTGTAGCCGTCTGGGAGTGAACTAGCAGATGGAAGACCTCTCTCCCTCTTTCTCTTTCTCTCTCTCTCTCTTTCTCTCTCTCTCTCTCTCTCTCTCTCTCTCTCTCTCTCTATATATATATATATATATATATATATATAACTGACTTTCAAATAAGTAAATATATACAGCTTCAAAAAAAAAAAAGAAAAAAGGAAAAGAATTAAATCTTCATAGACTTAAGTCTCTAAGATCTTGGGGTTGTTTTTATTATCTCAGTACACCCTAGTCTAGCCTGACCAAGAAACTAATTCTGTATCTTTTAGGCCAGCTGCTTAAGCTCTCTGTATTTTAGGCCTAAGATCTATAAAATAAAGATAATAACCCAAGAGCATTGTGAACATTAAGATAATATGGATGGGCATTGATATAATCAAACAGTAATACCTGACCAATGTTAGTTTCTTCTTCCCTCCATCCAACTCACATTTGCTACTACACACACACACACACACACACACACACACACACACACACTTTTTTTTTTATCAAGTGGGGAAGTAGACAGCATCTTAACCCCTATTCTGGATTTCTTCTATCACCTTCCTCCCCTTCCCAGTGCCCTTCCATTTAAGTCAGGTTAAAGCTGGCATTTATGTCAATGTTATCCTCCAACTCCCCTTTTCCTACAACCTCTGTGTCCTGTAGAGTACATTTGATTTTTTAACTGCAAAGAAATAAACCTTAAGAATGGGATTTGAAGGGTTGGTGCTATGGCATAGTAGGTAAAGCCACCACCTATAGCACCAGCATACCATATGGGTGCTGGTTTAAGTCCTGGCTTCTCCAATTCTGATCCAGCTCCCTGCTAATGTGCCTGGGAAAGTGGCAGAGGATGGCCCAAGTGCTTGGGTCCCTGCACCCACGTGGAAGACCAGGATAAAGCTCCTGACTCCCAGCTTTGGCCTGGCCAAACCCTGACTCTTACAGCCATTTGGAGAGTGAATTAGAAGATGGAAGATCTTTCTATCTCTCTGCCTTCCCCTTTGCCTCTCCTCGTTCTCTGTAACTCTGACTTTCAAATGAATAAATAAATCTTAAAAAAAAAGAAGAAGAAGAATTGTATTTAAGACAGTATGAGGGGCTGGCTCTATGGTGTAGTAGGTTAAGTCTCCACCTATATGGGTACCAGTTCGTGTCCCAGATGTTCCTCTTCTAATCCAGCTCTCTACAAATGGTCTGGGAAAGCAATGCAAGACAGCCCAAGTGCTTGGGCACCTGCACCCACATGGGAGACCCAGAAGAAGCTCCTGGCTTCAGACTGGCCCAGCTCCAGCCATTATGGCTATTTGAGGAGTAAACCAGTAGATGGAAGACCTCTGTCTGTAACTCTGCCACTCAAATAAATAAATATTTTTTAAAAATAGCATGAACATTTAGTTATGGGGATAGTTGGGTCAAGGAATCCCTAATACCGTAAAAAATGCATCCCTTGAATAATCACAAATTTATCTCCTTCTAAAGTTAGAAATGGTTGTGAGCAAAGAACAAAACAGGAGGAGGTTAATGAGTCTGAATGTGAAAGCACCGTGTTGAGCTTTTCCCTTTGGCACTCACCACCTATTCAGAACAGGTACTAGAACTTTTTGAAATAACGACATTATCTAGTTGCCTACTAACTATACCTTCAGGCTCTAGGCATACATGCATGAAATTCAAATAAATTATAAAACTATAATAATCAAGATGCAATATCTGGATTCAATAGCATGTATCTCTTGTATACTTCTTTGTGGTTACAGTTATGATATCCAACGTCTTCTTGATGCAATTACATGGAACATTAAACTTAATATTTATCCTTCTTATATTAATACATCTTTTCCAATGATAATTTTTACTTTCATATTTCAACTTTGATACTGTTGTTCTTTGAGTAAATAACCTCAATTCATACCATACATTTTAGTAAACTTTAATCAGATATCATAATTTTTTTCACTTCAAATCATGCTTTCACAAATGTGACTATAACCACTAAAGACATGTAATTTAAAAGTAGGAAAGTCTGAGGATGGTGTTGTGATGTAGCAGGTAATGCTGCTGTCCGTGATGTCAGCATTCATATGGGTGCCCACAGTTTGTGTCCTGGCTGCTCCACTTTGGATCCAGCTCTCTGCTTATGGCCTCGGGAACACAGCTGAAGGTGGACCGAGTGTTTGGGCTCCTGCTACCACCTGGGAGACCCAGATGAAGCTCCTGGATTCATCCTGGCCTCACACTGGTTGTTGCTGCCATCTGGGGAGTAAACCAGCAGATGGAAGATCTGTCTTCGCTCTCTCTTCCTCTTTTCTCTCTCTATAACTCTTTCAAATACATAAATAAATCTTTTTTAAAAAAAGGAAACACTAAAATGTTGGGGGGAGGGGTAGTGTGTGTTATGTTATTCTCCAAAAGGTTAGACCAGCATTTCTATCGCCAGGCATCCCATATCAGAGTCTCAATTCAAGAGCCATCTACTTTGCTTCCAATCCAGCTTCCTGCTAATGTGCCTGGGAAGGCAGCAGCAGATGGCCCAAGAAATTGGGCCCCTGTCACCCATGTGGAAGGTTTGAGTGGAGTCCCTGGCTTCTTGCTTTGGCATGCCCAGAGCTGGATGTTACAGGGAGTGAGTCAGCAGATGAAAGATCTCTCTGTGTCTCTCCAATTCTCTGTCACTCTCCTTTCAAATAAATAAATCAATCTTTTAAAAAAATGACTTGATCCAGGGATATCTTAAACAGATAAAAAGTAGATGAGGGACATTAAGTCACTAACCTGAAACATATACATAGTACTGAATAGTTCAGGGGCCAAAGATGGTAGGAACTAAACACCCTTTCTTGTTAGAAATTTAAATGCTCCTGTAATTTATTTTATAAACACCAGAAAGAAAACTACAAATATCTGTGACTAAAGCCAAAGCTTTCAGCTTAACACAGGGGGAGATCATTGCACATTACCATCTAATTAGGTAAAATTTTTCAAAAAGTTAAAGGCTGGAATTTTTTTTTTTTTGCAGTATAATCCTAACTTTTTTTTTTATCAGCAAATGCTAATGACTATTCTGATTGCAATTAATAGAACCTCCCAAACGGGTCAACTCATTTAAGTGCCATCTATAACCGTTTGGATTTTACCATGATGCTTATTACTTATTACCCAGAAACCAAGCAACACAATGAGATATTGATTACTTTTAACCTTTAGATCTAAGGATTCAGGAAAGGTCAGAGAAGGGGGACACTGGACCTCCATTGGCTGGCAAACGGATAGCCTTCAGGAGAATTCAAATGACTCCTATCGGCCAAGTAGGTCCAAGATTAGTTTATTCTCTGTGCTGGCAAGAATGACGATGCTTTTAAAAACAATCCTTGGCACACATTTTAGTGAAGTGTTGCATTTACATAGCCAATGCCCTCAGATGAGCCTCACAGCAAGGTAAGTCTCAGGCTGATAAACCTTCACCAAGTTTTGTTCAGGGACGCCCCGTCATCGGAAAGAGATATTAAATACAGCGCTTTTCACTGGAATCCACTCATCTCATTAACCTAAGAACTCTGGGTAAGTTTCAAAAGGCTGAATACGATTACTGGCCACCATTGGCTACTAACATTTCTTTTGGCTTCTTTTTCTCCATGACAGCATTTAGAAATATTTCTCACTTTTGTGCCACTGAAAAGCAAGGAGTCCCAGGCAGGGTCCAACAGAATTGCAGGCAAGAGAAACATAACTGTTATGTGTTAGATTAATTTGCAGAACACTTGGCATTATTACTGCCAAGTCGTCAAATTGTTCCAAGTTGTTCCGGAAGGTTGTTATTAATAGTATGTTTTCTGAGGAAAGTTCTGTCTACTTTTGGAACTGCATTTCTGTTGCCAAGGAAACTCCTTTAAGCACAGTTTTCTGGGAGCACACTGCTGCTTTTGTTTGCCGGTGTCCTATTCATATCATCGAAGTAAGCGTTTTACATGCTCCAGCCTTCAGCCCCAAATGTTGAAGGTTGAGCCCATTTAAGTTGCTTTTTCAAACATAGCTAACGTCTGCTATGATTTCCCTCTCTCCTATTCTCCCTGCTCTTCACTCTCCCCCCTCCAAACAAACTCCCTCCACCATGCCTGGCCTTCGCTATTCAAGGTTTATTTTTTTTTTAAACAGTTGCAATAGGGCAGATAGTTTTCACGAGTTTTGATAAATTAACTTCAATTTGAATAATAATTCCATAGGTTGCAGCATTAGTCCTTCAAGTGTTAATTATCTTTTCACTCTAAAATTAATGTAGTCATTTCCTACTGACTCCTCTACCCCATTTATTGAAGTGCTGAGGAAAACATGTCATTGAGTCCCGAGCCAGCCCTGTTGTTGTGATTAAGCGTGGTCACATGGCCCATCTCTGCCAAAAGGAGGGCCCTGAGAAAAGGTGACAAAGACAGTGATTTCCTGTCAGCAAAGAGTACGACAGGGCTGTCTAGAAGTGATGCAAATGAGGGGAACTTTCCCCACGGCTTGTTTGATCCACTCTAGGCCAGAGCCAGCCGGGCCCGGGAGAGAGGCGGCAGCACAATGCAGCAGAGGCCAGCCCCGAGAGCCAATGCACCTTCCGGACAGCAGCGCGCCCGCCGGAGACAAAAACTGCTGGCCGGCCTTCCCTTCCTCGCCCCTCCGCACACACAGCCAACTATTTCTTGGCATCCTATTCTCTTAACATCCTTCTTTTTTTTCCCCCTTTTTTTAAAAAGTGATTCAAATAGAAATGTTAGGTTCCAGGATGAAGTGTTTCATACATTGTCCAGAAACTACATTCATCTACTTTTTGTCCTGCGCATCTTCAGGGGGCAATCCTCTCCCCCCGCCCCAAAAGATAACATGTACACTGAAGCAGTCACGGCAAACACCAATCTGTGAGAACTCCAGTTAAAATGACAGTCCATCTAGGGACTGTTTCAATAAAAACACAACGACAAATCCATTTCTACTTAGCAGTGGAGACAGTCTGGGTTTTTCCATTCTGATCACTTTAAAAACGACTAAATAAAATGCTACTTGAAATAGTGTAGTGATTTGCTGCATATTCTGCTTATCTTCATGGAGTTTTAATCTACTGTACAATTAAGTTATTCAATTAATCTAACAGGAAGGAGGTAAAAAATTATGAAGTTGTGCCTGATACAACTCTAGCATTTTTACCTTGACTGCTTCAGAGTCTGGTGATCTGTTTCTTTTTTTTTTTTTTTTTTTGACAGGCAGAGTGGACAGTGAGAGAGAGAGACAGAGAGAAAGGTCTTCCTTTGCCATTGGTTCACCCTCCAATGGCTGCCGTGGACGGCGCGCTGCGGCCGGCACACCGCGCTGATCCGATGGCAGGAGCCAGGAGCCAGGTGCTTTTTCCTGGTCTCCCATGGGGTGCAGGGCCCAAGCACTTGGGCCATCCTCCACTGCACTCCTGGGCCACAGCAGAGGGCTGGCTTGGAAGAGGGGCAACCGGGACAGAGTCCGGCGCCCTGACCGGGACTAGAACCCTGTGTGCCGGCGCCGCAAGGCGGAGGATTACCCTGTTGAGCCACGGCGCCGGCCTGGTGATCTGTTTCATTCTGAACAGTCCAGGTGGAGATGTGAAACTTGGAACTGAAATCCCAACCTAAGGGCTAATGAACAGATTTTACTTTTTTCATGTGGACTGTTATACACCAATGTGAAACTCTTTAAAAACTTAATTGATTTGTTCCTATTTTAAGTCTAACTATTGTAATGTGGACTACAAGCCAGACTAGCATAACATTTTTAGGAGTTCCATGTCAGTCATAAAGGGCAGGAAGTCACATTTGAAATAATTTTAGATCAGCTGATCCAGATCAAAATGACAGATCTAGCACACAGAACTGAAATTTGTGAATTTTACTTTCTATGATTAATTTATGGCTATGACAGCATCATTTGGGCATCAATAGTTGTAAAATAACAAGGTAACTATGTCTAATTTTTCTTCTTATACTCCATATTTTTTCTAATCCTATGCCAAACATGTTTCTTTCCACAGTTATAATGCCTATCTTCTAACACACATACAAGGGTTGATATTGTGGTGCAGCAGGTTAAGCTGCCACCTGCAATGTCAGCATGCCATACTGAACCTTGGTTCGAGTCCCAGCTGCTCCACTTCCAATCCAGCTCCCTGCTAATGTGATTGGGAAAGCAGTGGAGGACAGCCTGCAGATTTAGGTCCCTGTCACCCATATGGGAAACTCAGATGGAGTTCTAGGTTCCTGGTGCCTCAACCTTTGCGGCCATTTGGGGAGTGGACCAGTGGATGGAAGATCTCCCTCAGTCACTCTGTCTTTCAAATAAAGAAATACTTTAAAAAAATACAACCAAATTCTCTTAACATTTCCCCCTATTCTTTAAAATGAACTCCATCTCTGTTATATATCAATTCCTCTTTCATTTTCAGCTTTTAAAGTTTATTTGCATTTTTTCAAATGTTCTTGCCTTTTTATCCATCCACCCTTGATTTTAATATTCTATGTTCTTTTTAAATTAGATTTGTGTTAACTAATTTTACTGCTTCTCTTTTTATAAATACGTATATTTCTTCTGCACTGTGAATATTCTACCCTTTTAAATACTGATGCCCCCTCTTATTAATTCCACCTGGCCAACCTATTATGAAAAGGAGCAACCTTTTGGATGGAGTTTCCAAACATCAACAGAATTGGAAAAAAAATAGTTAATCTACTTGTTAGAAACAATGTAGTTAGAAATTTATTTGTAAGAAATATTGTGGTTAGACATACTATTCTAATTCCTTATATAAAAAAATTCTAAAATGCTTCCATTAAAAGTATCAAACTAAACTTAATTTCCTCAAAGAAGAATGATACTTTTTCTCACGGAAAGTATAAGGCTTGTAATTGAGCACATTTCCCTTTTTACGTTTGCCACCAGGAATCCCAACATTAAAAATTGGGATCAAACTTTAGTAACAGCAGGACTTTGCCTTCCATATGCAGGCATTAGCTCTTGTCACAGAAGCAGCCCATGTTTGCTTTCCCCGATTCTGATTTGTATTTATGTTTTTAAAATATTTTTATTATTTTCATACGGATCCTCACTAATAATCCCAAATTCATAGCAGGGTAAAAATGTAATTAATTTATTAATCACTGAATTATGATAAATGGATAGTCCATTTCTTTAAAACACAGAACATCTTTGGATAATGCTGATAGTAATGGGAAAAGATACAGGATACATATTTTCCTCATAACAACCAGAATCATATAAATAACTAACCCTTAAAATTAAATTTAAAAACCTCCAGGGTAAATTTCCTGAAAGTTGAGGTTGAAGGAGGTACATATTTCATGATTTTTATGCTGGAAGGGTTGTTGTTTTTTTTTTTTTTTTTTTTTTTTTTTTTGCAATTTGTATTTGAGAAGGGAGAGAGTGCGGAGGGAGAAAGTGTTAATTCCCATCTGTTGGTTAATTCTACGAGAGCCTGCAGAGGCCAGGTTTTGGCCAGGCCAAACTATAGGGCCAGGAGCTCAATTCAGCCTCTCATATGGGTGGCAGGAATCCAATTGCTTAAGTCATCACTGCTGTTTCCCTGGGCCTGTATTGGCAGGAAACTGGAGCCAGGAGTCAGAGGTGGGTACTGAACCCAGGTACTCATTAAAAAGACACAGGTAAGTTAGCCCCTAGGCTACAAATTCACAGAAAGTTTTTTTTTAATTCCATATAATTTTGAAAGAGTTTTTTTTAATTATTATTTATCTGAAAGGCAGAGTGACAAAAAGGGAAAGTGAGGGGGAAGGAGAGGAGGAGGGAGAGAAGGAAGAGGTGAGAGAGGTCTTCAGTCTGTGGTTCACTCTCCAAATGGCCACAAAGGCCAGGGGTGTGTCAGGCCAAGTCAAAACCAGGATCTGGAAACTCCATCTGCATCTCCAACATGCATGGCAGGGGCCCAAGTACTTGGGTCATCTTCTACTACCTTCTACTACCTTCTTCTACGACCTTCCCAGGACCATTAGCAGGGAGCTGGATGGGATGCAGACCAGCCAGAACTGGAACCCACTTCCTGACATGGGATACCAGTTTTGCGGGAGGCAGCTTCCTCTGCTGAATCACAATGTGCACCATCATAGAATCTTATGTTTTACTGATGAGGAGCAGCTAAGCTATTGACTCAAGAACAATTCTATCAATCTGATGTTTTAGTGAGCTTTATATTATCTGAAAACAACTCCTATTCAATCTTAACAATAATCACAAGATTGCAACCTCTGAATTTAGCCCTTGAAATTAACCCTTGGACTACAGAAATCCCCCAGCCCGTCCCAATGACAACCTAGGATCCCTAGGAGCTCTATCATCTGTGCTCTGTAGGAAGCAGAGGATGAGCAGCACTCAGTGCATGGGTATGAGCTCCTGGTAGACAGGTATACACTCAAAGTCCTGCCACGTCAGTTGTGACAACGAGGGCGGGGCGAGTCAAGGGGGCAGGGTGTCGCGGGGCAGTACAGCAGCAGCATGAGCAGCAACTCTGCAATTCTCCAATCTTGAAATGCTTCCCGGTCATTCAGTCTATAACATTTATGGGATGGGGAGGAGGTGATAGGGCTTCCTTGAGCCCAAGAATAATGCCACCTTTGATCTTTAGAAAAGAAAAAACAAATGGAGCTTTTTCTTTGCAAGTGGTTCTTAAATATTTCTCCATTAATAGTTAATGCACATGCAGACCAGCAGAATGACAGCTCCCTGCAATTATGAATTCTGACTCCGTAACTCTAGTCCAAATAGAAGCTGAACTTTCAAAATCACGGTGGTTACTTTTGACAAATTAAATTGTCCTACTTAGGAAGGTAAGAGGAATAAAGAGAGAGCACGAGCAAATTCTCCTTGGATGTGATTCTCAGACGGAGCAAGAAAAAACGAGGAAGGACTATGCTTGTGTTTTCTAGGCTGGTGATGCTGCCAGCGTGTATTAGAGAAGAGGTACAGAGGGCCCTAATCAGAGGCAGGGCAAGTCGGGGATGGGGAAGAGAAGACATGGGCAGCGTGGTCACTGTCTCAGTACAAGGAAGAACATGCAGCTAATGGAATGGTTAGTTTTCCATAAGAAGTGGGTTACTCTTAAGACTCTGCAATTTGAAGTTAATTAGAAATAAAATGGTTTAAAATTTACAACAATATGAAAAGAATAAGAAATGATTTAAACAGAAAGCCCACTTTATAGCTCATAGCAGTGTTAGCATTTCTAAATTAGGTCAGGTTATATGAATGTACTCTTTGTTAAATCCAATTCTCTTCCTTTTTTACTCCCTTGTGTATTTAACTGGCTTTGGGTAACCAAAATACCACAAGTCCCTTCTGGAGAGCAATGGAATGGATGGTCTATGGTATTTATCTGTGGTCTGTAACTAGGAATGAAGGCCAGCTGGTTTCAGTGGAGACCAGAATATAAAAGTAGACAAGTCAGAAAGGTAACGTCGAATGTTGAAAATGCTAATGAAACTTCACTCCCACTAACTACCATCTCACTAGATTTTCTCCAACCCAACATTTCCAAATGTGTATTTTGGGTTTCAAATAATGACTACATAAATATACTAACTGGGGTCAGGGTCTATCTATTCACGATAGATAAGGGGCTGAGTGATGACATACAAAGAGCCACCCAGTGAGAGAACAAAGGTTTTTGAATGCTATGATAGTAGGAACGAGCTTCTCTGAGTTTCCTGGAATTTTGCTACCACTCAGCTGAAGATCTCCCTTAAAATTTCACCCTCATTCTTTCTCTAAATAACAGGTAGCATGAGCTTCATTTGCATCCTCAATTTTGTACCTCACTCTTAGTTCATTATCAGTTATGTAAAGTGTTTGCTTCACGGTGTACAGAGTTCAAGGACAAAGCACTTTTCTTGATGGTGTACAAGTGTTCTAATTAATGAAGAAGCTGTAGATGAATCGTGGCAGACTGGAAACACTGTGCAATGTGTTGGACATCTGTTGGGTTGTCACAGTGACCAGGAACATGAGTAGTAAATGTTCTGCGGTACAAGGACAAAAACTGTCCCAAATGTCAGTGGCACCCTTAATACAAAATGTTGATTAAAGCACTGGTATCTTTTGGGACCAACTGATACAAAGATTAAAGATGATTAATGTCAGGGCTAACATTCTGGCATTGCAGGTTAAGCCATTGCCTGCAACGTTTGCATCACATATGGGTGCTGGTTCATGTTCTGGCTGTTCCACTTCTGATCCGGCTCCCTGCTAATGCGCCTGGGAAAGCAGCAGAGGATTGTCTAAGTGCTTGGGCCCCGGCACCCATGTGGGAGACCCAGAAGCTCCTGGCTTCAGCCTGGGTTAGCTCCAGCCATTGAAGCCATTTGGGGAATGAACCAGCAGATGGAAGATCTCTTCCTCCCTCCCTTTCGCTCGCTGTAACTCTGCCTTTCAAATAAATAAAATAAATAAATCTTTTTTTTTTCTTTTAACAAAAAGATGATTAATGTAGTTTCAAATGGTATTTAAAGCCTATGAAGGCCTTAGGAATAAGTGAAAAGCCTTACTTCTTCAGGAGTATCTTTGATCAGTAGTTTACAAATGCCCCTCCCTCAAGGTATCAGTTCTGTTGATTCATGAAAAAGCAGATTAGAACAAAGGAATGGGATCCTGAAAATGTTGACCTAATCTGAGAATCCCTGGAGAGTGTCTTGCAGAACCTGAAATTAATGCTTCTCCATCCACTTTTCTAATGCAGAAGCCGCCCAAGTTCTAAATGATTCCTTTGTAAATATTCTCAGGATTGTCTTGGTGGTTTTGTCACCTCTAAAATAATTTTGGGGGAGAGGGTGTCACATAAAGAAAGATGCCACAAGCATGCAGCATTTGCCCTTGGCTTCTAACTCAATCTTTAATTTTGTTTATGAGCCAAATACAAAGTTAGAGCTGGTCTTTGTTGAGCACCTAAAAGGAGAAGGATGGTGACAGGATATGAGTCACAAATGAAAAAGCACAGTACGGAAAAATGTCTGGAAAAATACCATAACCCAGAGGTACCGAGTGGGCGGAATAATGGCCTTCACTACACCAGAATGGGAATTCTCAGGCAAAGCGCTTGCAAGGAAATCACAAGGAAAAGAAGACTACACTTTTTGTTCAATGATTTCCTATTAATTGTGATGTAAATTATACAGATATGATTTTGACAAAGAATAGCACTGTTCCTGAAAAAATAGTGGCTTATGTGCAAAATATAAAAATGCATTAAGAAGAAAAGAAATGTTATTTGGCATCATAAGTGCAATAAAGTCTGAGATAATGGCTTATGATTAGGTAAACTTTTGCATTTATTTTCCCTGTTTGGCTCAGATTTTAATGATGAAATCTTGGGAATAAAATATTTTCCAGCCTCCACATTTGTATGGAGTGAAAGGCATTTTTCATAAGTAATTCCTGATCCTGCCATGACATGTGAAATCACCTAGCTTTAGCTATACTAGGTAAACACTGTTACTCTAACAATACCTTACGTTAGAAGATATATTGGGTAGCTTTGTTGTTAATGGGGACAGCTATCCATACAGGAAACAGCTAACAGTCAACACACTTGATTAATGTTGGATGGAATTCTTTAGAGAATAAAATAGCCCCATTTTCTGAGTCCCTGGGGAACTTAGATCTTCTCTTAACTAAGCTAATTCCCAGGGGATACTAATTAAAGTCAACCAGACAGACCCTTGAGAAGTACAAATATCTGTCTTTAGAGGCAGCGAAAGTTAAAGTAATGTATCAAAGAAAGGTAAACTCAAAATGAAAAAATTGAAGAAGAAAGAAGACAACTTTTATTTGACCTTGAATGTACTTCTTGTTCTGTAGAAATTTTAAAAAGCTAGAGGGTAGTTGTTTCTTGTCATTATACTGTTGCTGATTCTGTGGTTAGTTATTAATTTTATTTTTTATGATTCACAATCTGCTCTTTGAAATATGCCATATGCTCAAAGCAATTCAAGGATGACAACTGTCAGAATTACTCCAATAAAAATTGCCTAAATGAGGAAGATTTACTGCAGTCTGATATTTCAGCGGAAAGCCCCTCTTCCCTCCCCAGCAGCTTTTTCAGGCACTGTGAATCTCCCAACTGTTGTCTCCGTCAAAATCACATGGCTGTTTTGTAAGAACTTGTAAGACTTTTTTGTGTAGAATTGGTAACAGACCCTAGGCTAAGGGTGAATTAGCAGACATGGAAAACAATATAGGTGGTTATCAGATGGATTGCCTGCAATCAATATGTGAGTTCCAAGTCAGTTTTCTTAAATCACACGCAAATGTATCGACTTAATATGACAACGTCTGCTCTGTGTATCTCTAATAAACATTAAATTGGACAAGGCCTGTGCCCCCGCAGCAACAAGCCAAACCAAAGGCAAATTTCTTTTTTCCCTGGGAAGATCTGAGAGGTGGGCAGAATTCACCTGAGTGCTCCAATCAGAACACACTGTGTTCAATGTTACCAGTCCATTTATCCTTCATTTTGTTTCAGTCTATTTATTAATGCAGTTTCATTTATTGCTATTCATCTTGAAGAGAAATCTTTGTCCTTCTATAGAATTACACCAAATAGAATGTGATAAAGGGAACTTTCTTGCAATTATGATGTCGGTGCAGCCTGTCAGCACACGAGGGATGGAAATGAGTTCGGGGACAGGAGAGGGAATTCTAATAGACACCATGATACATACAATGAACGCAAAGATATCCTGAGAGAGAGACAGACTTGTCAGGCTAATCAGATCTTCCGCAGCAAGGTAAAGGCAAGAAGGGTAGCGCTAACCTTGTAAAGATGCTGCTGCTGCTCCTCTGACATCATCAGGTCGTGGCTGTCCATCACCAGGGACTCCATGTCAATCAGCCAATCCCAGAGCTCCTGATGTTCCGAATCAAAGTCCAGAAGCCTGAAGATAAGGCATAAGATGTATTATGCATAAATACAATGTAGTTGTTAAAATCTCATATTAGAATAATATATTCTTGAAAACCCATGATGTTCCTAGGTGATACCTGCGAAAAGAGAAGGAAAAAAAAATTCTCTGTGTGGTTTCCACAGTGGGCAGAATAGGAACTTGAGCCTGTGACAATAGTCACTTCCCGGATTTTGAAAACATAATGTGTAATTCGGATGCTCAGAACTGAAACAAGCCACGACTGTTTCCATTTGCTAACCCTTTCTGGCCATTAGCAGCCATTGAACAAAATGACAACTATATGTCCTTGAAACAGAGCACTACCATTTAACAAATTGAGGAATGGAGGGTCCGTGGCTTTTGGAGGACATGTGGTCCAGAATTCTGGATAATGGCAGCACCCTGGAAATTCAAACCCCTTTTGCATCTACTAGATTTTCCACAGATAGTCATCCCAAAAGATTTACCCTTAAGAGAACTAATTTAGCTAATTTCTCTAAAATGATCACAATATACTTTCAGGTCCAAAATATTATTTTCAGTGGGAAATAACTCAATCACTTATCTGTCCCTCCGCTGTCTATCTGCCTATCTCCGCAAACATATATCCTACACTATTGTCATGGATGAGTAGCTTGCATTTCAGCCTAACGCTCACAGATAGGCTTGAGTGACTCTGGTAAGCCACTGAGAACCAGTGGCAGATCCAGTATTAGACAGGTGTTCCCCACAGACATGTAGGAAACAAAGGTAAGGACAGGAAGTCAAAACAATGAATCTTTGAATAGCCAGCAATCATTAAAATTCAAAGGAGGATCACTATGGTTTTCAACAAAATAAATCATTAGAATAAGGAGCTTAAAAGGATTAATGTGATTCTCTATTGAAAGCCTGGTGCATAAGTAAAGCCTAGATTCTTCTAAAACACTGTGATCAGAAAACCAAAGTGAGGGATGAAAAACTATGACTTTGTCCTGCCCCCCAAAAATCATCCCCCTAAAAGACTTGCCCTCCTGTCAAACTGTAACTCAGCAAGACTCTATCAGTACTAATGAAGCAGTACCTTGAGGTATGAATCTGAATTTCTCAGCTGAGTCTTTTATTACTACCTTATTCCTGTCTCTATACATTAAGTGGCTGCTTTCCAAGAAAATGAACATCCACTTTTAATAACTTTTAAATTAATCTTAATAGATCTGTCAGAAAAATGTAAGGTGGGCCTAGTGATCAGGAGACTAGATAAAAAATTTCCTGTTTTACTTTAATTACTTTACCATAATTATAAAGATCCTTGATTAGGACCATAAGCACCCCAGGGCACAAACCATCACTGGTTAACATGTAGAATTGATTAATACATGTTTACTGAATGCCAATGATTGGTATGGTTTTTGTGGTCATAGCTTCAGTGAGGGAAGTATGGTGGTTATAGCAGTTTGAGCATGCTAATATACTTTCAGCAGAGTTGAGGATCTTTTTGAAACCAAGGTTCTGTATTTCTACAAGTGTTGGCAAGGCTGCTGGTTCTATTACATAGAATAGTAAGAAATTCCAGTACACATGTGAAATCTGGATTAGCATTACATTTCAAAACAATAAAGGAACCAACCACTGTAACAGGGACAAATAAATCATGAGAGTCTCTCTGCTATGTGACTAATAATAACTGCCTAAGAAGGATTTGCTTTTGTTGTGAGTATAACCATCTAATATTACCTCTGCTTGGGGGGAGGCAGTGTTGTAGCATATTGGGTAGACCTGCAACCTGTGATGAGCATCCAATATGGGCGCTGGTTCATATCCGGCTGCTCCACTTCCAATCCAGCTCCCTGCTAATGATGTAGGAAAAGCAGTTGAAGATGACCCACGTGTTTAGGCCCCTGCCACCCATGTGGGAGACCTAGATGAAGCTCCTAGCTCCTGGGTTCAGCCTGGCCCAGCCCTGGCCATTGTGGTCACCTGGGGAAGTGAACCAGTGAATGGAAGATCGCTCTGTCTCTTCTCTCTCTGTAACTCTGACTTTAAAAATAAATAAATAAAAATAAAAATAACTCTGGACCAAGGGTCACCATATCTCTTTTTGCCTTCTCCCATATTTTAACCATGAAGATAGGGTAAGGTAGAATGCTGCCCACAGTTAGGAGAATATGATTCAGGAGACATTAAAAGTAAAGGGAGAAGAGAGGTAGAAACTAACTCCTTCTACCTCAATAGATATGGAAAACTTGAAGAAAACAAAGGTAGAAAGAATATATGTTCAGATGTGCAGCCTCTACTCTCTTAGGCTGAGACCCAGAGGGGAGGCATGTAAGGCAGGCAATGGGAAAGCCAAAAACTCATGAATGTCAAAACTCCATTTCCTGCTAGGAATTCTAGGAGGAAACTGCTTTATACAGTTTCCTTAAAAGAAACTGGAGTAGGGGTATTGTAGATAGAGACCTCTGGTTAGGACTCGCTGGGTCATCTTATTCTTGAAGGTTCCTGAGAGTTCAACAGGTGAACTTGACAGGGGTACTACCATAGCACAATGAAACCAAAGAGAGTCAGGCGGGCTTCTGAAGCCAGACCTCAGAGAGCTGGTAGGGCTAGCGAGGGCTGACATGAGGCTTAGTTATTAAGAAATAACACTGGGTCCTGAAAATGCCACAAACTAGCCCAGCCACAGACATTCAGGGGTGGCAACCTCATAATGCCCTGGTTGAGAAATCACATCTGTGAACCCAGCCAACTTGTGTTGAACCAGGAGACCCCAGTAAATGGAGAATTCATAATATCAAGTAAATCCCTACATGCTCAGTCTGATGCAATCTTGGAGAATAAATTGGAGAGGAACAGTAGATTTGAAAATCCTGAGCATTGATCCTAAGAGGTTATTCCCTCAAGAGAATATTTTAAATAAATTAATAGGTAAGAAAAAATGTGTTTTCTTTTCATACACATACATAGTTTTAAAAATAACTCTGATTATGACTAACCAATTTTAAAAAAAAAGATTTATTTACTTATTTGAGAGGCATAGTCACAGAAAGAGAAGGAGAGACAGAGAGAGGTCTTCCATCTGCTGGTTCATTCCCCTAATGGTTCCAATGAGTGAAGCAGAGCTGATCCACATCTGGGAGCCAGGTGTTTCCTCTGGGTCTCCCATGTGGGTACAGGGGCCCAAGCACGTAGGCCATCTTCCACTGCTTTCCCAGCACATTAGCAGGGAGCTGGATTGGAAGAGGAGCAGCCAGGACACAAACTTGTGCCCCTAAGGGATGCTGGCACTGCAAGCAGAGGTTTAACCTACTAGGCCACTGTGCCAGCATTTTAAGAGCAAGGGGTGAGTCTATTGTCTTTGTGTCCCCAGTGTCTAGTCCAGTGCCTGGTGAATGATGAGAAATGAAGGTCAACTGCAAGGGAAACTTAAAGAGTAGCTAATAGTATCTCAACCTCAAATACCAACACCAAAGCAACCAGTGCGATATGGACAGACTCCTCCCCTCACCGTAAGATTTTGTTTTCAGAAATTATAATAGCACCTTTGCTTACTTAAAATGAATAGTATGTACTGTACCATTGACCTCTTCCTCTTTGCTATGGTGAAAGGTAAAGGAGCTTTCTGAACTATTAGTAACTAGATTTTTAAATTTTTGTTTATTTTACGCATTTGAAAGGCAAAAAGACACAGAGAGAAAGAGACAAACACACAGGGCTGACCCTTTCAAGTGATTTTATAAAATACAATGTCCACTAGGAAAAATACCACTTACTAAATAGGAAAACAGAAAAGATTATAGACGGGCAACTTTATCAGTGGTAGCACAGAACTAGTTAGCAGCTCTCTATCTCCTTGAATGTGCTGATTCTATCAGCTGAATTCAGAACCGGCTTCTTTTCCTGAGTGTCTAGGGGAAAACACCCTAATCTCTCTTTTAAAGAAGACAATAGAGGTAAGTGATACAGTGGCACACAGTTCAGAATCTTATGTGGGACATGAGTGCATTTTAGAGGGACACATGTCTTCATAATATGTCTTTGTAATTGTGTGTGGGTTTATCATGTCAACTTAAATTCATTTTCAAATGTAATCTTGATGTTTTTTTTATTTCTTTTTTTTTTTTTTTTTTGACAGGCAGAGTGGACAGTGAGAGAGAGAGAGACAGAGAGAAAGGTCTTCCTTTGCCGTTGGTTCACCCTCCAATGGCCGCCGCGGTCGCCGCGCTGTGGCCGGCGCACCATGCTCGTCCGATGGCAGGAGCCAGGAGCCAGGTGCTTTTCCTGGTCTCCCCATGGGGTGCAGGGCCCAAGCACCTGGGCCATCCTCCACTGCACTCCCGGACCACAGCAGAGGGCTGGCCTGGAAGAGGGGCAACCGGGACAGAATCCGGTGCCCCGACTGGGACTAGAACCCGGTGTGCCGGCGCCGCAAGGCGGAGGATTAGCCTGTTGAGCCACGGCGCCGGCCGTAATCTTGATGTTAAAAGGCCTGAAGGCACAGTTTTGATGCTCTATACATACTACACTCTCCATGAAAGTGTTGGAAGACCAACTCAAATACACTCTACGGAAGTGTCAGAAAGCAAACATATCACCAAAATGGGATTCTTTTTGATACTTTTCTTTTAAATTGTCACAGACCTGATCTTAAACACGTTCACAGTAAAAGAGTTGGCAGTTGTTATAGGTATAATATTCCCATTTTAGGAGGTTTAAAACTTTGATCATGTTACGGGGAAAAATTCTTTTATATTCCAAAATTAATTTTTGCTAGACAAATATACAATTATGAATGTGTTGATTATGGCCTGAGACTTTAACAGAGACAGACACAGGCTGCAGAGAAATAGATGTGCCATTTTTTTTCTTTAGTGTTCATTTCTAAGTGTGGGTTTAACTCACACGGGTGATTGCCAAGTGAATTTCCCAATACCTTACCCACTATTTTTCTCTGCCATGTTAAGGTTAAAGAATATTCTAGGTGTGAATATCACGGTTTAGATACCTGCATCCAACACCTGAGTGCCTGGGTTTGAGTTCCAGCTCTGGTGGCCGTTTCCAGCTTTCTGCTGATGTTAGATCCGTATTACCCACAGCAGAGAGCTGAACTGAGTTCCCAATTCTTGGCTTCGGCCTGGCCCAGCCCTGACCATCACAGGCATTTGGGGAATGAACCAGCAGATGGGAGCTCTGTCTTTTTCTCTCTTTTCTGCTTAAATAAAATTGTAAAAGATTCTAGGGATTTTCAACAACAAAAAAATAAAATAATACCAAGCTTACACTTAGTGTCATTTTTCAGCAGCTTGGATGGCAATGTATTATTTGTGAGGCTTGCATAGTTTAAGAAATCACCCTTGGTTTAAACCCTGATGGGAGTTATGTTTGACTAGCTAAGTGTTTGAATACATAAATGCATGCAGCCTTTGGTATTTAAAGTGAGCATCATTAACTCAACATTTCAACTTAAACTTTGCTTAAACGATAAAGTTTCACCCAAGTGAAATCAATGGGAGGTGTGTGTGAATATATGAGGTTTCAGCTTGGCTCACCAAGGAATCTTGATTAAAATATGCAATCAAATTTTAAAAATTATCAAAACAGCAATTATTGGTTGAAGAAAAGATAACATTAAAATGTCTTCACAGATGTACTACATAAGGGTGGGTAGGTAGAAATATAATCTGTCTCTTTCTATGTATGTATATATATACTTAGGCCTTTAAGAATTCTTCCTTTGTATGCTTAATGGTTCATTTCATGCTAACACATCTAAAAACACCAGACTGGTACCTGAAATACCACCTTGTCTATACTGGGAGTTCTATTAAATGATCCAATTTTCCTAGCTTCTTTAGCATATTGATTCTTTCCCCAAATATTCACTGAGTGCTCACTGTTCACATTATTTGCCCAGGGAAGTTTGCCTCTGGTTTTCAAAAAAAGACACTAAAAGGGAGTAGTAACAAAATCCTACAAAAATACAGTTTAAGCATTTCACTAAAGTAAAATACTAATAATAGATCGTAATTTCCCATCATCCCCTACTCCGTGTGGCACACCAAGCACAGAAGGGAGATATAACAGTGGCACCCAGCCCAATCATAATGTCATTAAAGAATAAAATTTAGCTTTCCAGACATGGAATCTGATATGCACAGTTGCATGTAGAATCCCTTTCCACTCTAAACATATTAAAGTGTGGACACTAATTTACTATTTTGAATGAAAATTCATGAGCAAATTCCTCATGAGAAAAGCAGCTGCCTTTGCCATTAATAAATAACAAGGAATATGGAGTTCTTTCCATCAGTAATTTTCTCCATTCTTATATATATCCACATACATGTGAAAATGTCTAAAAAAAATGAAGTCAAGCCTACCAACTTGTTAATAAGAGGCATCAACATAATCCATAAAATTCTAGCCGCCGAGATTGTCCATGAAATTAGATATATCACTGTAAATTTCTGTTTATATTTAGAGGATTGTTGGGCTGTTGGGAAATCAAAACCCTTTACAAATGTGCACATAACACACTGACTTATGTTCTATTTAAGAAACTAGAAGATATTCTGAAAAAAATTTTTAGAAGCAATAGCTGGGAGAACAAATGAGGGAACTGTGTGTCATGAGACAGAGCAAGAAATTAAAAAAAAAAAAAAAGATAAATCTTCCCATGTCATCATTTGTGTGCTAAGAAAAGACTGGATCCAGTCCTACTATTGGCAGGCTGGCAATTCAACCTTCTGTAAAATCAATGTGTTACTCCAGGCCTTGTGGGTATCCAAAGATTTAATAGGCCATAGAGAATATTTACCCTCTGATTTGTGGTAGGAGGTAAACAATCTGGAACCAACTATTTTACGCAATCCCTAACAAAAACTGAGAAGTAGAATATGGAAAATCTCTTAAGATGACTCCATTTATCTTCTCCATGGAGGATGATCCTGCCCAGAGAGCACGATGCTCAGACTGATAGGTTTTAGTTACTTTTGGAACTGCTTTTCCTAGGTTTTAGTTACTTATGGAACTGTTCCTGATTGATACTCCGGCATCACTCCTGCAGCCCATATGAAAAAATATTGCCTTGGGAATCATTCTTTTACAGGGATGTATTATCACAGATGCCTGTCTTCTTAAAGAACTACAGGGGGAAAAGTCATCTCAGGTCTCAATGGCATAAGAAGTTGTTCTTCACTTGGTATCCATTATTTGCAATCTTAGGAAACTATGAATTCTATAATTAATGAGATCTCAAACATTCCTTTGGGTGTGAGATTCTTAGAGCCAAATCATAGTCCATGTGGAGGACATCATAAAATAGGCGTTTTTTCTTAGATATTTTAATTTTGCCTAAATGACTTCAAATGTTTACCCCATTTTATTGTCAATATTTTTGTAAGGTGACAAATATACTGTGGAAGGAGATGGAAAATGAACAAAGGAGCAAAATGTAAAGAAAAGAGTTAAGCCTTGCACACTAACATGAAGTAGATTAAAACTCCCTTAGGTGCCTTCTCATCTTCCCTGTTAGCACCTCTTACCCTCTTCTATGGGGCCCATCAACTCCCCAAATAAGTACAGAAGTACATCTTAAGTGAAGAGATCAGTCTATCTATTTATCTATCTATCTGTATCTTTCTATTTGATGTCACTATCAATTCTGAAGTTATTTCCCCCAGAAAGAAATCTCTCTGGTTTGCTTTTTGTTGGCTGCTGGCATGGGTGGCATTAGATCACTGAAGTGGAAGACTGTCTAGGTCTACAATAAGTTTAATGCATTCTCACATTAAAGGGGTATAATATGATGACCCTAAATGAATACATGTCTACCACTAAAGCATTTTTTTGTTTGGTTGATTGGGTTTTGTTTTAAATTTAAGAGGCAGAGAATGGACAGAGAGAGAGAGGAAGTTTCCACCCACTGATTCATTCCCCAGGTGCCCATAGCATTCATAGCATTCATGGCTGGGTCAGACGGAAGGCAGGAGATCAAAATTCAATCTAGGTCTCTCCCATGAGTGGCAGGGACACAACTCCTTGAGCCCACACTTACTGCTTCCAAGGAAGCTTGAATTGGAAGTAGAGTCAGGACTTTAAACCCAAGCATTCAGATATGGAACAAAGCATCCCAACTGGACTCTTAAATGCTAGGCTAAATGGCCACCTCTGCTTGGTTCAGCCCAGAAAAACCTATTTTAATAGTCACATAGTAGTCAGAATATCAGTTACCAAGAAGTAGCCAGACACTTTCTGCTACTTTTGATATTGTGATCTTTCTATTTAACAATACTGGGGTACAAAAGAAGGAGTAAAAAGGGCCTGAATTGAACACTAATCAGTAATTCATGCATTGAGGTAGGGCAAGAGTCAGGAGAAGGAAGCAGAAACAGAAGTAAGGTTTCTTTGGCTTGTCTGGTGATTTAATTTATCTGTGAAAAAGTTCTCAACATTGGCAAATAAAAAAGATAGAACTTCATTCTATGGTTAGCGTTTTCCAAAAAGAAGACATTCCATGAAGTAATGTTCCAAAAATATCCATTAAAATGATTGTGTGTGTGTGTGTGTGTATGTGTATGTGTGTGTGTGTGTGTGTGTGTGTGTGTGTGAGAGAGAGAGAGAGAGAGAGAGAGAGAGAGAGAGAGGGAGGGAGAGAGGAAAGACCTAGAGACAGAGAATGAGACTATAAGAGAGTAAGAATGTTCATCTAATTGTAGAGATTAAGTGAAGAGATCAGTTTATTGGCCTATTGCTCTAGAAAAAGCCAAAAAGACCAGAGAAATCCAGGGTGATTACATCCTTCTTCAAGTGGTTATAGTCATTCAACATATCTTATTGATTAATTAATTTAGAGAAACAAACTTGGTTCTTTAATCCAGCAACATTTTAAATAGTGATCTCTCTGTTTTCATTTGTCAGTATCACTTCTCTTTGGGGCTATTTCAGGTAAGTTATTGCATGCATTTTCACAGTGACCCAGAAGAACTTCTTTTCCTAAAGGAAAATCAACTCCTCTTTCCTGCCAAATTTTAGCCTTTTTCCCACTTAAATTTCATTTCATTCAGCCTGTCATGTTTTAGAATAAGCTATACACCTATTTAGATTTGGGGAGAAGATTTATGCTAAAATTTTGCATAGTGAAGAGTAAATTATTTCTATATTCTTAGATACAAGGCATAAACTTCAAGTATAACTTCATTTGTTGACATTGCCCTGATCCCTCACAGACAGGGGAAGGATGGTGTGTAGCTGATGAAACTGTTTCTTCTAGGACTTCCCAAGAGCAGAATTCCCTAAGAACTTTCTGAGCAACCCCTCCTGATCCCAAGAAGAAGTCAGGAATCATCTCTAATCCCTTCTGCTTCAACAACATCAAAGTATTCATAAGAATCCTCAACACAGACCCACCTTCTCTACACAGTTCCTAGCTGGTGGCTGAAATCCGCCCCCTTCCACTACCCAGACCTCTTCTAATAGATAAAACTAATGCATGTTTTAAGACAGCTCAACACTTTCCTTCTTCAGTGACCCTGTCCACCATCAGGTAACCATCCCTAGTATTCCCAAACTCTTCATCTTGAATTTTGCTTAATTTTTTCATAATGATACATCTAAATCTGTCTCTCTCCCTCTCTCTTTCTCCTGACTGTCCTTTCTCTCCTCTCTCCATCTGCCCTCCAGGTTCTGTGGAGATTCAGTCTCAGGTATATTTTTCATTCCCAGCATCTCACACCATCCCTTGCAACATGGCTGTTGCACAAAAAAGTATTAACTAGGTTTTCACATGTCTATTATATTCTAGGTATTTTAGGTATTTTATCAATTACTGCATCTCCTTGCTGCAAAAATACATGACACAGAGGGGGATAATGATTCCCACTTTGTAGACTGAGAAATTGCAATTTAGAGAGGTTAAAAATCCCAACCATGGTTGTACAGCTAAAAAGTTGCCGAGTGCCAACTTGAAGGTCCAGCCTTAATTTTTAACCCAGTATGTTATCTCTCCTAAGAAATTAGACTAGAGTGAATTTAGGACAATCCCTAAAGAAAAGTATTACTTTATAAGTTAGAAAAAATTCTGAACAGACCTAACACATTTGAATATCTAGGATCAGGAGTTTTTACCTATAGCTTCAAGACAGGAAATAAAATTCAAATGTAGTCCCAAATTCCTATTAATGAAGATACCATCTGGAATTCTTAATGGTAGAGTCCTTATTTTTGGAAGCTTTAAATGTTATAGGAGGAAACAGTCCAGCTGCAATCAAAATGTTTGCATTATCCATGGTGTTTAAAACAAGCATTCCTTAAAGACAAGATTATGTCTACCTGGGGACTACCACAAGGTAAGCTCCTCTGCTCCCTAGTCATCACACTGTCCTTGTCAATCACTTCTGAGCTCCAAACCCACTTCCTGGACCTTTCCACTAGAATGTGTCACAGACCATCAGGAGAACCACTCCCAAACACTTAGCTTCCTTCTCCTCTTCCTCATTCCCTACCTCACTGAATGACATATCCTGCCAGAGTGCAAAAGCCTGAACACTGGAGATCCATTTTTAAATGTTTGTTTATTATCATTTTATTTGCAAGGCAGAGAAAATATGTGTGTGTGTGTGTGTGTGTGTGTGTGTGTGTGAGAGAGAGAGAGAGAGAGAGAGAAAGAGGGGGGGGGAGGGGGAAAGGGAGATGGAGAGAGAAAGAGGGATATCTTCCATCAGCTGGTTCATTCCTCATATAATCCCAACAGCCAGGGCCCTGGGCCAAGCTGAAGCCAGGAGCCCAGAATTCAATGCAGGCCTCCCACATGAGTTGCAGGGACCAATAGACTTGAGTCATCTACCTTTGCCTCCAAGTGTGTGCACTGGAAGGAAACCTAATAGGAAGTGAAGTTGGCACTCGAAAGAGGCCCTCTGATATGGAATGCAGGTGACCCAAACAGCATCCTCACCACTGTGCCAAGCCCCCGTTTCAAATGAGAAGGTCCATTCTGAAATACTCCTTCCTCAACAACCTCCAATCACTCAGTGAACAAGGGTTGTCACCGTCCTTTCTTTGTCTTAGTTCTGGCTCTGTTTCTCCATTGAATGATTAGATTTGCCTCTTAACTGAGCACTCGTCTATTCTTCACATGCCTATTGCTTCAAATTGTCAATCCAGCCATTTGAATATCCTTTAGTGCTTCCAGTTATTTCAGCGTCTTCTCTGGAAGAAACTCTCTTGTTGTCATATTTTTAAAAGGAGAATTGGCACAACTTCTTTTTCTTTTTAAGATTTTATTTATTTGAGAGATAGAGTTACAGAGATAGGAAGAGATGGAAACAAAGGTCTTCCATCCACTGGTTCACTTCCAAGATGGCAGCAATGGCTTCTTCCAGGTCTCCTACGCAGCTGCAAGGGCCCAAGCACTTGGACCATCTTTCACTGTTTTTCCAGGCCATGAGCAGAGAACTGGATCAGAAGAGGAGCAGCTGGGATATTAACTAGTGCCCATATGGGATGCCAGAGTCACAGGCAGAGGCTTATCCTAATACTCCATATCACCAGTCCCTGTTGTCACTTCTAATCCTGGACCTTACTCCATGACCGCTTCCTGGAGAGCTTTCCCAATTCACACACTGCTTCCAATCTCCAGTGCCTCGTACACCTGAACTTAACACGTGCTCAGTAGATATTAAATGGTGGCTTCATCAAAGTCATTTGAATCCAAATGCTCCTGCTTTGCTTTTTCCCCCTTGAGCCAGCAACTGGAGCTTCAGGGTAGATCTCCTTCTCTCATTCATTCCCCTTGCATGAAGGGTCACAGAGGCTTACTGATACTTTCTGCCTTTAGTCTCCAATCCAGTCTCCACATCATCCAATAATTCCCAGAGTAAAAATCTGCAATGCCCAAAGTGATGTTTCTCAAACTTTAGCATCAGAATCAAGTTTTGTAAACACATGTTTTTTTCTCAACCCAAAACTTTCTAATTCAGTAAGTCTGGAACAGGCCCCACAAACAGCACTGCTAACAAATTGCTAGAAATGCTGATGGTGGTGGATGGAGACCCTACTTGGAAAACCACTGAAGTCACGGATATCAACTGGTGGCAAGCATTAGAAAATGATCATTATTGGGCTGGCACTGTGGCTCAGCAGGTTAACGCCACAGCCTGCAGCGCAGGCATCTCATACAAGCATTGGTTCGGGTCCCACCTGCTCTACCTCCCATCCAGCTCCCTGCTAATGTGCCTGGGAAAGCAGCAGAAGATGGCCCAAGTCCTTGGGCCCCTGCACCCATGTGGGAAACCTGGATGAAGCTCCTTGGCTTCTGACTTCGGCCTGGCTCAGTCTTTGCTGTTGTGGCCATTTGGGGAGTGAACCAGCAGATGGAAGGTCCCCCTCCCTCCTTCTCTGTAACTGTGCCTTTCAAATAAATAAATCTTTCTTAAAAAGACAATGATCATTATCATCCGTTCCTACATACAGTAAGACAGGCCAGTTTTTTTCTGCATCAAAGCTCCACAGATGATTGTGCTGCACTACTCTGGTTAAGAGACATGAGCTCAGTGATTAACTCCAGGATCTGGACTTCACCTTCTTCCCAAGCCTTATTTTTCCATACCTCCTCTTAACTTTCTACCCTGCTCCCTAGTCCATGGAAAAGCAGCCAGTCTGATGAGTCCAGATGTTTTTCCCCTTCTCTTGGTTCATTCCCCAGCTTGGTTCATTCATTCATTCATTCATTCACTGAGCACCCAATGCATGCCAGTCACTGCACCAGATGTAAGGGGAAGTACAGTAAACCTCACAGATGCGGCCCTGCCACACACCCTATCCCTAGCGCTCCAAGCTCCCTGCGCATAGCCCTGCTTCCCTCACTGCACAGGTAAATACTGGCTTCATGCCACACTCTCCGGCTAGACTATAAATTCCATGAAAGCACAGACTAGCCTGTCTTTGTAGATACTCAATACATGTTTCTTAGATTAAACTGAAAGGCTCTTCCCATGCTCTAGGCTTCTTGCGAAAATCACCTCCAGAGCCCTCCTGTGTGCTGTCTGTCCCAGCTTGTTCTGATGGTCCTGAGCAGAGTTGCATTGAGTTGTGCCTTCAATGATCCCATCCCCTATCTCCCACAGATTTCAAACTCAGCACCTGAAATTCTTTCTCCTGTGTTGTTTGCAGGCCTGGCTCCTCCTATGAAACTGAACTTCTCAAGGGGAGAGACCATATTGTTTTTCACTCTTTTTAATCTCAGTACTTCATACTGAGGCAGTCATATAGCAGGGATTTAAAAAGGTTTGTCAAATTAATGAATTGCTTTATTTTGCTTTGACTTGAACCTGCTTTGAAATGTTTTGGGGGCTAGCACTGTGGTGTAGCAGGTTAAGCCTCCACCTGCAGTGCCGGTATCCCATATGGGCACCTGTTCATGTCCTGGCTGCTCCACTTCCAATCCTGCTCTCTGCTATGGCCTGGGAAAGCAGCAGCAGATGACCCAAGTCCTTGGGAACCTGTACGCATGCGGGAGACCCAGAAAAAGCTCCTGGCTTCGGATGGGCACAGCTCCAGCTATTTGCAGCCATATGGGGAGTGAACCAGCGGATGGAAGATTTCTCTCTCTCTGACTCTCCTTCTCTATGTAACTTTTTCAAATAAACAAATAAAATCTTTAAATAAAAAAATTGTTTTACCCCAACTTCCGTGTGGTTTTAATGAAACTGCTTTAAGACTATTCCATTTCTGCACAGTAGGAGGATGCCTTAACTCAAGTTTCATTCAGGATAGAAAAGGTACAACACATTATTTTAAGGGAAAAACTTGACCACAGCTCTGGTTGAAATCCTCAGAAGGTAAAATATCACTAATGAGTTAGCTGCCACATTCTCAACCCAGGCTCCAGAACTGACGTCCTCACTCTATCTTAAACCTTTTATCCCAGACAAGTGAATCACCCAGCCTTTTTGCCACTCAATTCTCTGATTCATATACTGAATAAAAGACATAGCTTGAAGTCTACGCCAAGTTTTGACAGCAAGTAGGATACTTCTTAATGAATCAAAGAGCATCTTTGAAATTCATTTCAGAAATTAAATCAGACAACATCTCCATGGAAGGGTGTCCAAAAAGACATGGTGACACTTTACGAAATATATGGAGCCTAAGTGTTCTTGACAAACTGTGCTCAGAACATCATGCCATGCACAGAGCGGGCCTTCAATGCATACATAATGGACGACAGAAACAAAACAACTGACATATGCTCTCACTGCCATCAGAAAGTGCTGAGTCCTGCTACCCCTGAGAACACCACAGGCCCGCGCCCTGCAGGTCGTTCCGAGAGCACTGGTTCTATCTGGTGATGCCGGGGCCAGGACCAGGCGTCTTCCATGCACGCACATGCTCCTTACTAGAAACCACACTGCCTCACATACACTCAGGGAAACCTTGTGGCCCGTCATACTTATGACTGATAACCATGCAATTCATGGTTGGATAGAAGCCATGAAGCAGCATTTTGACCCACACCTCTTTGTCAAGAGAGGTTATAAATTCATTTCTAAAAATCTCAGAAATGTAAGACCCCCATTCTATGTTGTAGCACAGTCCTCCCTGAGGCAGTCTTACTCCTTTTACTATGGATCACATACAATGTAAGATATTAAACATCAGTATATAGAATCTTCCAAGCATGCATGAAGATAAGGAGAAGAATGAAAACATATGATCATATGTACGTAGGCAATGAAGGCTTTGGAAAGCCAATACTAGTCCCACAATTACTTTCTGAAAACAATGCTCATTCTATGTAACAAAAAGGAATGGTTAATGAAGTTTATGTATCACTGGAGCAGATAATTTTTTACAAGGCCATGTTCTGAAGACTGTAGAATTGAGGATTTGACCGTGGGAGCAGAGAGTCTTAGGGGCAGAACACCCCAGAAAACCTCACCCACATACATGTCTCAAACAATGCTTTTCTCTATGTAAACAGAAAAGAGAGAGGGGTATATGGTTTTTGTCCTTAGTATTAAATAGTTGGCTTTTCTTCAGTGCACTCTTAAATTTCTGCACAATGCACAGCCTCAGCACCCCAAGGAGCATAAACAAAGGCTATCAGGCAAGTTCACCTACTCCCACTTCACAGAACAATGCTTGTTGTTAACTAAGCAATTCCCAGGGTAGACTTATGATTTGTGGAGGCTTGAGTAAGTACTCAGGTTAGGTCCTTGGAATCTGGGGTCAGAAGCACGAGGTGCTGGTAATCTCTAGGGCTTTTAGAAAACATGGAAATGTGACCTAAAGTTTGTGCTTGCATGTACACAAGAGACTATTTAGGCATTCAGTGAGATTAAAGCATAATAAGGCCTCCAAACAACTTATTATTCATGCTCCAAGATTTAACCTTTTCTTACATGCTGCTATAGTTTTCTTTTGGTAAATAAATATCTACTGGGGCTGGTGTTGTAGCACACTGGGTTAAGTGGTGACGCTGGCATCCTATATGAGTTTCAGTTCAAGTCCCAGCTGTTCCACTTTCGTTCCAGCTCCCTGCTAATGCACCTGGAAAAGCAGCAGAAGATGGCTCAAGTACTTGGGCCCCTGTCACTCACATGGGAGATCTAGATGAAACTCCTGGTTCCTGGCTTCAACCTGGCCAGCCCCAAGCATTGTGGCCGCTTGGGGACTGAACCAGTGGATGGAAGACTGATCTCTCTCTTTCCTTCCTTCTGTCTCTCTCTACAACTCTTCCAAATTAAATAAATATTTAAAATAAAATAAATATGTCTACTTAATCAAATAAGATGGATTGAATGTGCACACAATACATCTGAAATATTTTAAAAATAGTGAAAGAGCAACAAATTACACATTCAGGTAAATTTGAAAACTTGAAAAATGTTTTTTCTTGTCCTAAGCAGAATTATGACAATGATTCTTTTTCCATATTCTTAGACCCTAGGTTTTTATAAGACAGAATTTATAATCCTTCTGCTTAATTTAACCTTAAACTTTATGAAGATTGTAGATCAGTCAGAACTATCAGCACTTTAAAAGAAAAATGCATGAAAAGGCTTCTTCCTCCTGCCTTTTTAGAGAATATTTTGGCTATAGTAATACATGATGCTATTAACAAGTAGTATAACTTTTAGGAATAGTTTCTCCCTCCTGCTGTGTGGCTCAAGTATAGAAGTGAAACAGGTTACTGTTTCTGTTTTTATGAGTGTGATTATTATCAAGTCATTAAAACTATTAAATAATTAAATTCCATCAGTACTCTTACTTTTAGTAAACAGCTACTGAATTTTAAAATTGAATCAGAAAAGGGAAAATACAATGTTTGTATAACTTTCAAGTCACGTGGAAATATTGGAATACATGACTTAACCTCTTAATGGTAGGAGTAGTTGGTGTTACATCAATACAGTCACACATCTCTGGCTGAATGAAACTGTTGACGGGGCACTGAAGGAATTGAGTCCTTTCACACCCTAGACAATTCAAATGTTAGCTTCTTGTTTTAACTAACTTTATGTAAAGTTAAATAGCTAGCCCAATTTAACAATTGTTAAATTTCTGTTATTCAGAGAAATTATATTTTGCCAAGTTTCCAAGGAGGTTCTGGTATTTGAGATTTCCTTAAACAGACATTAAAATAAATCATGAAGTCGATAAAAAAGAAGGCAATACACCCAAAAATGTATACAGGAGAAAGACAAATAGTGTAGGCACACTGTGGTCCCAAAGACTCTTGTTTGGGAAAAAAAAAAAAAAACTAATGATTGTAGGAAGTTTTGAGTTGGATGACAGAGACTGATACAATTCATAGCCCTGAATTCTGCCACAAATTCACAAATGCCTGATCTACTGAGCTTCTCCTTGTCTGTTAGCTGGGAAAGAATGCCTGCCTAACACCTACCAGTAGAAAATCACTGAAAAAGTAGATTAGTGAGAATAAAACAACAAAAAAGAATAGCTCCCTACCCATTGCTTCCCAGTGAATGAACTTTTGACATATCAGCAAACTCTTCTTTTCTCTTGCTGCTGCTGGTGTACTGCTCACTATACAGCTTGAGGGACATCTGCTCAACAGCATCTCTTTGTGCTTCCAGGTAGCATAGTTGAGCTTCAGCCTAGAGAGACAGAAACAAAGAGGAATTGCTGTTTTAATCCAGAAGGAATGCATTTCAAGTGAAGTGTAACGACTCAAAGAATGGGAATTGTTCACATCATTATACTGCTCCTTTTTGGGCTGGATTTAATGGGATCAGCTGGGCATATTGTAGTATTATATTTTAGATCTGAATCTTATAAGTTCTTCCTTAAAATATGACCTGAATAAATGAACTCCCAGAAGACTCAGTAAATATCACAAATATCCCTGAGATCATAATACTGTATGTTAAGACTTTACATAAAAATTCTGTGAAATTCCTTAATAATATTATTCCTTACATTGTCACATATGTAGCATTTATTTTTAAACATTCCCCTCCCATCCATGCAGCAGGATATATACCAGACCTCTATTGTGAATGTTTCTCTGTTATCTTCTCCAATAATAATAAAAAAAAAACCCTACTATTAATTGTGTTACTTCTTCAATAGTGACAACAGACTTCCCTTATTACATTCTGTTGGTTCTCTGCATCCTTGTCTTAACACTTTTAACATGGAAGGAATGGTGGTTTTGCTTACATGCAGGTTTATATTGTTAAATCTTTCAGTTACTTGGGGCTCACTGCAGTAAGGGAGAGGAAGTAAGTTCACCATGCTGTTTTCCATCAAACCAAGGCCAAAAGAATGCTGAATAATATTTGGCATGGAAATGTATTGAATAGATGCTTTATTTATTGCAGATGTTGTGATTCTTATGGCTTCAGGGTTCCCTAGAACACCAGATGAGAGACCAAGAATGAAGTCTTCCCAGGGCAATGCTGAGTTCATACACAGTGCGGACTGAAAGTCTTATTTTCTTTTAGTGCACTTCACTAAATCCAAACACATTTATTAGCATTTCTGATAAACCTTAAAACTGCTACTTTATAATTTTATTACATAATATCCTAAGAAAACACTTCTGGGTTGGCTGAATAGTTACCAGAAGGCTACAACATGAAAAGTCAAGTTAGACATGACCTATTTGTAGAATTCAGAGCCAACCAAAGCCTTTTGTCTGTCCTCTCATATTGTACACTTGACTCTGGAAGGAAAATTGGATGTCATAAAGTGGCTGGGTAGAGGCCAAATGAGGATGCTATAAATAAAATGAGTGTCTTATCAAAAGTAAAGTCTCAAACCATTATAGAATCCCATGCTTTTTGTTTTTCACAAGCAACTATTTATGAATGCTCTATATAGCCAAGGAAAAACTTAAACAATGTTAAAATTAGGACAGTTAATAATTGAAGTTTCAGAAATCAACTCAAAACTGCAACCTATGTATTTGGTAATGTGAACTTTTCTTGCCCAAATGAATTGGCCTGGGCAGTTAAGAATTATGTCAAAGGCTATAAACACAGGAGTATATTCAGTTGGATGTAGGAGGTGTTGCTGATGGAAAGACACAAAGGAAATGCTAGATTAGTGCAATTTTGCATTGGATTAAGGATGAGGAAAAGGACCTATGCAGAATGTTAATAGCACATATAGCAGAGTGTGAACTAAGAGGTTCACAAACACAGGAACTGCCAGAATAATTCCTACTGGCTTAAAAACTTTTTAAAAAAAACAGTAAAGTCAACATTAGAAAAACAAAGGAACACTGCCTTATAAAAGGACACACAAAATCTTACATTATAAATTAAATAACAAAAATGCTGAACAATCGTCAAAGAACTTAAAAGCAGTACTGCTCCCAAATGCCACCCTCTCTCTTCTACCACAAAGCTATAGGGCATAGCAAGGAGGATGTCCTTTATGTGAGTATTCCACTGGCAAGCCCACGAAAATAATGCATCTGTAGGATGAGGTGCTAAGGGACATGTTTGATATCTAGAGATTTCTGATAGTTTTTAACCTTCCTAACTATCAAGCTGCAGCACGGCTCTCTCTGGGTACTGATCTCACTTTTGTGTATCACTGGTCACAAAAAGGATCATAAAAAGGGAAGTAGGGTAGCCTCATCTCTACTACAGAAAAATAAGCAGTATTTAACCCTTTGTGATCCTTGGCCACTTCTGTGCATCAAGGAAAACACCTCTCATATGACAAGGATGCACAGGAAGAGAACAAAGCAGAAAGCAACTTGAATGACAATTAGTCATCTTACAAAAATGATTGAAAGGCTGTAATCTAAGACTTTTATTGCACAATATCTCACAAGCATTTGACATGGAAAACTTCTCTGCACTAACAAGGAGATGAATTAGATGGCCCAGGCCTTTTTAATCCATCTCTATCTCCACTTTCAGTGATTCATTCCTAAATGTGCTAATAAAAATAAAACCAAAGTTGTTCCTTCTGCTAAGGTTGAATGACTTTGCCAGTCTAAATCTCTCTGCAGACTGTCTGCAAAATTTCTCATCCTATATCTTACTCCAAAGATAAACTTTCAAGAGGAAGAGATGAAAAAAAAATAGAGGTCGGCGCCTCACTAGGCTGGCTAATCCGCCTGTGGCACCAGCACCCCAGGTTCTAGTCCCAGTTGGGGCGCCGGATTCTGTCCCGGTTGCTCCTCTTCCAGTCCAGCTCTCTGCTGTGGCCTGGGAAGACAGTGGAGGACAGCCCAAGTCCTTGGGCCCTGAACCCACATGGGAGATCAGGAGGAAGCACCTGGCTCCTGGCTTCGGATTGGCATGGCACACCAGCTGCAGCGTGCCAGCCATAGCGGCCATTTAGGGGTGAACCAATGGAAGGAAGACCTTTCTCTCTGTCTCTCTCTCTAACTCTGCCTGTCAAAAAAAAAAAAACAGGAAAAAGAAAAAAACTAGAATTTGGAGAAAACAGTAATACATCTAATAAGAAATCTTATTAACATCTATGATAATAGATAACTTTTTAAAAGTGACTATATTTTACAAATAAAATGGAACCTTATTAATATTAAGGATATGTAATCAACAGGATTTGGCCACTTATTAAAGACTCAGTGACAGGTCTATCACCTTGTTTCTATGTTGCTGAGAGACCCATCGTATCATCAATAGGAGTATTTGAAGAGCAGTATGGGTGGATGGAAGAATTGAGCTGCATTTGAGTGTTAGTTTTCAGTATTGGTGAGATGATCTGAATAAGCTGTCCAGCAGCAGGTGGAGATAAGGGGATTGAAATGCAAACCTAGCAGTAACTCTTGAAATGAAAAGGTGAAATGAGATGAGGATATGATGAGAACAGAAAAAGAATTAGTTCCCACCTACTGTAGCCTAGGTCTGCATTACCTGTTGACTAACCCAATGCAACTGATTCACAATTGTTCTGCATCCCTCCTTTACAATCGTCCCCAAATTCATATTGTATCACTGATCCACCTTTTTGAATCACAGCTGAGATCACTGGTGTGTGGTTTCAGGGCTTGATTCTAGATCTCTTTTCTTTATCCACCTTCTCTTTCAAGGATTTAGATGCCATCTCTACACCAATCCCCTGCTCTGAGCTCCATACTTACTGACCAATCAATCTCCTGACATTATACTTACATTACTTCAGACTCTACTGTTCAGAACTGAACTTCTCATTCTCATCTTTGCTACATCCCTCAAACCTCTCTGTATTTAGGTCTTTCCTTTTAAACAAATGTGTGACCTGTTGCTCAGGTCAGAAACCTTAGAGTCATTATTGACTTCCCTTTTTCTACTTTCTAAATTGTTGATTCCTCTTCCAAAACATCTCTCCAGTCTGCTCCTCAACCTGCACCGCTGCCAGCCCAGTCCAAGCCTTCATGGTCTCTCACTTGCAGTTTATCTTCCAAACACGTATCACCCCTCACTCATTCCTACCCCGCCAGTCTCTTCCCTTGCAGTGGTCAGAATAGTCTTCATAAAACATGAGCTGATTTCATAGCACATTGTCACACGTTAAAACAGACTTCTCTCCATGGCCCTCAAGGTTTGGTTCCTACCTACTTCAGACCTCAGGTCCTACAAGTCTTCCTTCTTGATCACCATTCCTTGTAGTTGTTCAACTCTTAAATGCTCCAGTTCTTTATACAACTCTTTCCTGCCTCAAAACCCTTGCATATACTTTCCCCTTTCCATGGAACATTCTTGTATTAATGTCTGCTTATCCTTCAGCTCACAACTGACATGTAACTTCTCAGAGAGGCCTTCTCTGACCCACTGCAGCTGGTGCACCGCACTGATCCAAAGCCAGGAGCCAAGTGCTTCTCCTGGTCTCCCATGTGGGTGCAGGGCCCAAGCACTTGGGCCATCCTCCACCGCACTCCTGGGCCACAGCAGAGAGTTGGACTGGAAGAGGAGCAACAGGGACAGAACCAGCGCCCTGACTGGGACTAGAACCCGGTGTGCCGGCACCACAGGCAGAGGATTAACCTAGTGAGCTATGGTGCCAGCCCAAAACAGATCCATTTCACTTTGCATTATTTCAGAAGCAGATCATCTTCCCTCAGAGAACATATCACAGTTGAAAATTTGTTGCATTTAGTGGTGTTGGTTTTGTTCTGTCTCAATCTAGTCTCCAAGCTCTTAAGGTACTGTGTCTGTCTCCTTCGCCATTTTGCATTCCCAGTAACTTGGCAGTATCTGGAACATGAGAGGGGCTCAGTAAATAACTGTCAAATAACTGAATCATACATTTACTTCTATGTTTGCTAACACTTTCGCAGGTCTCAACAACTGCATCAGGAACTGTGGGTCGAAGGAAGAATAAAACACAGTCCCATATCCTGAAGAAGCAAGTGTGGGAGAAGGGAGAGCCACACCAACTCCCACTATGCCAGGTGAAGTGATTGTGGGAGAAGACAAGAAATAAAATAATTGCTGAATTGGGGGTGGGGGGTGGGCAGTGAAAGCTTGCTTGATAGCAGTGCCATTGGAACAAGAACTAATAAGATAATGAGTGTGACATTATCACGTGAAGAAGCAGCTGGATAGCTTTAGAGGCAGAATAATTCACTTGTTCACATGCCCAGAATCATGCAAGGATGCATTCAAAGAACAGTGGCTAGAATGTAGGGGCATTTGGATGAAGAGGCTAAAGTGGAAAGGCATAGGCTTTTCCTGTCACAATGAGTTATCTGATGGGCCCATTTAGATATGCGCACACAGCTCCTGCTGCTTGGTATATTTGGAGTACACCTTGTTGAGAAGAGTCTCAGCAGCTCCTATCAGACTGGAAGCCCAGAATCCCACAGTGAGAATGCCTAAGACATGCTCTTCACTTGTCCCTCTAGTAATACTTTCTTACAGTATTATGGGCTGCACTGTGTCCCCACCCACCCAAATTCACATGCTCAAGTTGCAACCACCATCATTGTGACTATATCTGGTGTAAAATCCTTTTATTGTTTGGAAGATTCATTTATTTATTTGAAAGGCAGAATTACAGAGAGGGGAGAGGCAGAGAGAAACAGAAATTTTTCATCCACTGGTTCACTCCCCAAATTGCCACAGTGGTCAGGGCTGGCCAGACCAAAGCCAGAAATGTCTTCCGGGTCTCCCTGAGGGTGCAGGGACCTAAGGATTTAGGCCATCTTCCACTGCTTTCCCAGGTGCATTAGCAGGGAACTGGATTGGAAGTAGAGCAGCTGGGACTTGAATTGGCATCCCTTTGGGATGTTGGGGCTGCAGGCAACAACTTAACTCGCTATGCCACAGCACCAGCCGGGTAAGTAAGGCTAAATGAGGTCATGAGAGTGGGGTCCTAATCCAGCAGGAGTAGTGACTGCATAAAATGAGGAAAGGACACCAGAAGCAACAGTGTGCACACACAGAGAAAAGCGAAAGGAATACCAGTGAGAAGGTGACGATAAGCCGAGGAGAGAGCCCTGACCAGACACCAAGCCCGTGGATAACTTGTTTTTGGATTTGCAGCTTCTTGAACTGTGACAAAGATATTTCTATTGTTTAAGCACCAGGCCGTGGTATTTTGCTGTAGCAGCCAAAGAAAGTAATGAGATTTATTATAATTCTTTGCGATTTATTAATAGTATGTTTCCTCCCTTTATTTTTGTATGTATTTAGCACCTAAATCATTAGCGTTCACTTAAACAGAAAACAAGACACACTGTTCTAACAATATTTTATTTAGGGGCTGGAGTTTTGGTACAGCAGGTTAAGCCACCACTGTGACTCGGCATCCCATATCAGAGTGTCTGTTTCAAGTCCTTGCTGCTCTGCTTCTGATCTAGGCTCCTGGGGAGGCAGAGAAAGATGCCCCATGTCCTGGAGCCTCTGCCACTCCTGTGGGAGACCAGGAGCCAGTTTCCAGCTCAAGTTTTCTGACCCAGAGCCAGCTGTTGAGGGTGCGTGGGGAGTGGATTAGCAGATGGGAGATCTCTGTGTCTTTGAGAGATCTCCGTCTGTGTCTTTCTTTCCCTGCCTCTGTGTCTTTCAAGTAAAATAAATAAATAAAAATTTATTAAAAATGTGTTGGCATTATTTTTCCTTAGGAAGATAATCATTTTTTTCCTCTGGCAGAAAATAATTGAAAGTATAATTTATTTACTATTTTAGAATATGTGCTGCTGAAGTGAGCATGTACAACTTGTTTACTATTCTCTAAGAAAAAAGAAAAGTTTATTTAATCCAAGAGTCATTTGGGGTTTTTGAAGAGTCATCATCAAACCACAGTTTGCATTTAAAAGAATCTACAATATCTCTGGATAAGCATGTGGATCCTTTAGTATAAATAAGAAGGAAGCTTATTTTTCTGGCAACAATTTTGCCATTTGGGAATATTTCCCCCACTTTAACTGCAGTCTTTTTAAAATTATATATATATAAAAAAGGACAAGATACAACCAAACCTTGTTCTACTGTTACCCACCCCAAACCACCAGTTCAGCACAACTATGTAACTTGTATTTTTCAATGCACACAATCTTCTTTTTCTTGATGTCACTGTAACCAACACCCCTAAATTCAGAAATTCCCCTGATTTTCTCTGATTTCGTTTCTATCAAATTCTTGGAAAGTGTGACCAGAACTGGTTCACTTTCGAGTCAAGATTCCTTGCATGTGGTCTCTCTAGAAAAGGGTAAAGGGAGAGAGGGGGAAATCTTGGTCTAACTCTCCACATCATCTCACCTCCAGTGACCAGCAAAGAAAGAACAAGGGAGGACGTGAGCGGCGCTCCAGGAAGCCCTTCCATTCACCATTTGTCCAAGTGTGGTGTGGAGCTCACTGGAGGTACACGATAAAAGGCAGATTCTGGAGTCTGGACCCAAGTCAGTAAAACTGCATTTCACCCAACTCCCTAGTAGGGATTGGAGAACAAAGGCTTTAACATTAGAAAAACTCAAGTCTCTTTTAGATTCAATTGTATGGGTAAGAGGGGTCTTCATAAAGTTCAAAGAAATGCATATTTTGAAAAAACTATACACAGATTTCAAAACTCTTTCCTGCAGTTTTTTTTTTTTTTTAAACCTTTGGTTTAAGTATCTCTAAGCAAATGCCTTTAGGTTCTCTTCTTTATATAAATATGTACTAGCCTCTCTTCTTCCCTCTATGCAACTAGCCCATGGCTTCCTTTTTCTGGAAACACCTTCAGGTCTCAACACCCTACAGGCTCTGCCAAGGACTTCCAGGGCTGATTAGAATCTAATCTCCACTCTTGTTTCTCGCATCCAAGTACTAACCAGGTCCGACCCTGCTTAGCTTCCGAGATCAGACGAGATCGGGCGCGTTCAGGGTGGTATGGCCGTAGACCACTCTTGTTTCTCAAAGATTCCCACACTCATTCCAGGATTCAGAGTTGTCACCTTTACAACTCCTTCCCTCCTCCTCCCAAGATGTGGTTATTTTATTTATTTTTTTTTTTTTTGAAAGGCAGAGTTACAGAGAGGTTGCAATGGCAGGATCTGGGCCTATCTGAAGCCAAAAGACAGGAGCTTCTTCTAGGTCTCCCACGAGGGTCAGGAGCCCAAGGACTTGGGCCACTTCCACTGCTTTTCCAGGTGTATCAGCAGGGAGCTGTATCAGAAGTGGAACAGCTGGGCCTAGAACCAGCACTGAAGCCTGATGTTTTACCCACTATGCCAGAGTGCCAGCCCCACATTTTTGGTTTTCTTGGTCATTGTTAGTGGTTCATAATTTCCCAATAATTTGCCTTTGTGACTGAATTCAAAATATATTTCTTTTGTCCAGAAAAGATCTATGAATATGTTTTACTACATGATTGGCTACATTCTGGCTAAGTGCAAATAACATTTGGCATTACAATGAATTAGAATCTCACGTCATTCTCAAAGTCTTGTATGCATGACTTAGTGAGATGTCAAAGCTTCCTTGCATAGAGTCAGAGGTGAATCACAGGGCTAAGCGAGCAATTTATTTCTTTGGAGTGAAGGTGATTAAGGATCTTCACTTATTTATTTAACAAATACATCTTGAGTGTCTCTTTTGAGTAAGACATTGTGCAAGATACAAGACTGGGTCAGGCTTCAGTCAGCATATACAGAAAAATTATACTATGTAATAGAAGCTTGCTGGTGCTGCGGCTCAATAGGCTAATCCTCCACCTTGCTGCTCCGGCACACCGGGTTCTAGTCCCGATCGGGGTGCCAAATTCTGTCCCGGTTGTCCCTCTTCCAGGCCAGCTCTCTGCTGTGGCCAGGGAGTGCAGTGGAGGATGGCTCAAATGCTTGGGCCCTGCACCCCATGGGAGACCAGGAGAAGCACCTGGCTCCTGGCTTTGGATCAGCGCGGTGCGCCGACCACAGCGCGCCGGCTGCGGCGGCCATTGGAGGGTGAACCAATGGCAAAAGGAAGACCTTTCTCTCTGTCTCTCTCTCTCACTGTCCACTCTGTCAAAAAAAAAATATATGTAATAGAAGCTTAAATATTCATTCTAGGATAACACCAATATTATACCTCAAAAATGTTGCCAAATAACTATTAGCAAGCTTGTTAGAAAGTTATTTTTATCACTGGATAAGAGTTATGAAAGTATTATTATTATTTTCTGACAGGCAGAGTTAGACAGTGAGAGAGAGAGACAGACAGAGACAAAGGTCTTCCTTTTCTGTTGGTTCACCTCCCAAGTGGCGGCTATGGCCGGTGCACTGCGCTGATCTGAAGCCAGGAGCCGGGTGCTTCCTCCTGGTCTCCCATGGGTTGCAGGGCCCAAGCACTTGGGCCATCCTGCATTGAACTCCCGGGCTACAGCAGAGAGCTGGTCTGGAAGAGGAGCAGCCAGGACAGAACCTGGAGCCCAACTGCAACTAGAACCCGCGGTGCTGCAAGGCAGAGGATTAGCGTAGTGAGCCGTGGCGCCAGCCATTATAAAGGTATTATAACTCCGCTCAAGAATAGTTAAAAATCAAGCACACATAAAAATTTAACAAAGACTCTCAAAGTTATTTCAATATTATTACTGAGCCAAGAATATTTATATACCAATCTTTGTAACTTGGTATACAAAACTGTGGTCATATTGGCAGTTCCAGAAAACCTATCTTAGGTTCTCAAGATAAATCTCAGATCTATATGCAAAAGATAACTGATTTAAGTCGAAAGTATTATATTTTCCTTTAAATGTCCAATTTTATTTCTATTGACTAGATGTTGTTTGATAACCATTAGAAACATTCACTTTACAATATTTGGGAAACTCAATTTTAAAGCTGTATCCTTAAGGATATTACTCTAAATGGTAAGCATTTAAACCAAGTGGAGAAATTAACATTAACACTATTATTATTTATCCTGCATTTGTTTGTGTATATAGAAAAATGTCCTCTTCCTGCTTTAATGACAGAGGAGATGTTTATTAAAAACAACGACAACAAAATAAACCACACTTCTATCTACCAAAGAACAAATATGTCACACAATTGCATTTATGGAGCATTTCATTCACCATCTTCTTCCTCCTTTTTGTAATCCAAGCTGTTAAACTCTTTAAAAATTCAGCATTTCATGTCCTGGGCTGTGGTGGGAAAGAGTTGTGATGACAGTGGGTAGACTGGAGGAGATGATTAGAATTTCTGACATCTCTCCGTTGCTTGCTCCTTAGCAAACCTACACACAATGACACAGGCATCGCATCTGTGTTTATACTCTATAGCAGTGTTCTTATTCCAATCTTCTAAATTCCACTATGGAAAATCCTTATTTACTTTCTGGAAGAAACTAAAAGTTAAAGATGTCTAATGTGAAGACACAATCTTAGCTTCTCTTGCCCTGCAGGACTGGCAGTTCCTTCCCAAGAACAATTATGCTGGCAAATGTGACCGTTAACTCTGTGACTACGAGGAGGACATGTACCCCACTGCTTTGAAATTCTATAAAACAGTTGTCCTTAGACGGTGATAGAAAGGAAGGAATAAAGAGGAACAACAAGAATTACTTTACATACTAATAATAACAATTTAGTTATCAAAACAGACCTGAACAAGTGTGCCTTTATGCTGTTCTTTTTAAAAATTTAGCCTCCCAGGGTTCTAATAATCAGTGCCTATGGTTCAGGAATGCACAGTAGCGCTCCGCTCAGTGCCTATATCCTCATTTCAAAGAGAATCATTCAAGCCGACATCCACCCTGTCAAGAATCTCGACTTTGAGCTGCTAATGTGGAATAAAAATCAATATAAATTTTGATCATTTGATGAATATTTACCTCTTTCTTTGGTGTTTGGGGATTTGGAATGGAAAAGTGCTGAATCAAGTCATTTTATTTTTTTGTGTTTGTGCCAACACCAATTTACTACCCTCCAGAAAGTTCCTGAACAAGATGTCTCAGGTGGCATGCATGTTGGTTTTTCCTGTCAATCATAACAGTATGTCACTGGGGAACCATAACCATTTCCCTTTCATACTCTTAGTGTTCCAAGAAGGAATATTTTGATTACTTCACTGGAAAAGGTAAACTTTCTCATTTAGGCACACCATTATAGCTTGGGTGTCTGTTGTTTTTGGCATTCAGTGGAGTCTGAACTGACACAATCTATTAAAAGTTAAACACTTCATTTGAGGCTCCAAGGGTCATGCACAATAAATGCAGTTTACAAACGGGTTCCTTTACAAGCAAAATTCAGTGTCTCCCCCAAGACAAAGAGCTTTTATAGAAGCTGCCATCATCTTCTGCTACACATTTTCTAAGAAATAATAAGGAAATAACTGATTAATCAACACGAAGACTTCACAGCAAAAGACTTTACGTTTTTACTACAAATAAAAACAAAATGCATTACAGACAAATGATAACAAGAAAGCTTAGCAATTAAATTGCGACCCAGCGTGTGGCTAGTTATATAAGGAGAGCCACATGCCACCATTTTTATGATGATATTTTATATATATCGAAAAATTTCACAGTTCTTACAGAATGGTCCCATAGGGATTTTAAAAATAATGGTCTTTTCCCAATTTGAAAAAGACTAAATTAATTGCAACCACCAAAAATGTAAGGTATTCTCATTTTTTAAAACTCTTATATACATGGTTTAGTGGCAGCAGATTTGATATTAAGTAGATATGTTTGTTGGTTTCTCATAAATTAAATAAAAATGGCAGCAGCTGCCTTACCAAAAGATGATATAGCTCTGGACAATCACTAGATAGTATGTAGACAGATGTTTTAAATAAAATAAAGTATTTAGAATGCTAGATACCTTGCTAGATATGAAGGCAATTATAGAGTGTCTTTGTTAAATTACATTTTTCATTTTTGTGAAGGGAAAAAAGAATTGTCCTGGAAACAGTACCAACAGGAAATGATCCTATATCTAAAACAGCTGGAGACTGTAACTAATATAAATTTACTTGAGAATAAAAATGCTGTGTGCCTCTGGAGACATGCGGCAACATGCCATAAAAACAGATGAGAATATAAAAGTATTTAAAAGGGAGAAAATACATTTTATCTAGATGTTATACTGAGATGTGGTCCACTGATAACACAGAAGTATCTGATGGAAAGAAAAAAAATCACACCATTTAAAAATACTACTGGACAGATTTTTTTAAAGCCAATATGTAGGAAGACGAGAGAATTTCTAGGAGAAAAACCTTTGCTTTTAATATGTTGGTTATCAATCAACTTCTTAACTCATGATAATAATGGAAGGGTAGATACTTGTGTTTAATTAGGAAGCACAGGACTCTGCGAGCCTGCCAAACACCCTAAATGTTGGATAGCAATATTTCAGTAAGTCTCCAGTCATATGTAAGAGCCTTCACTCAAAACTCCTCACTACATGTCCACTCCTCTGCCTCTATTCTTGTTAACTGCTGATATACTGATATACTAATTCATATCAAATAGTCACAGGCATTAACAACTTAACACAGAACTAGAACACAGCCAAGTTCATGAATTTTAATATACCTCAGTTAAAGACTGAATTGCATTAATCCACAAGATAATCTTAAGGAAAGCTCTGGATAGAAATCTCTTTGCACAAGAGGGTAGGGAGAGCCTGGAAAAGCACCCCCAAATCTTGGTTATTCACATCCCTCGCCTATTTCCAACACTCATCCTGGTCTGCTTCCTATGGCACTGGATCTCAGGCAGGGAGAGAACATGCAAAGCAAAAATGTCTTAAGGGGCTCCAAATCAGAGTCTGGGAAGATCCCAGACCCTTAGAAGTTGATGTGTGCATGGTGGAAAGGAGAAACCAACAGGTGGAAAATGAAATGAGGGAAAAAAAGAGTGGAAGGGGAAAAACCAAGAATTGATGATAAATGTGAAGAATACTTATTACAATAATACCAACAGAGCCCAAAATGAAATGTCCTTAAAGAATATATTAGCTTAAATAAAAGCCTTTTCAATGCAATGTTATCTTCAAAAGTGACACACAAAAATCTAAACTAAGCCCCAAAAATATACATGATAATTTTTTCTTCTTTTCTGTAAGTTCACCAAAGTTTAAAAGAAACTAATGGGGCTATTTTCTGGCATATGACAAATCCACACACACAACACTACAACCGTGATGCCCATGCACCTGTTTGTATCTTTACAACGACACAGAGTGATCATCACTGCAGTTCAGGGCTTAGCAAAACTTGACTTTTAGCTTAGTAGTTCCTGAACTTTCTTACTAGCTCTTGAGTATTATATCCAGAGAGGACGGGGGGAAAAAAAAGTACAAATACATCTTTCTCCCTATCTTCAGTGGCTTGATTCCTTGCCAGTGGGGCATAGAAAACCATCAAGCACATTGATATTTTCACTAAGAACCTCCTGCTTTCTCCCAACTTTGACTTACTCCAATTCCATCATTTTCTGCTCTGAGCTGGAGTAAAAAAAAAATAATAACTACTGTTATCTTCTCAAGTCAAAAAAAATCATAAAAGGCTTTTATACATTGCTCTGTCCAAAGCTGACAAATTTCAAAAATTGCTCCATTACTATTCTAGTCCTCCCCTCATCCCTTAAGTAGTAAGACAACACACTCGGAGGTATTAGAAGCTATGCTCAAAATCTGCTTAAAGGAAAGATCTGACCTCAGCCTCAACAGTGTGGCGCAGATACATCCCTCATTGGGTACTTGAGTCTTTGGGGGCCTGCCTTCTCTGGCCTTCACTGTCCATCACAGCAGCTTCCTCCTGGGATCTTCTTGCCCCTGCTCACACACTCACACACATACTCAGTTCTTTGCATTTCAATCCTGTCCTACCTTGGACATGCTCTTCCCTCTGCATGGAATTTTTCTTGTCTCCTTTGATTCTCGGTGCAACTGTTATTTCCTTCCCTAATGATCTTATCTAAGATGAGTATCCCCTGTTATTCTCTCTCTCAGGCTTTATTTATTTTTCCTAACATGTACTACAGCTTACAATTATATTTATTTGAGCAATTTTTATTTTATTTTGCTGTGCTTCTTGGCATGCTTGCTTGTTTTTGATCCATATCCCACTGAAATGTAAACCCTACAAGGGGAGGGAACACATCTTTCTTATTCATAATTGTATCCCCAATGCACAGAAAAACGTGTGTTGAATGAATGAGTGAGTCATTGAGTGAAGCTTATGAACCCTCTCAGTAGGTGGACAAAGGTGAAGTGATGTCCTTGTATAAAACTGTTACCCTTGGCCAATGCTGACAAACAACTCATGCTGCCTGAGAGGTAAAATGTCAGTGGTCCTGTTGAAAAACATCCTGATCTCTGGCAGAATAAATATCCTTTTTGTAAGATTTGTTTTATTTATTTGAAAGACAAAGTTACAGAGAAAGAAGGAAAGGCAGTGAGAGAGAGATCTTTCATCTGCTGGTTCACTCCCCAAATAGCCACAATGGCCAAGACTGGGCCAGGGCAAAGCCAAGAGCCAGGAGATTCCTCCAGTTCACCCACACAGGTGAGGTGTAGGGGTCCAGTCAGTTGGACCATCCTTTGCTACTTTCCCAGATGCATTATTAGGGAGCTGGATCAGAAGTGGAGCAGCTGCGACTCGAACTGGCGACTATATGGGATGCTGGCATTGGGGCAGTGACTTTACCCGGTATGCTGCAAAGCTGGCCCAAGGATAAATATCCTAAAAGAGATGCTTTGAACAAAGTCAAAGTTTAAAAATAGAGTGGGATCGGGGCTGGCGCTGTGGTGTAGTAGGTAAAGTCACCACGGGCAGTGCTGGCATCCCATATGGACACCAGTTCGAGTCCTGGCTGCTCCACTTTCAATCCAGCTCTCTGTTATGGCCTGGGAAAGCAGTAGAAGATGGCCCAAGTGCATGGACCCCTATACCCACATGAAGCTCCAGACTCCTGGCTTCAGATTGGCTCAGCTTTGGCTGTTGAAGCTAACTGGGGAGTGACCCAGTGGATAGAAGACCTCTCTCTGTGTCTCTGCCTCTCCTTCTCTCTTTGTAAAATGCTGACTTTCAAATAAATAAATAAATCCTAAAAAAAAAATAGAGTGGGATCACCTAAGAAATGCAAATAGGAAAGACCTTTGGAGACTACTAAGCCTCTACATTACATATTTTAAAATGATTGTGATTAGGGGCCAGTTTTGTCCTGTTTCATTGTGCTAGTTCAAGTCAGCTTCCTGCTAATGCACCTGGGAGAACAGTGGATGATATAGTCTAAGTATTTGGGTCTCTGCCATGCATGTGGGAGATCTGGATGGAATTCCTGGATCTTGGCTTTGGCCTGGCCCAGCTCTAGGTATCACAGCCGTTTGGGGAATGAGCCAACAGATAGAAGCTTTCTCTCACTCTCTTTGTGTCCCTGCTTTTCAAATAAATAAATAATCTTAAAAATAATCATAATAAAATTATAACGATTAATTTTGGCTGGACTCTAGGAATCTTGAACCCTGGAGATAAAGGATCCAATTGAGCAAGGATGTGGAGAAAAAAATATCACATTCCAGACCATATGAGTTATTTTCAAAGTTTTAGAGAAGGACAAATAGACAACACATAACAGTTAGCAAAGTTCAAATCATGAAGGAACCAAGGGACAATGAAAATGATTATTAGATGGTTAGATTGCATATGCTGAGACTCTAAAACATACCTCAACTCAATTATCAAAGGGAGGAGGAATAGAGCAAGTTGCCTCTTGAAGCCCCAATAATTTTTCTTTTCTCATATTTAAAATTGAAGTCTAAGGTATTTCATATCCTTAAATGGAATCTTTTCTATGGATGACTATCACAATATAAAAATCAAGTATAATGTCATTGTATTTATAAGTATAATTGAGGCTGTTTTTCTTTAGATAGTATGGCTTTAACACAACAATTTGGGAGTTGAATTCTTGTTCCTGATTTAGCAGTTTTTCTCTGTTATATCCAACATGGAAGCTATTTCTTCCTTTTTTTTAAGATTATTTTATTTGAAAGGCAGAGTTACAGAGAGAGAGAGAGGTCTTCCATCCACTGGTCCACTCCCCAGTGGCCAAAGCTGAGCTGATTTAAAGCCAGGAGCCAGGAGCCAGGAGCTTCTTCTGGGTCTCCTACATGGGTGCAGGGACCCAAGGACTTGGGCCATCCTTTACTGCTTTCCCAGGCCACAGAAAAGAGCTGGATTGGAAGTGGAACAGACAGGATTTGAACCGGTGCCCATACGGGATACCAGCACTGCAGGCGGCAGCTTTACCTTCTACACCACAGCCCTGGCCCCGGAAGCTATTTCTTCCAGTTCTTGATATGATAGTTTCCAGTGGCTTGTCTCATTTTTCCCTTATAGTATGTTAAATTATGATGTGCTAAATTAAGCTAGACATTTAAAATCCTACTAATATATCAAAAACAAAAAATAGCGGCCTCAAATATAAAGACATAAGCAGTTCCATTGTTACTAGGCTTTGGATTTTCAGCATTAATTTGGTTGTTTAGGTCCTTTTGTTTTTCTATTGCAGCTTACATCATTAAAACTGACCATGGAAGCAACATTCGGAGGTATAATTCTATCAACATTTAGAGAAGGAAGGAGTTTTACACTTGGGACACAGATACCCAAGATGTTAGAATTTCTCACTATTGGCCGGCGCCGTGGCTCAACAGGCTAATCCTCCGCCTTGTGGCACCGGCACACCGGGTTCTAGTCCTGGTTGGGGCACCGGATTCTGTCCCGGTTGCCCCTCTTCCAGGCCAGCCCTCTGCTGTGGCCCGGGAGTGCAGTGGAGGATGGCCCAAGTGCTTGGGCCCTGCACCCCATGGGAGACCAGGAAAAAGCACCTAGCACCTGGCTCCTGCCATCGGATGGGCACGGTGTGCCGGCCGCAGCGCGCCAACCGCGGCAGCCATCGGAGGGTGAACCAATGGCAAAGACCTTTCTCTCTGTCTCTCTCTCTCTCACTGTCCACTCTGCCTGTCAAAAAAGAAAAAAAAAGAAAAAAGAAAAAAAAAAGAATTTCTCACTATTATGGGCATTTGAACAACCCCTTATGAAGTGACATTAAAACTCTTTTGGTAATCTGCTAGTGCGTGTGATACACAAATCACAGGAGTAGCTAGTAACCTTGAACTTGAGTCATTTTACCCAATACTGGCCAGCTTATTCAGCATCCAACCTACCAACTATATGATTACATTTCCCCTCGTGACAGCCCTAACAAGAAAAGGCCTCTATATGAGGCTTCATGTAGCACACTTTGATTTAAAAATCAAATCATAATAACAAAAAGTGGGTTTTCAGTGTTTGCCATCTTCTTCATAATGAAACATGTCTCAGCACAATATTTAGATACCTCACAGTTGGATCCTTACTATACCTTCCCATGTATCTTCCCTGACTTCCTTGTCTGACAAAGAGCAACCTCCCATCCCCATGCTCATGTCAGATGAAACCCTGTCCCTCCATATGATAAAGCTCTTCGACCTCTTTTTCCCAGGATTTTCTCCATTCCTGCAACTCTGTACCCTACTCAAGAGCCTCTCCCAACCTGAATCTCCTGGACTCGTGATCTATCTCCTGTTTCCACATTTTTGTTATTCTTGACTCTTCTATCCTATTAGACTATAAGCTCCCCAAGATTGGCCTATGAGCCAGATTAATAATATCCACCACAGATTCCTGACACATAGCAGACACTCATCAAGTACTCATTGAATGAATGACTGAATTAATCAGGTATAAAGGGGGCCTAGTAGGACTTGTTTCTCCTTAAAAAGGGTTGAAAAAATCATATCAAAATTTTCTGTCAAAGTTTTGGGAATGCAAAGTGTAAGGTGAGCCTGGGGCATCTTCTTGTGCCAGTAAACAAAGAGCTTTCATTGATGAATAGAGATCTGTCAAAAGGACCCAGGTGCCCTGATAAAGAGGGCAGATGTGCATCAAAAAGAATGGCTGTAACTGTCTATTGCATGTTGAATAAAAATCAGTCTATAATCATAAGAAAGAAAAAAATGCCACCAATGAAGGTGATAAAGGTGACTATTGGTACATTAACTCCTCATTCCAAAATTTGGTTAATAAAAAAGGACTGTCACTTACTTTTGAACAGAGGAACTTAAGCTCATCTAAAGTGGGTAGAGAGTTTTATTGAAAAAAATAATGCCAGTCAAACACGTGGAATAAATGATGGAATTTTTTAAATCACCAAAAGAAATAACTGATTCCAGAAAAAAAAAATTCATCAATGAATTCTAAAATTCTTAAATAAATCTTTGATAGGGTACTAAATGCTCACATGATGCCCATGAGCTGCTCCACAGACTACCTGCCAATAAGAGAAATCTCATCTACACAGAAGGTATCTGGCTGTCACACAAATCCTGAGGCATGTGACATGATGGCATCCCATTTAAAATACTGAAGGCAAAAACGTTTAACCTGAATCCAGCAAGCTTCTGGGTCAAATTTACAGTTTAGGATTCAGAGAGTAGAGGTCAACTTTATAAGAGACCACCAGAATATAATCAGACAAATCTAGAACATGAAGCAACCCATACAATGATTCACCTGGCTTCTTCAAAGTGTGATTTAAGGACTATTGGGACCTCACTTTGAGTGGAGTTCTGAGAGAGACAAAAGATATGTGAAAATAAAAGAGAGTGGTGAGACACAAAGCCATTTTGTATTGGCATTAAATGCACTGCTGTCTTGATTTGCTTCTTAGCAGCTTCAGAACCAGCCCTAAGAGAAAACTGTACTCTTAAAAAAATGATGCATATTATACCATCAGTCAGAGTCCCACACCCAAAATGAACCTCTCTGCCATTTTATAGGACATTTAAAAAGAACTATAAAACTTCATGTTTTACATAATTATTTATATTTTATAGTTTTGTTCTAAATAATCTGTTATCCTATGAAACAAGTATTGATTCTGTTGTCTGAAACAGTATGCAAATTAGCAGATTAATTAGATGTGGGGATTCTGTACTCACCATTTATCACCTACATCAGCTCACTGGCTGAATCCTGAAGTCATCATTGACAGTAACGTTCTGCTTGATCAGGAACCACTTGCTAATCAGCCATATTTTGTAGCCATATTTTGATGGCTTGCAGTTTCATGTGTATTATATTTGATAATCATAACAACCATGTGCTGTGCCCAGTAGGTCAGGTATTGTTATCTCTTCTTAACAGAGGCAAAAGCCAGAAATCAAAGATGTTATTTGTCCAAAGTCATTTAACTAATGAGAGGAAGAGACAGAGATTTCCAACTCCAAGCCCAGTGATGCTTCTGCTAACCAGCCCAGGTATCCTCTCTAGTCCTTGACTGAGGCCGCCAGCACAGTCACAGACAACCAAAGCAACCGGCAGCTGGGCTAGGCCGCCAAGTCGGCCACGTAAGGTGTGCAGCTCATTCACGTTCTGAAAGGCTCCACATTCCTTGTCCTATGAGTCTTAGACTCAGTCAAAACTCTCTGCTCCTGCTGCCTCCAGAAACGATACTGAGTCTGCAGCTTTGCAGGCTGTACACCACCACTGTGTGCTTCTTGCCTGCGCCCTCCGATTCCCTCGCCCCACTACAACTTACCTAACTCAACTTCCTTGCCACCCCTTCCCTCACGTGTTCAGAGCATGGTGGGCACTGAAGCCCCTCTGTGAGGATCATTTTCTTGATGATTCTGATTGCTAAGTCTGATTTATTATCATTATCCTGATTTACAGATACATAGGATTCATGGGAGTCCTGCAGTGACTTGGAAGTTCAGTGCTGGGGTTGCAGCAGGGGGTGAGCCTTGATTTCTCTGCATTTTGTCTTCCTACTAATCCTATCTGGAGATACTCTTCCTATTGCCCCCAAACTCCTTTCTACCGATTTGCCACCATTTCTCTGAACTGTCTCTTCAGGGCATGGTTTTCATACCATTCTCACTCAACGATGCTGGCTTACTCCTTCTCTCTCTAACTTCTGGCTCCTCATTCTCTTTCCCTCTTTCTCTTCCCCTGTAGTTGGATTCTTTTTTTTTCCCTCAGATTTTACTTATTTGAGAGATAGACTTAGAGACAGAGAGAGGGACAGACAAAAATGAAAAGTCTTTCATCCTCTGGTTCACTCCCTAAATGGCCCCAATGGCCAGAAGTGAGCTGATCCAAAGCCAGGAGCCAGGAGCCAGGAGCATCCTCTGGGTCTCTCACGCAGGTGCAGGGGCCCAAGCACTTGGGCCATCTTCCACTGCTTTCCCAGGACATAATAGATAACTGGATCAGAAGAGCTGCAGCTGGAACATAAACCATGCCCATATGGGATGCTCATGCCACAGGTGGAGGCTTAGCCTACTGAGCCACAGCACCATCCCCCTGCAGTTGGATTCTACCAGGCCGTCTGCTGAAAGTAATCTGCTTTTTCTGAAGAGGACTTTTGGACCCCAGTTGATTGGAAATTGAGAATGTAAGATCCTTCACAGGAGTGAGTGATTCTCCCATTTGGTTTCATTTTATTTGTTTGAGCCTGGAGACAAAACACAGAACACTAAGTAAAAAAAAAAAAAAAAAAAAAAAATGGGCGTAGGCATTGTGGTACAATAGGTTAAGCCACTGAATGGGATTCCCATATACTATATCAGAGTCCTAATTCAAGTCCTATCTACTTTTAAAAGAATATTATTATTTATTTTACTTGAAAGAGTTACACAGAGAAGGAAAGGCAGAGAGAGATAGAGAGACAGAGACAGAGAGAGAGAGAGGTCTCCCATCCCTTGGTTCACTCCCCAATTGGCCACAACGGCCAGAGCTGTGCCAATCCAAAGCCAGGAGCCAGGAGCTTCCTCCATGTCTCCCATGTGGGTGCAGTGGCCCAAGAGCTTGGGCTATCTTCTACTACTTTCTGAGGCCATAGCAGAGAGCTGGACAGGAACTGGAGCAGCCAGGACTCAAACAGGTGCCCACATAGGATCCAGGCACTGCAGGCAGGGGCTTTACCTGCCCCCCCCCACCTTTGCTTTTGATCCAGCTTCCTGATAATGCACTTGGGAGGCAGCAGATGAAGGCCCAAGTACTTGGGTTCTTGCTACCCACACGGGAGACTCCAAAGAGGTTCCTGAGTCCTGCTTTGGACTGGCCCAGACCCAGCTGCTGGAGGCATGTGAGCAGTGAGTCAGCATATGGAAAATTCATATCTCTATCTCTCTCCTTTCGAACTACATTTGGCACAATAGCTACAGTGGGAACTAGATGAAGCCTAATACTTATTGAAAGAAAGTCTTTGAATAGCCTTTAAATGTCTAGTGGGCCAGGATGAGACCTGGGAAATTCACTGATCTCTTGACACGTTTATTTTCTCTTTCCTTCTTGTCATGTCTAGATTTGTGCATTCCAGCACAGGCTACATGGAGCAACTAAGGATCTGTCTTGCAACTTGTGCAATAATCTGCCCTAGTCACCTAACAGGCATGAGTAGTCTTTGTCTCACCAAATTCTGCCCACCAGCCCCTAGGGAAGGCTGTCTTCATTATTCCTGTTCTGTAACAATAAGTTCCCAAGGTGAAATGTTACTGACTCTGGGTTGAGCCTTGAAAGAGAGGTTATGAAAAGTTAGATAATCCTTGTCAGAAAGCAGGAGAGTGAGCAATGAGACTTGGATGGTCAAGGACAAATCACTGGAAGGGGGAAAAAAAAGAGGAAATACAGAGCCTAAAATAGCCAAAAAGCCTTTTTATATTCCATCTAGATTCCAGAAAAATCATAAGATAATAAATTAAGAGAGGAATGACAAATTGAGTTGTTAAATTTTAGTCCACCTCCCTTGCGCCAGTTTAATGAGTGCTTCCATATTCTGTACGCACTCTAATCCTTCCATAACCCTCATAACCCTCAAAATCCTGTGCTTTAAATATTTTTCATAATTTGGTAATGGTTTAAATACCTTTCTAAAGTAAATTTCAGGTCCATATACCCACAGACTATTTTTTTCTAAATTGTTCTTATTTAGAACTTGGAAGACCATGCACTAAAGTCATTTCTTTTCAGAGCTTCCTCACATCCCTGAACTAGAATTTATTTTTTCAGCCAATTCCCCTTCTCACCAACCAAAACACTGAAGTTTCTTTCCAGGCTTTGTGAGTGATTGCTTCACAATTAGGCACAGCCCAGCATACCTATTAGGTTGTCTCTTCCTACCAGATGTTTTCCAGCTGTTCTCAATGTCTTTCTGTTAATGCTTTGCCATCTGCCACCTTAATGGTGGCACAATGGGGAATGGATGCTATGGTGACTTTGCTCTTTGAGTTATAAAGACCTGGCCCATTGCCTCATCCTGGGAAAGTCTGCTAGGCACATTTGTCACATTTCTCAAACTAGTCATTTCATTTTTTTCACCTACTAACTAACCAATATCAAGCCACTCGTAACAGGAAATGTGTGAGCTGTCACTACCACATCTCCATCTACATTGTTCTTCATTCACGAATGCAATCACATCTCATTTCTGGCTATCACATCTTTTGCCATCAGAATGACAGTGAATATCTTTTTTCCCTAATCAATACCACTCCTTTTTACACCTTTTTATGTGCATGCCCATAGCACATCAGGACGGTAATCAGTTATGTGCCTTTTGTCTCACCTTGTTGGTTACTCTGTACACATGGAAATCTTGTGCTTGCTTGATATTCTCTACAGTTGAATGAAGACAAATCTTAACCCTCTGAGATCAATGCTCAGCTAGCAGAGTCAAAGTCTGCTAAGGCACAACAGTTACTGATCCCAACTTCCAGGGACTGGAAATCACGGTGTAATCTATTGTATATACTTCTGGGGAGGATTATTGCTTTCTTCAATTATGCAGAGTAATGGAAACTATTTTTCCTGAAACTGTGATTATACTAGATGTCAAAAAGGTTAGCACCATTAGCTCATAATCCCTTCCAAAGACCCAGCGGAATGGTTGTTATGGGCACTTCAGCAAACATCACAGTAAGTTCAGGAGAACTGATTATGCACACTGATTGCTATGTACCTGTCTCCAGTCCTCTATTTATATTTTTAATTAATTATCTTAAGATTTGAGCCCTTACCAGCAATAGCTCTATGTGTTTCCTTCTAAAATAACATAAGCCTTCTATTGCTCTCTTCCCTGAATAGCTTATTTAAAGTATTTGTGTTTATAGTCACAAACCAGATTTGTTTTCAGTATGGTCAAATACCAAAGCTGGACTCAAAGAGGGTGTTAACTTCATTCCTGCCAGTATAAACAGATGTTCTCTGGTCACCTAACACGAACTTATCTTAAATAAGTACCCTTTTTCCCATTCCAGCTCATTTTTAGCTGAAATTAACAAAAATGGCAGTCTTTTATCTCTCAGAGCAGTAAGATCTCAAACAGCAGCTTCATGCTTTCCTTGGAGCAGCCATAAATGCAATAACTGTGCTACGGTCGTAGGCTAAAATCCATTCATTTCTACTTGAGTCAACAAATGTATCCAGTCATTTTACAAACAAAGACTGTCTTCAACTGATAAAACACACTAATATATTACTGAATGTACTTGTCCTCATATGGAATGAAGACAAGCAGCTTTTAGTTAACAAAGGATACAAACTATAACATGAACTATAAATCAAGGCTTAATGGTATAAAAGACTTAAGAGCAACAAACTGAGGCACTTAAAGTAGGTTAGGAACTAGAAAATACTTCATGGAAGAGGTGGTTCTTTCATTCGGTCTGGACAGATGAACAGAATTTGATTAGTAGACAAGGAAGAAATATAGTTAGGCTTTAAAAAAGAGTCTTTACAAATGAACCTACCAAATTCCACTGTACTTCATATAATCACTGCTATTTTGCACCCCTAAGAGTGTTATTTAAGTTTTCAATGCAGTTAATTGAAACCCTACTAGATGCAAATCAAAAGTTTCAACCTTAATTGAGATATTTTGAAAATTGAACCCATTGCTTCAGGCAGGTGCTACATGAGATTCCATTAATATAGGTAATTAACATTAGCCTCTGCTTTAATTAACATGCACACTTTAATTAGCAAAGCATTAACCAACATTAAAAAATCTGATCTTCATGCATCACAAAAAACTGCAAAGTTATGACTACTATGTTATTTTTCTCCAAGGTTGTAAATCACAAAACAACGATCACTTTTGAAGTACATATCAAATTTAAAATATTAAACAGGGGTTATATATATACAATATGAGTGAAAACTCCATCAAAAGGAAAAAGAATGTTCTTTAGAAAATACAGAGCCAATGACTTTCTTATTTTAAATATGAATCACATTAAAATCTTTCAATGATCCTTTGGAAGCCAATAGACATTAACAAGAAAAATCACCATATATGGTCACCCTCCTTATACGTAGTCAACAAATTACAACATTAGAGCAACATCCTTGATGTGTCCATCTACCTTCCAACTTATTTTTCAGATTTTCATTATTTGATAGGCAGAGAGGCAGAGAGAGAGACAGACCTTCCATCTGCTGGTTCACTTCTCCAGTGTCCACAACTGCTGGGGCTCTGCCAAGACAAGCCAGGGCCTGGGACCCAGGCAGGGAACTGGAATGCAATCTAGGTATCCCACATGGATGACAAGAACCCAATTACTTGAGTCATTACTGCTGCCTCTCAGGGAAGGAAGCTGGAGTTAGGAACCAGACCCAGGAATTAAACCCAGACACCCTATGTGGAATGTGGGCATCTTAACCTCTAGGCTAAATACCCCTTAACCGCTTCTTATTCTTCCCAGAGAACAAACAGAGCATCAGTTTCTGATGGTATTTAATATTTAAGGTCTCCAACTAGCAGAAACTTCATTTTAAACAAATCCATGTTGCTTATTTTATCTTTTAGATCCAAATGTGTTAGAATGGTTCTTTATTCTCAATGCAGCACGTGTGCTGGCAAATGAACAATTAATTATTAAGGATGCATTTTTGTTACATACAAAATTGACTTTCATGTTCTTGCCTTACCATGATCAATTAGATAAGCCAATTTTCAAGTACTGTTCATAGCCTATACATTATCTATTTTTATTATGTTAGTGAAAACAGCTTCATCATTATATAGAAGTATTGTTGAAATGGTAACCATATAGCTCACTGTTGTATTCTTTTGTCCCAAGACATGCAGAAATTATAGTAAAAAATACATCAAGCTTTTTAAAAACATACCTTTGTAGAAAAAAACTGGAAATATCCTGATTAAGCACACAAATAAACATTCATAATACTGAACAACATTAAAATAACTAAATCTCCACTAAGCTCTCTATATTATGTAAGACAGCATTTTAGACACAGAAAAATCTGAATGACCACAATAAAAAGCATCTCAGATTTCACACGCTGATATTTGAATCTACACCAAAAATAGCAGAAATTATGGCTGCTGGGCTAAATGTTTGTGCAATGAAAGAAAAAGGGCTGGGGAGCAGCACTCCTAGATTTGCAGGCTCATTTGTGGTTTCAAGCTGTTGCTAACAGTGGAAATGCTGGTTTCCGGTGACTTCACAGAGGGTTTCTCCCCTGTGCCTACCCCGGCCACTTCACCACAGCCACCACAGCAGCAGCCTGAGTCAGCATCTTCACCCTTCATTCTTCACCTGCCTTTGCAATTGACGAATCGAGAAGTGAATGTTTCTGGGGTTAGCAGAGACATTCTCCAAGCTGTTGCGGCCAGTTTCTTGGCCCTTTTCCCTGTGGCAAATCAAGCGCCCAGCTCCCAGGAGACCACCAGGGAGTCGGGTGTTCTTCCTGCAGTGGTGCTGAGGGCAGGGCCCTGGAAACAGGTGCAAGGGCACCGCTCCATTCTGTTTAAATGAATTCGCGAAGCCCTTTATCAAATTGCTTCCCTATTCTGCAGATTACTTCACGACCAAATTCCCCACATTGTGTGGTTATACATCAGTGTTGCCCAAGCTCTGCCCATTAAATTCACGTGGGCTTTCGCTCAGGAAAGGAACAGGCAGGATAAACAGAGAGAGGAATATTTAGAGCCAGAGCTTGAAGAAGCGCAGAATACTAATTTTTAAATGTGTAACAAACCTTCCCAGACATCCTCTCACCTGCCTGCCCAGTTTTAAGTTCCTAGGAACTTGCTTAGAGAAATCTTCAGAGACGCAAGACTGGACTTAGGAGCGTCAAGCACTGAGCCATTTGCTTAACTGCATATAAATATTTAACACAATTGCTGATGAACTTTAACTTGCTTTCACTAAACTGATGGATTGTCTTTTATTCTAGAGCAGCGTTTCTAAGAAAGCAACTCTCTCAGAGCACCAGCTTTTGAAACAGCTGTGGAGTCACTTAAATGCAGATCCCAGGCCTAGTTAGGCTGGAATACATCAGAGTTTCCAAGGGTGGGGCTGTGTTGACCAGTAATCCCAGGTGATGCTAACTCACAGTAAATCTGGCAAACCACTGAGAGAGAGGACCACAGTCTCCTATTTACTACACTATAGCAAATGGTCTTGAGAACAAGCAAAAATTCTGAACCTAATCCTAGAACCTCCTTATCAGTTGATCTAAGAGAAGAACAAAGTTTGATCCGCAGATGATAAAGGTCACATAAAACAAAAAGGTTTAGGTTTACTTTCAACTTATTTTTGTAGCCATCTCTGCTATAAACATTGCTTCATAAGTGCAATATTTTAAGCATGGAGTTTCAGAACAGATTTCTTACAAAAAGAAACTAAGTTAACCCTGTGGTAGAGGATTCTGCTTTTAACATTTTTACTTCTTCAAAAGATGGCTGAGTCATCATGTCTCATGTCAACCAACTCTTTATGGTTGTCACTGAAATATCCAAAAAGGAGATATTTATCTCGAGAGAAAACAGACAAATATATCTTAAGAGAGACGGACAGCATAAATTGACTTTCTTTAGATTTCTGATTTTATTCTACACGGCATGATCACCATAAATCTGGGACATTATGGTCCAACTCACCTACACAGACAAAAAAATTAAGTTGGCAAAAAGGCTTTCCCAAGGCTGACCTCTTTTTAATCTGATCTTTCCTCATTTTCCATACAGTCTCCTTCCCAAGCCACATGCTCTGTTCATCACTAGCTTTCAAACAGGCGTGCAACCTAGCCCTGCCCCTTTGCAGGCGACATTGCTCCTGCCCGAAATGCCTTCTCTAATCTGCTCTCTTACTTAAATGAAAACAAAGCATTCTCTAACGGCCAGTACAGACACAGCTCTTTTGTCTCCCCAGCTCCAGCTCTTTGACCCCTATCCGTTCACTCAGTGGCACTGACCACCTTGCATTGCTAGAGCTCTGTCCGCTCAGGTGTGTGAGCCTCAGCTTTCTAACTAAACCACGAGCTTCCTTCAAGTCAAGGCCTCACTCAGCAGTACTTAGGACCCTGTCTCATACTCAGAGCCATGTGAAAACTTGACATCAACGTTTATAGATCCAAGAATAAATCAGAATGGGGTACAGTTAGCATTCATATCTACAATCCAGTTGAAAAACCAGACAAAATTTTAGGTAGTTCCCAGGAGTCCCCGAGGTAGGACAATGACAGAATGTTAATGTCTGGATAAATAAGGCCTAGGTCTTAATTTAAATAAAACTTCACTTTCTGATTATATAGTGACTTCTGCCACAGTCGATTGCCTCTTCATGTACTGCATAGTCACACTTCTTCTGACAGTCAGTATTACTATTTCTTTTTTAGTAAGATTATTTATTTATTTGAAAGAGTTACAGAAAGAGAAAGTCTTCCATCCCCAGTTGGCTGCAACCAAGCTGTGCCGATCTGAAGCCAGGAGCCAGAAGCTTCTTCCACACGAGTGCAAGGGCCCAAGGACTTGGGCCATCCTCCACTGCTTTCCCCGCCACAGCAGAGAGCTGGATCGGGAGAGGCGCAGCCAGGACTCAAACTGGCACCCATATGGGATGCTAGCACTGAAGGCAGTGGCTTTACCCACTCTACACCACAGTGCCAGTCCCCAATATTTCTACGTCAATAATCAATTTTACCCACTGATAACTTTATTCCAATTTGGTGAATTTTTCTGAATTCAACTCCTCAGTTGAGATTTCCTCATCAAAATATTTTACCAACCAAAAATTTTATATTAAGGTTGAGACTGAAAATGTTACATACGTTGTTTTGTGAATTTATTTAAGTCCTCAGAACAAGATTATTTTGTTTTCTTTATATGTTGTATAAAAATATCTGCTTCATAATATTCCTAATCAAAAGCATCTTTCTCAAAGATTTTCAGTATATGGTATGTCATACGCTAACGAATCTACAGAATTGTATGTTTTGTTTTTATTTACCTGGGTTGCTGTATTTGTGACTGTGTTCTTCTCAATTCACTTCCTCATAGAGGAGGAAATTCTCATTTTAGACAATGCCATTTCATTTCATGACAGAACATCCCGTAGGGTAGCCCTTAGGGTATGAGAAATGTGCTATAGGACTGTGTCAGAAAAACAGACCCAGAATGTCAGTGGTACAGGCTTCAGAGCCCAACTCTTATGAAACTAGAGTTCAGAATGGCTTCACAAAGCTCCCCCAGCCAGTTGCAAACGGCATACCAATATTAAATTGAGCATGACATTTTTTTGAAAGATGAAATTACACAGCAGACATATGGTTGCTAGAAGTTATGAGCATTTTCTAGTTTGATTTTTAATCAAGATCTGAAACAATGACTTTAAGTTTGAGCAATTAGTTAAAAGTAAAAGGGTACAATGGTTTCAAATGAGACTTGTGCTCATGGCAGAAGAACCCAAATGGTTCAGGACATGGATCTTTTGATTTGCTACTGAGTCTGCACAAGCTTTCCACAGGCAGAAACCTAGAAATTGCCACTCAATTCAACGTCCATGAAAGTGAAATGAGAGTAATCAATTACTGTGGTTTGCTGCTGAGAATATCCATTCATGACCATAAATAAAAATGAAGCAATATTTTGTTTGCTTTTGTTTTGCTAACACAGTGACCAGAGAAAAAAATGAACTAGAAACCTGCTACTAGGCCGGCGCCGTGGCTCAACAGGCTAATCCTCCACCTTGCGGCGCCGGCACACCGGGTTCTAGTCCCGGTCGGGGCGCCGAATTCTGTCCCAGTTGCCCCTCTTCCAGGCCAGCCCTCTGCTGTGGCCCAGGAGTGCAGTGGAGGATGGCCCAAGTACTTGGGCCCTGCACCCGCATGGGAGACCAGGAGAAGCACCTGGTTCCTGGCTTTGGATCAGCACGGTGTGCTGGCCGCAGCACGCCAAGGCAGCCTTTGGAGGGTGAACCAACGGCAAAGGAAGACCTTTCTCTCTCTCTCTCTCACTGTCCACTCTGCCTGTCAAAAAAAAAAAAAAAAGAAACCTGTTACTTATAACCTATCAATTTCATTATGTTCTTTAAGATAAGTATTATTATTCACAATTAATAGTTGTAGAAATTAATAAATTACAAATATTATTTATGGATGAATAAGAGGAAAAGGGGGGAAAATGGCCAAACATGTTAACCAAGTACTGTCAATGGTAAGATACTGAAATTTAGGCCAAACATGTACCTTCCATGCTTTCAATGTTATGACATGCAAAGTTGCATGGGTGTTAAGTCAGTAATGGATTTAAAAGATTAAAGATAAACATTCAGAAAGAGAAATGGTAAGAAAATAGCTAATAAGGAGAAAGGTGAACAAGACCAGAGGACTGTAGTAGAGTTGTTGCTTCAATGGAAAGTAAAATCTTGATGGGAAATAAAAGTTAATTTGGTATAAATAAATATCAGAAGGCAAAATGATGCTTACAAGTAATCCAGTTCCTTGATATTCTGGGTTTCCAAATGAAGGAAGGAGAAACAGATAAGAGGCAGGTAGAATAATCAAGAAATAAGGGGGTAAAAGTCTAAACTCCGATGATAGTTTGGGAAATAGAAAAGCATGATTCCTAAAGGCTTTGGACTTGGCAGGGTTTCATGGCTGATGATTCCCATTTGGTAAATAAAGGAGAGAAGAACAGTAAAAATTACTTTCAACTTCTATTGCTGAGGAGGCTGGCACATGTGGCTGGGTAATGACATGAAAAAGAGGAAAAGAGAAGATAATTCTAGTTGTTATGCAAAGTTTCAGATGTCAAAAGCATATAAAACTGACAGTCTTTATAAGCATTTGAAGATGGAGAGAGAAGGAGAGAGAGAGAGAGAAGAAAAGATCATCTAGAATTACAGTGACTTGTTATTAATCCTGGAAGAAGTACATCTTCAACAAGACCCCAAGGTACAACTGACTCCTACTATGGTTTGAATAACAGTGTCCTTTTCCAAAAATCAGGGTGAAACTTAATCCTCAATACAAGAGTAACAAGAGTTGTGGTCTTGGTAGGGGAGTAAGTCAGAGGGACTGGTATCGTTGTGAAAGGGCTCCAGGTTGAAGGCAGTTTGCTCTTGCTCTTCTGATCCTTCCACCATCTGAGACACAGCATTCATCCCCTCTGGATAACAAAACAACTAGGCACCACCTTGGAAGCGAGGTCAGACCCTCTCAGGAACACCAGACTTCGGGCGCCTTGATCTTCAGTAACCTAGATTCCAAAACTGTGAGAAATAAATTTCTATTCTTTTTAAGTTACCCAGTCTTGGGTATTTTGTTACAGCAGCACAAATGGACTAGGACAACCTCATTAGCATACACTACACCATCTGCAACAACAAGACACCCCACCACCACTAAGATGACAAAGAGATATTCAAAACAACACAGGGAAGCGAGAAAATTGATTAGGCCCATAATCTGTGGCTGCTGTGACACATGCAATAATCATAGGCCAAGGCAGAAATTGCACAGTTTATAAATATGCGCCACTAGGTATGCAAAGTGGCAGCTATTAAAATATAGGTTAAAAGTCAAGGAGGCCCTGCTAATGTGCCTGGGAAAGCATCAGAAGATGGTCCAAGTACTTGGGCTCTAGGCTCTCTGTCTGACCCAGCCCTGGCCATTGAGGCCATTTGGGAAGCGAACCACTGGATGGAAGACTGTCTCTCTCTGTCTCTTTCTCTGCAACTCTACCTTTCAAACAAATAAAATAAATTCTTAATTAAAAAAACATAATGAGAAGTTAATGGACACATTCTTATGACAGGTGAATATGAAGAGCATTAAATAACATATACAAGTGCCAAGGCCCTCTGTGTTCTTATAGGGTAAACCCTGGTTGTTTCTGCTTATTCCAATCAAAGAAGGAAGTGTTAAGTATCATGGATAATTTTTTTCCTTTATAACAACTTAGAATTTAGAACAAGGACATTTTACAATCACCTTTTGGTGAGTCACATGGGTTACATACATAAAAATATAAAATTAAGAGAGTTCGTGAAACTATCCAGCCTTTTTTAACAGGTTTTCTATTTTCTCAAAGTAGTGGTAATGTATGAACAGGCTAGGGGGACATAAGACAGGGCTGAAACTGCTGTTTTTACTATTATTCCACTTCTTGAGAAATCTTGGTCTGATCTGAACACTGGAATCTGGTAACTGATTCGCTTTTCTCTTAGGTAACAGTTCTTGGGAATTCATTGTACTTAGCATTTAGAAGCCAATCACTGATATATATTTAAAAGACAACTACCATAAGGTATACTAGGCTTCTTCCACCGGACAAGGCTAAAGCAACCAAGGATGAAGTCCTGCAGAGGGAAGTGAATGTACTGCTTCGCACTGCACACTATTTCAACACTGAGCAAGTTTCACTTCAGGATAGAACAAGACCCTAAAGAGGTTACTGTTATTCAGTCTATGAAATTTTTAGTTATGGGACAAGCTCAAATCCAAGAAAAACTTTTTTTAAAAATCCCAAACCCTAGATAATTAATTCAACACCTTTGTTGAGGACAAAAACAACAAGCGCTTTTGTCAGGCTCTTTTTAAAAAGTATTTTATAGGGCCAGCTTTGTGGTTCAGTGGGTTAGGCTGTCCAGCTACAGCCCATCCCATCTGAGCACCAGTTTGAGTCTCCTGCTGTTCTGCTTCTGATCCAGCTCCCTTTCTAATGCACCTGGGAAAGCAGTGGAAGAAGGCCCAATTGCTTGGGTTCTTGTCACCCATCTGGAATACTTGTATGAATTTCCTGGCATTTGACTTCAACCTGGCACAGGTCCCACCATTGAGGCCACTCAGGGAGAAAACCAATGGATAGAAGATCTCTCTTTCACTTTCTCTCTCTCTCTCTCTGTACCTCCACCTTTTAAAAAAAAATATGCTATATTAAACGTGAACAGTGTATGCCACTTAAAGAAACCTGTGTCACCATCAAAGACAAGCAACTTGACAATACACTCTTTGTGCCTTTTCTTCATATGTTAAAGTAACTTAAAACCACTTACCAAGTCAATTTGTAAACCTCGCTTATTGACCAACCAGTTCTTATTCTATTACATTATTCTTAGGAAATGCAGGTCACGTCAAAAAAGGGGTTATATAAAATTAATCATAAATTATTTAAAGTGATTTATTTACTATTGCATTTTTGTTCCATATTTGTATTTAAAATTTATAGATGGCTAAACATATTTTATTAACTCATATTTATAAAAAAGAAGAAATACTTTATCAGATTTATAGTAAGAAAAAAATGACTTTAAATTTATAAATGATCAACACAAAACAAAGATAAAATTTCACTGGAACAATTGTAACCTTTCAGTTCATGCATTAGAAGCACAATGAAATTTCTAGAAATTTAATGAAAACTTTGCAGCACAATTAAATGTAAAATAAGTTTTAACATGCATTTCCCCTGCCAATTGGCATACATAATAGAAAAATGGTAGAGAATAGGTTAAAGAGTCTAAAAGGATTTTAACCTTAAATTTGACAGAAGTTAAATGGCTGTGACATTGGGTTCTTCTGCTTTATTCCAGCTAGTAATCCACCCTCAAAGTTCCTGTCAGGTAAATGACCTTGTATTTCATTAACTGATAATTAAATGGATTTATTCCACTAACGGTTTTAATTAAAATGCTAGAAATATTGATTACCCCTCTCATCCTTATTCCCCCAGATGAAAAAAAGGTTTTAGGAATGTTTATTTAGAGAAGACAGAGAATTAAATTAGATTGAATCTCTATGAGACCCGAAGACTGGTTCTTTCATTTCTGCTGCTCAAGCAGAAAAAGGTTTCAATTTTTTGATGTTTGATTAATTATTTTGAAATCCATTTATGCTTACCTTGGTGTTTAATTAAAAATGTCATTTTTAGCATAATTAAATTGGCTATCTGTGGAAGACTAACTTCAAACTTATATTTTAAAAATTCGATGCCTTTTTTTTTTGGTAAAAGAAACTTTTCAGTTATTTGCTTTTTCAGTGGAAGTATCACCTCATGAATGAAAAACTAAGGAGAGCTGGAGCTTAATTGGATTTCCTGCATTTGAATATTAGGCCACATATGCTTATGACTAGTCTACGTTTATTTGGCTGTGTTCTTTAATCCATTAGTGTTTTATTCATTCTAACAAACACAGAGTATGCTCTTCCAAATGTGTTGGATTTCCTAGTGTTTACACTGACAAAATGTGCCTCCTAAAAGCTGTCTTTGGCATGCCTGGAAGCTTTTCCACAGCGCTGATTCAAGTAAGTTAAGATACAGTTTCTACTGTCAGTTCTGTCAAAGCACATCCAGGCAATTGGAAACCATTTTCACTAAACATCAGACCTGATAATGACAGAGTGGGAAGTGTAATAAACAGGAAAAGAAAAACCAACCCTTCTTGCTTAAGGGGCTTCACCAAAAAGAATGTCTTCAACAAAATGGCAATCCTGAAAAAGATCACCATTGTTATTTACACAATAAAATACTAAAGTACTAATTTCTACATAGACAAATAGTAATTTATAAGAAAGCTACAACTTCACTGGTACCTAATGAAAAGTAAATCTTATTCAAGAATGAGATATTTTGTTATAATTTTTAAACCAAAACTTGCTTAAATAAAAAAAAATTTTTTTACTAAAATGCCTATTTCAAACTGCTAAATTCTCCTCTAGCTAAGTTAGGGGCTAATGCATAGCTCTGGCTTCCTGGACTCACAGAAATGAGAACACATGCAAAGCTCATCTCTACTACTACTACTTAAGACCATAAGAACTGACAGTGGCCATTTACACTATTTTTTAAAAGATTTATTTATTTGAAAGGCAAAGGGAGAGAGAGAGAAAGAGAGAGAGAGAGAGAGAGAGAGAGAGAGAGAGAGAAACAGAAAAGTCTTCAATCTGCTGGTTCACTCCCCAAATGGCCACAATGGCCGGAGCTGAGCTGATCCCAAGCCAGAAGCCGGGAACTTCTTCTGGGTCTCCCCTGTGGGTGCAGTGGCCCAAGTCCGGACTTGGACCACCTTCCACTGCTTTCCCAGGTGCATTAGCAGGGAGCTGGATGGAAAGTGGAGTAGCTGGGACTGGAACCAGTACCCATACGGAACACTGGTGCCGCAGGCCAGGGCTTTAACCTGCTGCACCACAGCGCTGACCCCTAGATAAATTCTTATTTTGGTACATTTCCATATGTCACAATTTGTCTTTTCTATAGCTTCTTACTATATTCTTTCTCTTGTGATAGAAAAAGTAAATACAGTGATGCTGATAATGTACAACTTTGAACTCTTCAATTAATTTCAGAACAGGTTCTGAGTATGTGCTCTGAATAACAAAGTATATTTCAGGGGCAAGGCATTGTGGAATAGCAGGCTAAACCACTGCTTAGGATGCCCAAACTCCATATCAGAGTCCCATTACCTCTGCTTCCATCCCAGTCTCCTGTGATGCATCCTGGGAGGCAGCTCGAGTGCTGGGAAAGCTGCCACCCAAAAGTAACTCCAGGCTCTTGGCTTCAGCCTGGCTTAGGCTGGCTGTGGCTAGAATTTGGAGAGTAAACTAGCAGATAGAAGGTAGGTTCTCTTTCTCTCTCTCTCTCCCTGTCCTTCCTTCCTCTCACTCCCTTGCCTGCCTCCTTCCCCCCCCCATCACTCTGCCTTTCAAACAAATCAATCAATAAATCTTTTTTAACTACAGAAACGAAGCATATTTCACAGAGCTGAGTGTGCTAGAATCATGGTGGCCCAAAGTTCCTTAAACATGAACCTCTGATCTTCAATTACTAAAATGAACAGTTACTTTTTTACTCATATTACCTGCTGCCATCATATATTGGCTAGATTTTAACACTCTGATTTCAATGTTGTGAAACTTTCAGACTGTTATAAATCACTGGTATGATTTTATCCTATCTTGTTATTGGTAGAAATCTCAGTCAAAGCTTTTGCCAAACAGCTGCATTTAAAAACAGAAGGTGTCACTTCAAGCCTGCTCAGTCTTCCTAATAAAATAAAGAAAAAGAGATGGACATTTTTGCTTGTATAAAGAGGACAACAAAAAGCAAAATTGAGCAGGATTCTAAATTTCATTTTTTCTTACCAGGAAAAGGAAACAAATATGGCATCTACCTCAGTTTTCTCATCTACCCAATGGAAGCAATGTCTAAGGGAAGGATTCTTTTGTAAAGACCTGACAGCAACAGATGGGAGGCCCAGAGAACACCCTTTGCAAAATAATAATGCATTAAAGGCTCGAATTTATATGGAAGAACAAAAGACTCATAGATAAGGGATGTTGACCAAAGCTACTATTCTTGAGAAATGTCACATTTAATCTTCATAACAATAGAAGCAGGGTTTTCCTGATGCCTACCATTTCTGGTATTTGAACAACTATTTGTCAAGATTACTGATAGTTCTATCACATACACCTACTTTCTTGACTATTGTTTGGGAGACAGTGATACATATGAGATACATATGGAAACACTGTCAAGCTACCAACATAGTTTTAGTACCTTTCCTATGAACTTTAAGAAACTAGTTAAGATGGATAAGACTATTTTTAACACTTCTATAGGACATATTTTAACCTGTCTACATATAAAAGTAGAGCTGTTAACAATTGCAACTTTCTTCAAGTGTGCTATGAATCACTATATTCCGTTTCCCTTTTTCATGCACCATTGCCACTATCTTACCTTCAGCGGTTTTGCTAGATTTCAATGAAGATGGAACTAGGGGGCACACATTAGAATTTTATATCAGTTCAAGAAGGGGAAAAAAGAAAGACATATGAAGCCAGAATGACATTCATTGAAGGTTCCCTAGGGAAGATAACACATGTTTTTGTCTCTCACCTGCTAGGCATGCTAAATCAGTGCACTGATAAGCTAATTTATGAAATATATTTCATTGAAACCTGGACATCTTTACTAGTCTTTGCCAGTTCAGCCATTAGAATTTCAGAAATAATGGCAGCCTAATTTTTAAAGCATGTAAGACTTGAATTTCCTCATATAACTCTAGTGGTAGCTCTTGCATACAGCTTCAAAATTCTAACAAAAATAATTGTTACCGTGCTTAGCCTAAACTCAGAACCTCTATGTCTCTATGAAATTTGTCATGCCAATGTTGAATACTATTACTTTTCATTCCTGTGGCAAAGTCACTGGGTTTGGTGGAATCCAGATATATGTATGTATGTGTGTGTGTGTGTGTGTGTGCGTATATTTGTTACAGATTATGATGTGTTCTCCAATGTAAAACTGGCAACTGGTTCTGTAAATACCCCTTTACAATGCTTTGGAACTCAAATGTCCGTACGTGGCTTTTTCCCTGCTTTTTTAATACCCAGTCTTTATCCATTTTTCTTTGGAACTGTAGCTAGAACAAAGCTATCGGTCAATTACAACCAGAAGAGCAGGACCACAGATGACAAAGATGACCTCAGAGGCATGTCCTTCAACGTTTACAGGTTGGCACCATTAAAATACGATGCCATCATGGTAGCCCCAAAACCAGTTCTATTTTGTTAGCAATAGCGCAGATAGTGTTTTCATATGATCAATGCCTTCTCCAAGGAATGGTAAATTAAACGTGGATCAAATTAAAAGCATCTAAGCATAAAATTAGAGCCAAAACAAGAATTTCCATTAAAAAGTGCTATTCAGCGTTCTGCAGTGTTTTCCAGACTCTTCCCTTCCTCGTTTGGATCCTCCTGTTACATTCCTAGGAACTGTGTAGAAACAGTGTCTGCCTCCCTTAGCATCTACCTGCTGCTCTTGCCAGACTTATGTTAACTGAGCACAGCCCTGGTTGAGGCATAGGAAGTCATCAACACAGGAGTGAATTCGTCTGTCACTCACACCAGATAGTGCCATCAAGAAGTATATAAGGTAGGAGGAGGCCAGTTATAAAAGAGAGAGTCTCTGTTTACCCACAAATCAGCAAGGATGGTAAGGAAAATGCAGCAAACATTACTGCTGGCTTAATGGCATTTAAATAAAATATTCAAGGTTGCGAAATTCCTCAGTGCCTCCTTGCTCTTTTAAGTGTGCTTCTTTTAGGATGAAATAGCATTGCCTAACACTATACATACACAAATAAATACACTGCTTGGGGTACTTGTTTCATGATCTAATTTTTCTATATATAGAGTTAAAATCTGAGTAGCTTAACTTTTTGAGGTTAGGTCACTGTCAAAAGGAAATATTTATTTCCTGTAGGTGGAAAATAGGACCATTCTACACTACGTACTGATGCATGTTTTAAAACAAAGGTGATAAAAGATTTAGGTTTGTAACAGAAATAAATCCATAACTGGGAAGTGACTGGTTTATAACTTTTGTGTTTCAATGATCCATTGATTACAGTAAACCCATCTATTAGTGGATTTTTAGAAAGTAAGAGGCCTCTCTTGACAAAAACAGAAGAGAATTTTATTGGGAAATCACAGAGGACTAGTGAGCTCTTTGTGTTAAGAATAAGGGATACTAAATGAGATGGCTGAAAATAAATTATATATTTAGGGAAATATGAAATATGGATGAGTCAGTATGTGAGCGTTCGTGGGGAAAGAGAAACAGAAAAAGAAACAGGAAGAGAAAAACAAAGAGGCTAAGAAATTAAAAAAAAAATTTTTAGTCCTCCCAAATAAAATAGAAAACTAAAGCCAATTCCAGGTCCTGTTATATGGACTTTGTGCCATTTTATAGCAACTAGAAAAAAATTTCAAGTACTTAAAACCTTTTTTACTTCCTAGGCCAGAACTCTCGGGAACATCCTAGAAACAAAACCCCCTGGGCAGTATTTACAGAGAGATCAAACGGATGTCTCAAGAAACCAGCACTATGTTGGAGTTTCTTTGCTTCAAGGTCACCAGCTATAACCTGGCCAGGTTAGAAATTACTGACAGCTTTCCTCTCTGATGCTGGCCTGGAAGCACTTGCTAGGAGGTAGAAATGACCTTCACAGAAAGAGTCGTTTCTTTGGACATTATCTGACAGTCTATGGAGTAGCCACTTCTCACGCCTAATACCCCTTCAAATTCCTGAAAAGCAACCTCTCAACTCCACCCAGAATGAAATCTGTAGAGGTGACACACTAAGGCCTCTGCATAATTCTGCTGCAAAGAGAAGATCACCAAGCCAAATCAGGCCATTTAACATTGAATGATCAGGGCCGGTGCTGTGGCAAAGCAGGTAAGGCCGCCGCCTGCAGTGCCAGCAACCCATGTGGGCTCCGGTTCAAGTCTTGGCTGTTCCACTTCTGATCCAGCTCTCTGTTGTGGCCTGGGAGAGCAGTGGGGAGGATGGTCCAGGTCCTTGGGCTCCTGCACCCACATGAGAAGACCAGGAGGAAGCTCCTGGCTCCTGGCTTGGCTTCAGCCCAGCTCTGACCATTGCAGCCAACTGGGGAGTGAACCAATGGAAGGAAGACCTCTCTTTCTCTCTCTGTCTCTCCTCTCTCTCTGTAACTCTGACTTCATATATATATATATATATATATATATATCTTTTAAAAATTTTTTTGAAAACATTGAATGATCTATGGAAAATGTTCTAATCGGGCAAATGCTCACCCTCAAGGGTGGGCAACAGAGTAGCTTTCCTAAGTTAAAATTACATGTTGTGTGTATACATGGACATACATGAGCATGGTAAGGTGGACATGTCTCCAAGAAACAACTGCAGTCAGCACTATGAGTATATTCAAGCCCATGGACTGAATCCTTAAAGTTGATGAAGAACTTGAACTTTCAATTTCTATTTCAAATGGTTTTGGCCTGAACAGAAAATCAAACCTAAGTATCAAGTTCATCATCATAACTCAGATATCCATTTATATCAAAGGATGTGTCTCTCATCCTTATGTTTCTCCCTAATGATACATGGCTGACATCAGGAAAACCTGTAATTCTTCTCCAATAGTGCAAGCGTTTAAAAGGGGGGAAAAGGAAAACATGCTGATGAGCCAGGAGGGAGAAAAAGAAGAGAAAGGATAGTATCAGCAGAAAAACGATATAGGAAGAAAGTGAAGGAAAGCCAAAAAAGATGAAAGGAGACAAAAAACAGGAACTACTGTTCTCTGCATAACCCATGCGGGCAGATGGGTTTTACCACTGATTCCTGCTGTCTGCTTTCAGAGCTAGAAAACGTCAAGCATGCGTTAGGACGATCCACTGGTAACCGAGTCCCTACTAACAGACTCAGAGCAGCAGTCTTCCTTACTACACGTGTCTCTTCCGAGTTGTACTGCAAGGTACCCGTTTGGTCTAGTTGTCCTAGAAGTCTTGCCCTATCCTCTTACACTATAATGAAGACTATTTTTATCCTACTGAAAAAACTGCAATACTAAACTGCAATACTATGTGGAACTTTAATTGTATTGCCAATTTCCTCATCACACGGTATTCCCATGGCAGAGTATTAACACTGATATACCTTAACTGAGCTTCATGTATAAATTTATACACATAAAGGCATATGCATTTTAATGTGATTTACCCGAGTAATGCTAATGGGGAAGCACACACTTTATGCATCAACATGAGAATATATCTCTACCTATTGTCAAATAAGGTTTCTTGGGGGTTCATTTAACATTTCTGGGGGATTTATTTATATTTGTAACCAGTTCTAGCCTTCTGAAGGTCATAGCATGTGGAGTTATTTTTAAAGTGCTCACTTCTGTGAAGAGTGAAAGGAATAGGCTATGTTCAAATTTGTTGCTCTTCTCTGAGCCCATTTAAAAATGAGAATCCTAATTTTAAGGACATTTACCTCCTACTTTTAAAAAAATCAATTTTTGGAAAGACAAAAATATACAGCTGCCAAGTATATAAGTTCAAAAGTTTTTCTATTGCCTGAAATAGAGATGCAAGAAATTACATTAAAGTTTTAAACAGAAACAGAAGTTTTCAACCGATGTAGATCAAAATCTATTAGAGATAAAATTGTTTTGACAAAAACTGTGTAAATACAATGCCACTGGCTGCAAGCCTATTATTGAATGCAAGTGGAAAATAAGAATAGCTCTCCTGAAGGGGCATTGCTAAAGTGACACAAAATAAACACAACCATTTCAGTATAATTTTTCACATTAATTATGTTCTTTTATCGTAGATGTATAACTAGCCAAGTATAACAACAATAACAAGATAGCACCGAAGTTATTTTGCAAACAGGAAAAAGCAAATAAAATAATACTGATATGCTAGTTATTAGATTACTAGCCTTTTATCTTGTGGAATAGCTTCCCTGAACAAAAAGACTATATTAATCATTTCTGTTCCTCCAAGTAAATGATACTGCATTTCTGGAAAAATAATGTTAACAGTCTTTTTCCTTAAAGATACCTTCATTTATTTGCTGATTTGCCATCTCCAAATCTCCAGCTCCTGAGAACATTTTCAAAAACAACTTCAGCATAATAACATTCCTTTTTTCATCCCTCTTTCTTGGTTAAAATGCAATCTCCTAAAAATATGTTCCCACTTCCCTTAAATGGAACTCTTGCACCCTTGAGTTTACAATTTTATTAAGGAAATACTTATAAATTACACCATTTTTTTGATTCCTCTAATAAAATTTCCCTTCTTTAAGTTCTAACTGTAGCTCTCATGATTTCTCACATAGTGGAATCAAGAGACCATACTGAATTCAATGAACCTGAATCGGTAATCTTCAAGGTTTGTCCTCTAGAAACCATCACTCCTGTCCATTTTGTGCAAAACAAGCCCAAAGTTCAAGTCCAATAGGCTTGGCTAATATAACAACTTCTGTTTTTACTTAGGAGACACTAAGAAGCTCTCCTCCTCTTTGCCTGGAAGGTCCTACCTTACTGATTTTCTTTCTTGCATTGTACATTATTTTATGTAGTGGGCTTTGCATATCATCAGGCTCTACATCTGTAGATTCTATCAAGTATGGATAGAAAATATTTGGAAAAGAAATCCAGAAGGGTCCAGAGAGCAAAATTTGAATTAGTCTCACACTAGGTACAATAATGAATCCAACTGTTCTCCCTCCAACACTCATTATTTGAGCTTGTTCACCCCACATCTTGTTCACATACTATGCAGTGGGTCCTACAACTGTGCTGTCCAGAACATGCACGGGTTTTCTGTTTCTGCCACTATTCCCTAAACAACACAATATAACAACAATTTACATAGTGCTTACATCATATCAGGTACAAGTAATCTACATATGATTTAAAGTATAAGGAAGAATGTTCATACATTAGAGGCGAAGATTATGCCGTCTTATACAGAGGACTTGAGCCTGCTGGGATTTTGGTATCTGTGGCAGCGTAGGGTGAGGAAGGAGTCCTGGACCCAATCCTCTGCAGATATCAAGGGATAACTATGTGAGATTCGTACTTTTTCATTTATGTAATTTCTACTTTTCTCTTGCATTCAGATCTACCCTTCTGTAACTAAGCATGACAGATTTAATTGAATACATACCTGATTACTCATTACCATCACAAATGGGATATGAGAATTTATTTTTTTGTATACTAAAAAGTCATTGTTACCAGGAAGAAGAAAAAAAAATCATAAGAACCTTTCAAGGAGTAAAAGAACAGTAATCTATTTCTTCTGCATCCCCACTGAAAATGGTATACCCGATGGGTCTCAAAGGAAACCTGAAGATTACCTGGGTAGTACTTACAATGGCAGTAGTTTATGAAAACACACCACACAAAAAAATAAATAAATAAATAAAAAAGGCCATCAGAGAGAATCACTCCTCGTAATTCACAGCTTCAGGCTCTTGTTCATACATTTTTGGTTATATTTTTCTGTAGCACAGAGTCCCATGCTACTATTGCACAGATTCTCAGAAGCAGTAATTCTTTGTCTCCTCTGAATTGTATTCTTTGAGGCTTAAATTGATAAGGTTTAGAACTTTGATCTCTGGGGAAAATTGAGCATCATTACTAGAACATATTGCTAGATATGCCTAAGACTCTCAGTCAGTAGCGGGTTATCTGTGTGAGCCCAGGCAAGAGCAAGTTGGCTTCTGCTCACAATGTGAGGTATTCTGAAAGACTGACCTATTTTTGAGGATTGATTAGAAGACATATTTATGTTTACACTGTATTCGTGTAGACATTTAAGAATTATTAGAAAAGAAAATTATTTATTTCCATTTCCTTACATTAGATATGAGAATGAAGAAGACATATTAAGAAGAAAATTGGAAGGCCATGCACCTCAAAAGGAAAGAAGAAAACTCAGTCTCCTCTAGGGCCTAAATCAAAGCTCAGGAGTGATCTAAAATGTTTTTAAAATGATTTTTAAAAATGATTTAATATAGTGAGTTGAGATACATTACATTAGATATAATTAGACCTAGACAGGAAAGGTGGTTCTGAGAAGCTAATGAAATATCATTAAGGTGGAATATAAGATTGTTGATTAGGATAAAGCTAATCCTGATTAGGATAAACAAGATAGGAGCTAGAGCTCTTATTTTTCTTCTTATTTATTTTACGAGTGAAGAAAAGGTGTGCTATCTTGCTTTCATTGGAAAGAAAAAATAAAGAATATTATCATTTTTATATATTGTTAAAATATTCCATCATAATAATGTATTTTCCATTTCATTTTTTGGAAAGGCATTTGCCTTGAGATATGGCTATATTAAGGTAAAAGATATGAATAAAAATTGAATTTACTTGCTATGTATTTTGCCTTCAAAGCAAAGAACTGCAAGGCCCCAAGCAGTCTGGCTCCTCCTCCCCAAACCCCACACCCTCTGTTCTCTCTGTTCCAGGACCACGGTCAGTAACCAGTCTGAAAATCACCAGTACTCTTTCAGCCGGAAAAGATTTTCAGTCTCGCCTTCCCCAACCCCAACCTTTGCCTAATGCATGCCCACCCCCTGTTGAGATCCCCACTCCATTTTGCTTCCTTGGCAAACACTTGCACAATCTCCCTGGCTAGATCCAATCAACTAGAAGTTCTTCTAACACTCTGGACTTCTCCCTTGTCACACTTTTCACAGGTGCCATTTTATTTGTGAAAATATTTGACTACTCAAGCCTCATGAAGGGACAAATCCTGTCTGATTTTGCTCACTGTTGTTTCCCTAAAAGCTCTATAGGCTTCCCAACAGGTGAAGGGACTCAATGAACATTCGACAGTTGAATGAATAAATGAACATATGAAATGACTTTCACTTTTTATTGGAAGGGTTAGCGTTATGCAGACACAAGTAATCATTAGTTTGAGTTCTGAGACAGATGAAGGTGGCTGCAGCTTCCTTTCTGTGAGGAGTTAATACATAGTTGAAACCTTCTCTTCTCTAAGAATGAATGTCTTTATTCTTTAAGCACACACATCAACGATTAGGCACAAACCATAAGGTCGTGTAGACTCATGCAAAAGCGATTCAGACAGACACTTCTGGATCATCTCTAGTTTCTTTAAGCTTCTTTGGTCTCAATCCTCAGTGTGAATAAACCATCACATTAATGTGCACCTTTCAACAGAAATAACATTTAAATACTAGGTGTTGGCTGTATGTCAGCTATCCACAATGATGGGAAGAAACCAAAGTAAATTCTACATATATGAAGTCACCTAGATTTTGAAATTCAGGGAATGCTATTGCAATACTGATACCAAAATCCCCACCAATATACATAAATTCAGTAAGTATTTCATGTTCTTTATCTGCTCTTTCCTCCATACTTCTGTAAGGTAACATTTATTTCTTAAATTTTGCCCATTTTTATGCTCCTTTTATAATTATATACACTGCCAAGTGTTTCCATCTGTAACAACCTTAGGAATGGCAACCAAGTTCTTTTCATTATATAGTACCTCCAGCACCTCACCTCACCTCACAAGTGACCAAGCACCGTGTGTTATTCTGCAAGTATGATATACATGGGAGGGAGGAGAAAAAATAAAGCAAGAAAGAGGGAAGGAGAAAGTAAACGGACTTCAAAAAGTGCTTTCCCTTGTTTGATAACATTTTTCTGCATTCAGGCTATTAGATCCTATCAACTTCCAGCACTTATTTTATGAAAACTCAACATTTTTTAAGGGTTTCATCAAAATGTGCAATCACCCACTGATTAGATTTTCAGTCCTCACTATTTCTCTCCCTCAATTATCTGTCTGACATGCTAATAGCTAAGGAAATCAGCAAAACATTGGACGCAGAAGAGACAAGGGAACTAAACACTGACACATAAAATACAGATAAACACATAAAATACCACCAGCAATGGACACTTTGCTGTGTCTCTGCTTGAAGAAGTTTGGGACTAATTAATTCCATAACGCCTTGCATTCTTGTCATTCTTCACCACCACTGAAAGAGGAGCCCTTTCCCCATCTTTCACTTACTCTCACATCCATATGTTTACCAGCTCATCTTCCCTTGGCATCCCCCCCCCCCCAGCCCTTTCACAGAAGTAGAGGTGGCTCATTCTTTCCCTCTCTGTTCATCATAATATGCAAAAGAGAGACTTTGTTTTCCTATAGCCTTTTCCAAACCATTGCTCCTTTAACCTAATTTAAAAATATGTCCCTTGAGACTCATCATGAATCTTTTTGTGTGGCTCATTACTCTCGGATTGTTTCTCTTCTTTGGTTGAGGATTACGGCAGCTGGCTCGGGATCTTTGGCTTTCCCACTCATAGTCTACTTGGGACATTGTTTGCCCTCCATATTCTAGTGCCTTGGCTTCCTCAACGTCCATGACCAACACCGTTCTACAACCTACTCCCATTAACCACATTCTTGCCACATCTAGAATGTGAATATAAGCCTCACTCTTCTTCCACAAACTCGGACTCTCCCTGCTCACATACTCTCTCCTCACCCCCTCTCTTTCTCTCTTCTCTTCTTTGCATTTCCTCTCTCCAGATATGTACTGGGTAATTCTAACACCCACCCATATATCAGTTCTCTTCTGCCTTCTTGTTTTTTTCCAATTTAAATCTCTTAGTTGCCTCCTTGCCACTATATTTTCTGAGTCTTGACTCATTTATACAATTATATATATATATATATGTGTGTGTGTGTATATTTATATTCATATTCATATATATATATATATATATAAAACAAACAAACACTCCCAACCAAAAATAAAATAACAAAAGAAAACTATCAGACCCCTTCACTTGGCTGTGGTCTTGCTTTCCTTCTTCCCTTCACAAACATCTTACCTCTTGTACAATTCTTCACCCTGAATTTCATTCTTGCACCCACTACAATCTGAATTCTGTCCTTCAGCATCCATCCCTGCTCCACAGTTACTTAGCTCAAAATACCACACTATTCACCCCTTACCACTTCAAAAGGCTGCATTTGCTCATGCTGTGCTTTCTTTCTCACCAGTTGTCAAGTCACAGTGATGTATTGTTATGTATCATAAGCCGAAATGTATTGAACTTGTACTGTGTGCCAAGTGCTGAATGCTCTACAGTGAATCCTCATACCAATCCCAGGGAGCACATACTAATGCTACTGCCATTTTGCAATGTGCAAATTATAGAGATGATGATCCAGGCCTCCTTACCATTCCCTGAACGCGTCCTTTTCTCTCTATTCCCACCGTTACTCCCTTGTGGCTCCACCTTCTCACGGCTTCTCCTGGCTCCAGTTTGTGTCCCCCATCCATCTTCTCCATTGCTGATCAGGAGACTTCTACGTTGCACACTGATCAGGTCACCTCTCTGTTAAATACCTTCCAAGGTATCTCTTAGCTATCAGGCTGTAATTCAGCGGTTGCACTGCTTGATCATGTCAATCTGTTTTTAGTCTGCTCTGTGCCTCTTGGCCTCACCTTATGCTACTTCTCCTTCCCACTCACCTCAGTGGAATTATTATTCTTGGCAGTGTCGTACTGTAGCCACTTTGAACTGGCTGAGTTTTAGTCATTCTTCAAAACTAGGTTCTAGCACAGCTTATCCAGAGAGCCAGGGTGATCCCTATGTAATAGATGGCCTTTCTCCACCATGGTGATTTACTGAACTCCCGGCATAGTTATGTGTCAGTCTCTCACACTCAACCATGAGTCCCTGCAGGACTGAGGCTTTTTCTACTTTGAACCACCAATGTTAGTAACATTGCCTATCAATACAGAAGACCTCTGTTACTTATGCTCAATTGCTTTCTGATTCAGCTGCCCTAATCTAAACTGACGCATCAAAAGAATACTTTTCAAAATCTACCATATATATATATAAGGACATTTTTACAATCATTTAAACACAGCAAATACAACAAGTGATGTTTTGATAAGTTAACATTCCTAATGAAGACAGCATCCATGAAATCAGAGTAAAACAAACACCATTTGCTTGTTTTGATGGAGAAGTCATTTGATTGCCAGCAGTTATGTTATATGTTTGTAGATTTTCCTGCACACATATCTTTAGCTGTATTTCAGAATCTGCTATTTTTTAAAGGTATATAGTTTCTGCCTGGTACATATTAGGAAATCTTTTATTTTTACATAACTTAAAAAGTAAGTGCAAAAAACTTCTGGGCAAAAAACAAAGTCCTTACAAATACTAGTCTATATACAACTGAGAGAGGAGACCACTATTTGCATGTAAATCAGTAAGCTTAATGGTGGATTTCAAGTCTCCTGAGAACTATCTAACATAAAGCAAGGAATAAATTGAATGGTGCTGCATTACTCTCACAAAAGCTAATAAACATGTCTTTATAACACCCTATTCTTTGAAGTAATCTCCTCCTCTACCATTACTTGGTTTAACGTATGTATTCCTATAACCTCCACACATATATTAAGACTTAAAAAAATTAGGTACTGTAATTAATCATTTATTTACAACACTCTTCATATGTGTATGGTAAAGTTTGTCCACTGAACATGATAATTATTCCATATTTGACATTCTTTTACTCTATAAAAATTACCAATACTTTAAGTGTATTCACTTCTATATTTTTACTAGTGTTCTTTCAAATAGATTTTTTTCCAACTCATTCATCTAATCTAGCTACAATACTAGCTCCCCACTTCAAGACAGCTTCCTGGCCACAGCTAAATTAATAATAGAGTTCTCTGTTCAGGGTAGTGCTTTATAAAATTACTTTTGATTTAATAACTGCAGATGCATCAGTGATGTACTTTCATTGCATGACTTTTTTAGAGAATGATACAAAGGAAAATGGACAATAAAATATCTATGCAGAGACCCAGTTACTAATTTTGTACATAACTTAAATAAACCTTAATCCCAGAAGCAAGGCTTCTTCTTACTTTGACCATGACTCATAGAGCAAGCTCTCCACAATTCCTTGTTCTTCACGGTTGTGCAGAATTGGCAAGCTGCTGCTTTCCATACCCTCTCTTTCACACTAAAATAAATTGACTTCCAGAGTTTCCTGGAAAGGCTGAAATCTTATTTTCCAGTCTGAAAACAATTAATAAAGTACTCAGCAGTCAGTCTCAAATAATATAAGACAACTTGACCTTGGCAGGACATATACTTCATTTAGTGAGGAATGATCTTCTTCAAAACTCCCCTGATTCAACTCAGTACTGCTAAGGTTACTCTAGGGATTCACACTGAAGAGTAATCCTGGTGACTGGGCCTCACTTCCTTTGGCTTTGCATTCTTGACAGGTTTCTATCTTGTCACCAAACCTGTTGTTATGACTACATGATTCTTTGAAGTCAGAGGCGTTTTAAGAAAGAGAACTGGATGACATGACAGATGCCAACCATTTTTAGATTGTATAAAATCAGTACTCTGCTAAAACTACAGGCATTTCTATACTGATTCCACCTCCCTCAAAGATAACTGGCTCTCACAATGAATAACCACAACAGGGAATTTTCTATCAATCTATTAGATTGGGCAAGCATCATCTTTGGCTTAGAGAAAGATACAGAGTAGGTTTAATTTACTGTTGGTCTCCAAAAGGATTAGAACCAGGAAGAAGAACTTAGTTCACAGGAAACAAGAATGAACAAATAAAAGCACTCAAAAAATTGCAAGAGAAAACATCGTAGAGAAAGTGACTTTGAACTCAGACTTGAAGTTTCATTAGAACTGAGATAAATTAAAATGAAAAAAAAATCTCTGGTAAAGTAGAAATATAAGGCCAGCTAAATCTTATTAAGCATATAATAGGTATATCTTGACCTAAGCATTTTACTTGTCTAATATCAGTGCATATTGCAGCCCCGTGAGCTGTAAAATTACCCCCATTTTGCAGATAAGGAAATTGGAGTTTCTATAGCTTAAATAACTTGTCCAGGATTACCCATTGAGTTAGTGATAGGACCAAGGGTATCCTGGGGTGTCCAAATGCAGAAGCCCCCTTAACCACTATTTTCTGGTGGATGTAGAGCAGGACAATGAAGAAACTAGCCCAACTACTGATAAATGCCATGTAGATCAAAAACAGAAAATAGGTTTGACATATGAATTAAATTATAGGCAGTGTTGGAAAGAGAAAAGTTTCAAATTTGAAATAAGGAGCCATGGAATATTTGTGATCAAGAGAACAATATTAGACACTTGCAAAGTGCAAAGCAGTTTGAGTTTGAGGAAATTCTTGGTCCAGCTTTTGCTAGTTGTATTTGGTAAGCTCTGCTTTACTAACAACCCCCAAATGTTAGAAGCTTACAAAGACAAATGTTTACTTCTCACTTACATTACACGCCCGCTAAGGATGGCTGTGAATGAGTTGTGGGTTTTCTCCATCTGTCTACTTCATTCCTGGATCCAGGCTGAAGGAGCAGTCCCTATTTGGACATGCTATTCTTGTGGCAGAGGGAAAGAACCTGAGAGCTGGCAAAGACACGCAATGGCTGTTAAAGCATCTGCTCACTTGCCATTATCCAAAGCAAATCACATGGCCAAGCTCTATATCACTGGGGCTGGGGTACATCCTCCTCCACAGGAGGCCTGCGAACCCCATGGTAATAAGCAGGGGTATATAATCCTCTTACAGGAAAGGGGAGTGAATCCTGGGAACAATAATGCAATCTACCAGAGTAAGCTAGTGCTCTTTGCAGATGCTGTCACTATAAATTAAAGCAACAGACCGAAATGAGTAAACTTCATAGAAAGAGGTGAAATCTCTTGTTCTCCCCAGATAGAGGGCTCTGTCCTAAGGAGAACAACTGCTGCTCTATTTCCATATTTTCTGATGTACAAGCCTTATGTTGCTATGTTTTTATCATCCTATTCTTAAAATCTGTCTGGGACTGAAATGTGAATCAGATAGTTCATATGAGTTGATGGGGTGGATATGAATCCTTTATATTTGGTTTTATCACAATTACAATTAAAATAGAAAAACTAAACAGAGAAAGGACCTGGTTAACATATGTCAAGCAATTCTTCATTTCAATCCCAGATGACATTACAGTTGGGATGGTTTTACTCACTGACTCTCTGTGGCTGCTGACCTATTCCTATCTAATACAAAATTCATATGATAGAAAGGAGTGAGAGTTAACAATAAACTAAATACATTTTGGTACTAACAAGTAATCTCCGAATAGCAAAATTACTAAATAAAGGAAAATGATGTAATAATATTCTTGGAATGCTTTATTTGGAATTTTTAAAAACATACAAAGCTAATGTATGAATCTTCCCTTTATGCTCTCTGGATGTCATACTCAACTCTTGCCCTATTGGTCATTTGTAGCTTCCAAGCTCTTTGCACAAAATCAATCACTGTTTCTTTCCCTCAAAGCCTGTTTTTTTTTTTTTATTGTCTTCCCAACCCCCTTCAACCTCTCAAGTTTGCATCTTTATAGTGCAAATTTACCACTTCATCCAAGGCTAAGGTTTGATGAACCCAGAACATTCCCATTAAAGATTATTTTTGCCTGACATTCAGTTAGAAAATAGTCTCTCTCCTTTCTTGAAATTCTACCAAACCTCACATAGGGGAAGTTCACATTTTTCCAGAACACAAATCTTAAATGGTAGGGAATGCAGCTGGGATTTGAGGTAGATATTAAGGTCTCAATAAACATTTATAGAATATATTTATAGAATAAATATATAAAAATATACATAAAATTAATATATAATATTATATAATATATAATAATATATATAAATATAAATATATATAAAATATATAATATGTATAAATATATATTTATAGAATAGATGGACAAATCAATAAAAGAATTGAATGATGCCCTAGCAGTTAACTCTGTCCTATATAGCAAAAGTTCCTGAACTTTTATGTGAAGACATTTAAGTAAATTTTACATATGTTTTTCACATAAGTAGCTCAATAAATATTATTTGCTGGGGTTAGCATTGTGGAGTAGCAGGTTAAGCTGCCATCTGTAACACCAGCATCCCATATGGACGCTAGTTTGAGTCCCCACTGCTCTACTTCTGATCCAGCTCCCTGATAACATGCCTGGGAAAGCACTGGAAGATGGTCCAAGTGCTTGGGTCTCTGCTGCTCACATGGAAGATCTGGATGAAGCTCCTGGCTCCTGGCTTTGACTTGGCCCAGCCCTGGGCATTGCAGCCATTTGGACAGTGAACTAGCTGATGGAAGATCTTTCTGCCTCTCTCTTTGGCTCTACCTCTCTCCTTGTAACTCTGGCTTTCAAATAAGTAAATAAAGCTTTCTAAAAATTATATTATTTGTTGTTTACATGGGCAAGGAGGAAAATGGTGCCTAGCAAAACAGATATCCCAGTTATTCCTTCCTACCCTCCCTCATTTTCAAGAAACAAATGTTTCTAAGTCTTGAGAGAAAAGGAATGAATACAATGCTGAAAATTTTAACATCAGAAAGAGAAGGCTTTCCCACTTCTATCTTCTAAAATGTCTTTCCCTAAATACTATAGAATGCTTCAGAATGTCATCTAGATCTAAAAAGGTTTCTTTTATATTATAATAATCTACTACTCAGAGCCATGTTTATCAAAGAACATTGACAACTCACAGTATAGTCACACACAGGGTGATTCTGTACTCATTTCTAAAGACCTGCTCCTAAATTGACAATCAAAATGTTCCTACAAATTTTTAAACCATTTTAAATATCTCACTTGTGTAGCAACTTCCACAGCTTGCTCTCAGGCTGCTTTGGAAGGGTGACTCAAATGTCCTATGACCTGCATTTTGCTGGTCAAGGCTGACTGTTGGATTCAATCACAGCGAAGAACTTCAAAATTCTTTGTGAACAGAATCCCACCCCTTTACACTGCCATTACTGCTCTTGAGAGGTCAATAAACTTCTTTCTCCTAGTTTTGTATAACCACACAGTGTAATATATAGTGTTTACTAACTCTGTTTTGCTATATTTGTAAAGTTGGTTTAAAATCTGACTTCAATCTTAAAAAATGATTAACTATTCCATCATGTAATCTTAAACTATCCAAGAAAGCATTTTGAAAATTGGTAAATGTAAAACCTGTCATTACAACATCATGAGTTTATTTGCATAAGCAGAGACATGGTACTAATCTTAATCTTATACACAAACATAGGGCCTTCAAAGAATAACTTTCTAAAAACAAAACAGCAAACAATACACTGGGCATTTCAAGCATAATGTGAGATTTTAGTAAAAAAAAAAAGAAAATTGTGAGAACAAAGTTCCCAAACAAAATGAAAAATGAGACATGGAAATCATATTTCTTAACAGAAATATAAATTTATAAAAAACCTAATTTAAATATCTCTATATAATCTGTGAACTTTAAAAATTTTACCCAAACTGTTACCAATAGAAAACAGACTAGAAGGAAATATTATTCATCAAAATATTAGTCATCCTTGTCATTCCATAATAAAATGTCTGTGACTTTATTTCTTATTTTCTGTACTTTCCAGGTTTTCTTCAAAGAGCATCTACTATTATTGTCATAAAAAAATAAATCATTTAAAACATCAAAAGAACTAACTACACTGATGGAAAATCAGGAAAGATTACACTATTATGCAGACTTTGCACACGTTATGTGGAAGTGCTTACTTTGCCTTCAATTTCAAAGAACACTAGAGGCTCACAAATCAGGTTATAATTTCACTTCTATTGGGATTATTGCATGTTCCTAAATCTTGGCAGGTGACAGCTTTGATAGGGATATTTTCTCTTTGGTCCAAAAATATCTTGCCTTTCTCCCCTGAACTACTGTAAAACATTATTACAAAAATGTCTTGGAAAATAAAAATCAATGCTGATACCCAACTCCAATGCATTAACAGGTTTTTCATTAAATTCAACAAGTAATGCATTATATTACTTTCCTTTTACACTACAGCAACATGAGGTAATTTCTATTATACTACTTTTATAGTTGAAGAAAAATCTTTCATTTTCTAAATACTGAATATAAGCTGTAGCTTATATTCTCATCTGGGAACTTATTTTCAATTTCAATTTGAAGATAGTTGGAAGTAAAGTAAATGGGCCTCTGAAACAAGATCTTCCCAAAGTCCAATCTTCAATTAAAATTTTTACACATTAAAGTGTGACAGCTTTATCTAATGGGGACAGGAAAAGGCAGTTAAGAGCTGCAGCCTCAGTTTGCACACAGGAATAGAGAAATCTATAAACTAGAAAAAGACATTTGCAGGTATCACATAGCAGTTGTCATATGAAACTAGCTTTGGGGATGCAATTAATTTTCTTTTCCTCTCATATCAAGGTCATTGCCAATTAATATTTTGGTTAGCCAATTAATAGGGCAGAAGATCTGCCTTAGAAAAGACGATTTCAAGGCACACTGAAGTACTGAGTTCTGTTTAGATATCTAGGTTCTAGTCGTCTGGATGCCTGACAAATGAATGCTTCCGTGCACCTCGTTGCACCGCAACAGTGTCGTAGCCCTACGTCCACGTTCTCTCACTAGAACTGAAGCTCAGGATTGTCCCCACACTTATATAACAAGCCCACTTACCACTGGGTACCACAAGATGTGGCACCAGTTACAGTGCTTATTTCTAGGCTTTTTGGGGGAAAAATACACAAGATGGTGTTCACATTGAGCAAACACAGGCTTGCTGTTTTCCATTTCTCTCTCTCCCCCTCCCATTTTTGGAGAAGCTAGCACTTCAGCACATCACATTGTTGCACTGTGTCATGATGCATGATGTTTTCATAGTAATGTGACATGTCTAAACGACAAAAGGCTGGCTACCTACCAAAAATGTAAAGTAGTTTCAATCCGTTTCCAAAGGGGAAAAAGAGGCTATTATCAATTCCTTTAGTAAATTTTTGCTGTAAATGGCAGCCAACCAACTTAACATGAAATCTTCATAGAGATTTTTAGGTAAGGATGAGTTTATTTATGAAACTGTTCACTACTCATAGCTCCTGCCTTCCTGGCTCAAAGAGGTAAAATTATGAACCTTGAAATTGCCTTATCCCTCTTTTGTTCCCAGAGAAGGAGCAATAGAAGATTCCCTCCCATAAACTGCACATCACTCCCACTTTTCCATGTGATCTGAACTGTAGGTGGTTGGATGTTTTTATTTAGAACACAGCATATTTATAAATCATGAATGGCAAAGTCTAGCACAAACTTCCATTTTTGTTTGGCTTAATTGAAACACTTAGTACAATGTTTCTTTTAATGACTACTTTAAGATACTGTAACCTTGATAGAACTGGTGACACAGGGATGTGCTAATTCTTGAGAGATGAATATCTAAAATTTAGGGAAGGCAGCAGGCCTTTAGCCTAGAAGTTAAGATGCCTGGATCACATATCAGGGGACCTGGGTTCAGTTCTCAGCTCTGTTCCTGATTCTAATTGCCTGCAAATAAAGGCCCTGGGAAGCAGGGGTGGTGGCTGAAGCACTTGTGTCCCTGTCACCCACGTGGGAGACCTGGACTGAATTCCCTGCTCTAGGCTCAGGCCCAGCCCTGTCCCAGCAGTTGGGGATATTTGGGAACCAGCAGCTGGGAGCTCACTCGGTCTCTCTGCCTCTTCAATAAATGGTTAAAAATTTAGAGGGGAAAAAATCCAAACTCCTATTTAGTTTAGAGAGAAAGGAAAAAAGCAAGGGAAGAAAGAAGGAGAGATGGAAGAGAGAAAAGGGGAGGTGTGTATTTTGTTTTAAAGGCATGACAAATGTATCCAAACCTTAACACATAAATGAGCCCTTTCACCTTAAAAAAAAAAAAAAAGGCAAAACAAACAAAAGAAAAAAAGAAAAGAAGCTTCCTCTCTCTTTTCTTTTTTTAAAAACTTTCCAGTGGTCCAGGTTAAAATTATTTCCTGGAATCATTCACCCAGCCCTAATTCTAATAGAAGACTTCAGAGCAGTTTGTGTCTAATAACAGCTCTGTGGAGGCCCTTGAAATTCTAATAAAGACCCATCAACCTATCAAAAGAACATGTAATTTTATGTTCATTACTTCTTGGTGCCCGACTGTAGAATTTGGATGGTTGCACCTCAATTAAAAGTTGAATTGAAGCTAATATCATTTAAATAAAAACTTCAATAAAAAGTTAAAGTTCGACTCTTAATAGCATTAATACCCTCTAATGACCGCTACGGTCATTACCACCAGATAACTGACCTCCTTGACCCTTTCCTCCCCGAGAAACTTGGCAACACCGTCAATTATTTAGCCTAATGAGAACTCAATGGGAGATTATTGTGTAACCAAGTACCTTGACTTACCATTCTGTTATCTTCATTTTTCAATAAATGTTGCATTTTTCCATTATCTTCTGTTTTTAAAAGAGAAAGCTACTCAAGCTCCACACCCACTCCCTCTCTTTCCCTGCAAAAGTTCACAATACATTGGGCAAAAACTAGAGAAGTAATCAAAATGGTACAAAGGAGGGAGGACGCTGGCTTGCTGCCTATTAAAGACCTTAAGCTCCACCATTTGAGACCACTCTAAAAAGGGAGAGGGAATGGGGAAGGAAGGCTTTTAAAGGAAGTCAAATGTGGCTTGCTAGGTCTCTAACCAGGCTTTGCTTATACGTCTAAACTTAGAAGTGCGAGACACAAAAAAGAAAAGAAAAATCCCAATGGCCGATTTTCACAGGACAAACTTCACAGATCCTTTGAGAACTTCATTCCCTGTGTTCCTGTCCTGCCATTAATTGGTGGTGGTGGTGGTGGTGGTGGGCAGGGGGGTAGCAAAGAAGAAAGATACATTAACTCAATTAGTAAAGGCTCAGCTCCTGAGAACACCGAGCAATTCCTACTCCTTAATGTAAGCTATTTTAGGGCCACTATTTAAGGAAAAAAGAAATCTTATATCTTAACAGGTGAGTCAAGTTGGTAGAAAATAATTCCAATTTTTTGTGGCAACTCAAACGCATGATCTGGAGAAACAAAATAATACCAAATACTGATTAATAATTAACTTTCTTACAAGTCAAATTGGGCTACAGATTGAAGTCAAGCAGTGCTGACACCCCCGATTCAGAGTTCATTTATTCTGTTTCTTATTTTCAATTTGGATTTTTAAGTAGGAGATCAACTCAAAGAATGAAGACAAGGAAAAACTTTACTGCCTCTGAGGACACACACAAGATGAACTGAACATTTGATGGTCCATTCAGATGTCAGCAAAAGGACTGATTAAGATGGATTTTTCCACTAATATAAGAGGCTGCTCTGAGGACACACATAGCCTTCCTCCGAAAGTCTGCCAGATAGATTTAAATCTACACCCAACTTTATAAAGCCTGAACAAAAGCAATGAGAATGTGTTTCTATCCACCTAATAGTTCAGTGATTCCCAACTGTTTCAAGGCCAAAACAATGCAATAAAATAGTGTTGACTTATTTATCCATTAAGTAGTATCTGTTAGAGACTGTGCAAAGCATTGGGAAGAAAAACATGATGAAAGAGGTTCCTGCCCTCAAGAAGCTCATAATCCAGCAGACATAAGACAAAACAAAACACATGGGAAATCACACAGAAACAATGTGCTGAGGGAATGTAGCACATGTGGTCCATTTTCACTAAGGGTGAATTAGGAAGCATTTAGTGGTTGAAGTAGTCTTTCCAAGGCCACTGTTGCACACCATAAGACAGATGGCAAGAGGAAATACCCAAATCCTCCTCAACGCCCACATGCCAGCTTTGAAGAAGTTATAGAAAACAGAACTCCATCCATATCCCAAAGAAGAATTTTGGGTATTACCTCTTGAGGGGGGAATATTAGGTAGGAAGTCAGTGATGAGCTTATGTGTGTGTAACAGGCCTAAAGAGGAGACATCTATGTCCAGCATATGCTGCATCTCAAGGTCATCCTGATGGTGTTTCAGGGGCAGCCTGGTATTCACATCCTGCCCTGCTCTGCCCCCTTCCACCTGATAACCTGCTAGGTAGAGGTCCCCACCCCTTCTGCCTGACAATCTTCCACAATCTCCCAGGTGCAGCCCAGTATCTGCATCTCAAACACTCTGCTCCCATCTTCCTGTCTGATAATATTTGCATCCATAAAGTCCTTTATTTCAGACCTTCAAGGGAGAAGTTTTTCTATTTACATCCAAAAAGGCCTTTGTTCCAAGAGGAGCAGAGGTGGGGAAGCAAGACTTATCTCCTTAAAAACCCCCAGCCTCAACTGGACTGCGCGCTCAGCCCTCTGCCTGTCTGCTGAGCTGCCCGCCTGGTCTGGCCAGGTGTACTCTCTCTCCACTCTTCCCCCCTACCCCAGTCTCTCAGGCTCTGGAGAGGTACCCATCTGTCCTTACGGATGTCCCTACCCTAATAAACCTTGCTATTTTACCTCCCAGTAAAAAAAAAAAAAAAGAGAGAGAGAGAAGAAGAAAAAGTAGTATTTGGGCTCGATTTTGAAGAAACAGAGGTTTTAAGGACAGCAAGTACAGAAACGCACTCACCCTGAGGAAAGAGTATGTGCCAAGTGGGTGGTGTGGCCAAATGTGATGCTGTAGAAGCAGTGGGGAGTCATCCAGTGGGACTAAGGCCCAAGCAGTACAGAACTAAGGACCAAGGAGCCTGGAGGAGTGACTGGGTCTTGATCAAGGGAAATTGTGAACACCTTGTTAAGGAGTTTATTCATTGACTAGACATTTAGTTTAGGAAGATGACAATGGAAGTATAGGGAAAGTAGTAAAACTGAAGCCAAGGGCCAAAAGTCAGTAACATTTCTCAATTCCCAGTACTGAATAAGAGAAATTTTATTAGGGTAGGGTGGAACCTACCAACATTCACTACAGGATTACGGTAACAAGCAAGGAAACTCTTAAAAGCTCATCTGTAAAATAAAAAAAAATTTTTATAACTCAACTCAATAATTCTGTGAGAAATTTGGTTTCTAGGTAAGTCTGTAGCCCCATCTGACGGGAACAATAAGGCCTGGACTGAGTACAGTCAGCGGGTATAAAAAGGAGGGAAGATTAAAAACAACTCTTTAGCTCCACCAAATGCTAGTGTCCCCATTGATTGGTCAATAAAATGCCCCTTGACTCAAGCTGGAAAAACAAACCAAGTTAGACACACAATTCGCTATCATAGTGGGCTTCCTATTTGGTCCCTATTGGTCTCTGCCTATATTAGACCAAAGCAGGCCAAAGTGGAGTCACCTAAACAGCACCCGGAGTGACCCTTGAAGGACAGAAATATCGTTCCTTTGATTGAAATGGGGCTTAACTATTGATTTCTAGCAGACACAGGGGTAGGGAGAGCAATGATATACACACAGCAGGTGCTCAGGTATGACCACAGAGGTTTCCACAAACCAAAAAGAAAAACTGTCAAGCCATCATTTTTACCACACTGAAAAAAAAATGGAACAAGAGTTGTTTTTTTTTTTTATTTGTATAAAATATATTGTTCTTCCAGGCTGCAGTGAAATAGTTTCTATTTAATTGCACAGAAATCCTAAGAAGGTTACAGCAGTGAAACATTAAAATTCTAAGGGCAACTAATAACATTAAAACTTTATAGCCCCAGATAGAATAATTTAGACAAAAACAACATGAACATATGTTTTGTGTAATAATAACAAACATTTATAGCTGTCAAGAGAGAAAAACACAGGTTTATGCACACCTTAATGGTGTGCATGGGTGAGCATGAGTATATTTAAAACATAATATATTACAAAAATGACAGCAGGCATGGCTCTTCTGGGTACTATGTTAAATCAATGAATAAATTACCAAAAGTGAGCTGTGGCTGTTTGGATGTGTAATTGAGCTTAACGTATGTAGTGTTATTTCAAAAGAAACTGTTCAAGGAGTTTCGAGCCCAATCCACTCTGCATCTATCCTAGGCAGTTTACAAATAGCAATAAATGAAACTGTTCCACAGTAGGAAGGAGGTTTAGTTATACACATTACTTAAATTGTGGAAAAGTTAATTTTAATATGCTTTATAGGAATTGAAAACAAACTTATAATAATTTGCTTATGTTCACCAAACTGGAAATTGAGATGTTAATTCTTGAATTTAAATTTATTTTAATTATTTACTGTATGACTCACAAAATCACTCAAAATTATCTGTATAACCGAAAACAAATACATGCAGAAACCCCTTATAAGTATATGCTTATTATTCTACTTGTTTTAATTACACAATCTGAATTCCACACTTTTTCAAAAAAATATTAGGACTATAGAATAGGAAATAAATTTTAAGCTTGTTTATGCCAACAAGTTATCAGTACTAACTATACTGCAAACAAAGCCATTAATGTGATTTTTAGACTAAAAATAACTTCTCATAATTTCCTTTCTAATTATAAAGCTGTTTGTCTCACTTAGCAGTCTACCAGTTTTATGAAACAGGAAAAGAAGTATGTTTTCTTATTTTTCCCTGCACATTTTTCCTACCCTTAATTGTCTCATATTTTTCTGTCATATATAATGCTATGACCCTTTCACCTAGGAAATCTGAAACAAAATTCCTGAAGAATTAAGTCCTGAGTCTTTTGAATTACAGACTTTGCCAGGTAGCCAAAGGGGCTGCTCAACAAGTGTAATTTCATTTTAGGAGACTGCAACTTCAAGTAATTTAGAATCTTATGATGGGCTTAGGGACCAACCATGCTGACTCCTTATTTTTCATTTCATTTCTATTAATAGGGTCATTATAGCATGGCTGATGCAGAATGCAGGAATGTCCTGTGTTTTATGAAAAGGAGGCTCTTTTTCCTGGAACAGCGTAATTTCATCTGTCCTATTAGTCCAGTGCTTTGTTGTCATTTATGGCCACCAAATATGAGTACAATGAGCATCTTCCAATGCTCCCTACCATTGTGTGAGGCCCTGGATTCATAAACCCCAAGACTTGCTTTTCACATGGCACTATGTGAATAGCTTCTTATCAACACTGAAAATAACAAATTTAAGTTTGTACTTACCGAGATCTTTTTAAACCAAACAACAATATAATTAGATAGGAGATAATTTTTCTGCATTTTCGGCGTCACTTTTACTCACATTGTCACTGTTAAGTCACTTTGCCACTCTATTCTCTCCTCCCCAATGTCACACAAACCAAGCAATTTACTGATTGAGCCTACCACGAATCCACCAGGGTTTCCATGCTTTTATGAGTGGATGATGATTAACACAGTTGGGACAGTCAGACAAGCCAGACAGTGGAGTCTACCTGCTGCTCAGTGGTGGTTAGGAGACCAAGCTACTATTTGGACAGAAACTACTGTTACAGACTGGGAGTTTGAAGACTCAGCCAGATATGCTGAGATAGGATCAGAGACTTTCCCAGGCCACTCTTACTTTAGGTGACCCATTTTCCTTTTCAGATTTAAACTGAGTCCAACAGAATTAATGGTCAAGGAGGGGGATGATGTGGGAAGTGGAAAGGGATTAGCAGCTAGGTCAGTGTTAAGTCAACTAAGCCAGCTGTCATGTTTCAGGTGCTACACCACGAATTCAAGATCTAACAGGAGTAGATAATAAACACAGTCATAGAGGCAGTTTTACTGTAGATTTCTAAGTACATGTTAACCAAGTCGTAATATTGAAGAACCTTGACAAGGCATCATAATAATTTCTAACAATAGCAGAATTCCTATCATATTTTAAGACTTCAGATCCTGTATCATTCCATCTTGGGATCTAGTCACCTTGGGGGATAGTGCTGGTGCATAAATAATGAACAGGAAGATGTCAAACACTGAACCTGTGTGGACCTCAGGACCACTATTTTTCACTGAAGAGAGAATCATGGGATGCTGTATAATATACCCGTGCTGGGACTCAAGTTTTGGCCAGCTAACAGCTCTTAGCACCACCGCTGCTGCCATCACTAGGACCACCCAAAGTCTTATCATAAGACTTCCAGCCACAAGTACTGGAGATTCATAGTAGTTTTCTCCAGGTTCTACTTCCTGCTTTCTTTTTCAAACTCATTCCCTCTGCCTCTTGTTGCAGACTCCATCTTTGCTTCAGACTCAACCTTTGGCCTGCAGGCCCACCTTCTCTCTAGGTGCTGTGACTCCCCTTCATTCCATGTCCCACTCAAAGCACCTCACCATAGCCCAGAACACAGCCCTGGCTCCCTATGTACCACTGCATGAGAACAGGGAGTCAGACTCCCACTCCGACAGCAACTACAAGAGTTTAGGAATGTACCGAATATCTGTGGTCATCTTAGGAATCATGCATGAATTAGCCAACTGACTCTGATATTTTTATATACATATAATCTAATCTCTTCAACAAGACAAGGAGGGAGGAAGGTAACATTACCACTTCTCATTTGCAAATAAGGAGACAGCTGCAAGGGAGGGGTTTTCTGACTTGTTGGTCCCCAGTGTCAGCACATTCCATTTGCCTTATGGCTTATGGATATATGGACTTATTTTAAGCTCTCAATTATCCAGCTCTGGAATTATGTCTATTTGTCTCTATCATTATTTGTAGTCTCAAGGTTCGTTCCTCTCCAATGAAAGTAACTGATAACACTAGCCTTAAAAAAAATCTTGCATGTTTCATATCCTGAAAAACAAATGAATCACTACATTTTCACTATTATATTATGTTATATATTCGTATTATGGCTTCAGCTTCTTTGAAATATTAGATTATCAAATTGGCCAGCGCCGTGGCTCAACAGGCTAATCCTCCGCCTTGCGGCGCCGGCACACCGGGTTCTAGTCCCGGTCGGGGCGCCGGATTCTGTCCCTGTTGCCCCTCTTCCAGGCCAGCCCTCTGCTGTGGCCCAGGAGTGCAGTGGAGGATGGCCCAGGTGCTTGGGCCCTGCACCCCATGGGGAGACCAGGAAAAGCACCTGGCACCTGGCTCCTGCCATCGGACGAACGCGGTGCGCCGGCAACAGCGCGCCATCCGCGGCGGCCATTGGAGGGTGAACCAACGGCAAAAGGAAGACCTTTCTCTCTGTCTCTCTCTCTCACTGTCCACTCTGCCTGTCAAAAAAAAAAAAAAAGATTATCAAATCAACATTTTCCTTATCATAAAAATTACTTAGCTATTAATAACATATATTACAATTAAGAAGTACTAAGTAGCTAAAAAGAAACAGTAAAAACTCAATTGTTTTATAGTAGTGTGCTCTTTCCTTTTCTAACTTTTGGTACTTTTTAAAAATATAGGCCGGCGCCGTGGCTCAACAGGCTAATCCTCTGCCTTGCGGCGCCGGCACACCGGGTTCTAGTCCCGGTCGGGGCGCCGGATTCTGTCCCGGTTGCCCCTCTTCCAGGCCAGCTCTCTGCTGTGGCCCGGGAGTGCAGTGGAGGATGGCCCAGGTGCTTGGGCCCTGCACCCCATGGGAGACCAGGAAAAAGCACCTAGTACCTGGCTCCTGCCATCGGATCAGCGCGGTGTGCTGGCCGCAGCACGCAATCCACGGCGGCCATTGGAGGGTGAACCAACGACAAAGGAAGACCTTTCTCTCTGTCTCTCTCTCTCACTGTCCACTCTGCCTGTCAAAAAAATAAAAATAAATAAAATAAATAAATAAATAAATAAAAAATAAAATAAAAATATAATGCAATTCTCAGATGCATTCTATTAAGAAATAACTTTGCAGGCCGGCGCCGTGGCTCAACAGGCTAATCCTCCGCCTTGCGGCGCCGGCACACCGGGTTCTAGTCCCGGTCGGGGCGCCGGATTCTGTCCCTGTTGCCCCTCTTCCAGGCCAGCCCTCTGCTGTGGCCCGGGAGTGCAGTGGAGGATGGCCCAAGTGCTTGGGCCCTGCACCCCAAGGGAAGACCAGGAAAAGCACCTGGCTCCTGGCTCCTGCCATCGGATGAGCGCGGTGCGCTGGCCGCAGCGCGCCGACCGCGGCGGCCATTGGAAGGTGAACCAACGGCAAAGGAAGACCTTTCTCTCTATATCTCTCTCTCTCACTGTCCACTCTGCCTGTCAAAAAAAAAAAAAAAAAGAAAGAAAAAAAAAAAGAAATAACTTTGCAAAGGTTACAGGAAACAAAAAACAAATGCAAAAGGAGACACATCTCACTGGAATTACGTAATTAAATGTCTGTGTCATTTTAGTTTTACTAAGGTTTGAAATGCAAAGCTACATGATTTTTTTCACTAGAAAAAAAAAGAACTCCACTTCAGTTTTAACCAACTGGTCTACATTAAATAGTATCAATTAAATCAATTTAGTTCTACACAATATTTTAAAAATAAAGTCCATTTTTTAATTTCTACTTTGCATTTTTTTCTGAGAGAGAGAAAGAAAGAGCTGTCTTTCAAACGTCTGTTTACTCCCCAAATTCCTGCAACAGTCCAGGCTGTGACAATCTGAAGCCAGGAAACCCAAACTCAATCAGAATCTCCCATGTAGGTGTCAGGACCCCAAGTCCTTGGGCCATCACCTGCTGCTCCCAAGGAGCACATTATCAGGAAGCTGGAATGCAGAGCCATTCCAGGACTAGAACTCATTCTATATGGAATGCAAGCATCTCAAGACATGTCTTCATCAGTGTGCCAAATGCTTACCCCACAAATATTTGAAGGACTAAAAAAATTACCTAAAAGGACACCCACATAGCAGAGATTTTGATTTCTGTTGTGAATTATTTTACTTATTCAAAAAGCATTTTTGGAGAATGGTTTCAGAGCGATATATTGCACCAAGCACCGCAGTGCACAGAACAATGAACAAGAAATATTCCCCACCTTCAGATAGCATGCAGCCCAAGAAATGTCTTTAACACAAAGTTGAAAGCATATATATATGAAGGTATAAATGCTATGAGTACACTGAAGAAACTGAGAGTCATGCTGACCTAAATGAGTGCTGGATGGGAGAAAGGGCCCTGGAGTCACCACTTGTGTAGAGCAGGGTAAAAGGCGGAGTTGGGTAAAGATATGGAAAGCTGAATGAGAACAGCACAGGGAAAAAAAGCGAAACCATGCAGTTTTGGAGACTGGAAGCAGCCTCATGTGGCTACAGCAAAGGCAGACAAGGGAAACTTAAAGGAACAAAGCTAGAGAGGAAAGAACTTTAAAGGTAGGCAACGAACGCCACTTCAGGATTTCAAGCAGGAGAGTCACAGAGCAAATGAAAAAAGGCAGGAGAGGCACCAACAGAAAGATCAGATTTGGAGGCTCAGGGAACCTGAGAGCTTTGCAGAGGTCAGAGACAGGGGGAGCTAGAATAGATGAAGGAGGCAGTAAGCAAGGGACAAAGCCCCCAGGTTCTGAAAAAAAACAAAAACAAAAACAAAAAACTCCACTTCGGTTTATCTTGTAAGTTGGTGTTATGTGCAAGATTTACTTTGGAAAAAAAAAAGTTGGATTTTTTTTTTAACTGAAAGCCACCAGTGAGGATCAAATGTTTTATTTTTACATTAGGAAGCTAAGACTAAGAGATCATTTGATTTGGCAACCAAACAGATGTGAATGAACACTAAAATTATGGGGGGGAAGCCATTGTAATCCATAAACTGTACTTTGGAAATTTATATTTACTAAATAAAAAAATAAATTAAAAATTAAAAAAGAGAATAATTTCAGTAGAATAACTGTGGCCAAAGGCACCATATAGCAATATGTGAAAAAGAAATTTTTAAAAAAGATATGATTTGGGGGAGAAAAGTAAGAAGTATTTTGAGATGTAACAAAATTTCAAATTATATCTTTCTCACAGCAGTCTGTTTCATTAGAACAATGTAATTGGTTAGGATGCTGTGTCCCTAACACAGAAAATATCAACTCAAACTAATAGAAAGCTAAAATAATGAAATTATAAGAAAATATTAAAGGCAGGACATATCCAGGGTTGGTTAACTCAACTGTTCAGTGATATAAAAAACCCATCCTTTCCCTCTGCCATCCTTGGCATGTAAAGATTGTCCTCGACCTACTCCATTCATGTGACGGAATGGCCATCTCTGCACAGCTTCTGGTCCTTGTGCAAATACACACCTTCCTTGAACAGCACAGTATGGAAAACAGTGGCTATGGAGACAAAATATGTGGCTCTATTAGGAAAGAGGAGGAGGAAAATGACCTGTTGGTTAGGCAGACCACAGTGCCTGCTAAATTCAGCTTAGTAAACACTATTTGATGCTGCTGTTGATGATTATATCATTAGTGCAACATCCCCAACCCATTTCCCTTTCATAAAGAGAAGTGTGCCTATGCTTCCTAATATCCAATTTTATCATTTATAAGAACTATTGATTGCCTTGGAAAAGTACACAAAACAAGAGTTTCTATTTCAAGGCAGTCATTGACAGAAGGCTGTTGTGAGAGACCATCTACTTAAAATGCAGGATCTCCAAAGAGATTGTATCTTGCAACTCTTTTACCTGATTTCCCTTTTGTGTATCGGCCCAATGGAGAATAGTCTTTAAGCTTTCTGTGTACAACTGAGACTAAAAGAATCTGCAGAAAATGATAGAAGATGCTATTCGTCAAAGGTCTGAAGCAGGATTACAACAAGAATCTACTACACAATTGGACAAGGTACAAAAGTAATTACAGAGGAAGAAAAACTCTTAGAACATCAAGTTTACCTTTATTCAACAGAATCTTTGTTCAAATCACTGTTCTCTGTCCTAAATTGTACAGTTAATAATTATTAGCCTCCAACCAAAAAGGGAAATTTTCAATTATTGATATCATGTTTGAACTTATTAAGAAATGAGATGATTCCATTTATTCTAAAGTGCAATAAAAATGAATAACAGCATTATTTGCTTGTGACTTTGAAAAACACATTTTGTTTTCTGTTCAGTAATATTACTTTAATTTACCTGAGATAAACATTCTGATACAAGAACAACATTTGTGAGAATAGAGAGACCTAAAAACTGCTCTTTTAAACAGATAGTGTTCTTAGAAGAGTTTACCAAGAAGAGGAATAACTTATAATCAGAAATCAGGGTCAAAGTAAGAGCACTTGCTAAGTGTATAACTGGTGAGGTTCTGGAATCTTTAAGTCTCCAGTAATGGGGGGAATTCCAACACATTAAACTGGTCTACAACAGTCATTATCACTGATACCACGGAGCCTGCTTAGCATCAGAATCATCCTGCTGTGAGTTTACATCCTGCTGTGACTAGTTTACTTTTGGCTAGAAATGAAAGAGAAACTCTGGGCTTAAGGGAATTTAAGGGGAAAAAAGAGCTAAGACAGAGAGTTCTTCAAAATTCCTTATAATTTAAAATGTATAGCCCTGTAGGGTATTGTTGTGCAACGGTTTAAGCCTCTGCTTGGGACACCTGCATGCCATAATACAGTGCCTGGGATTAAGTCCCAGCTCCACTTCCAATTCAGTTTCCTGCTAATACACTTCACTGGCAGGAGATGATGGCCCAAACGTTCAGGTTCCTGCTACCCATCTGAGTGACCTGGATAGAATTCCTGGCTCCTGGCTTTGGCCTGGCCAAGTCCAGCTGTTGTAGGCATTTGAGGAGTGAACCAGTAGATGGAAGATCTCTCTTTCTCCATCTCTCCCTTTCCTTCTCCACCTCCCTCCCTCTCTATCACTCTGCTTCTCAAATAAATAAGTAAAACGTTGAAAATACCTGTAGCCCTCAAGTTATGAATGAGCTTTCAGAAGTTCATATAAATATGGGAAGTTCAAATACATGGAATACATGGACAAAACCCAACAAATTAATTTCTGGTGTCACAACTGGACCAAAAGTTCCCATAAGAGATGAATAATTTTACTGGTTTTAGTTAAATAGTCTAACCATCCAATGAAATTCAATGTCCACAACCCCCCTCCAATTGAACTCCAATTTCAGTATTGAAATTGAGAGTATCCCTGCTCTCCACTATTCCAGGTATATAGTGACAGCCTGAGTACATGGACGAGGTAACAAATGAAAGAAAGGTGTTACGTAGGCTGTGTTCCAGAAAAGGGAACTGAGGTCCTTTTCACAGAGCACAGCTCCCCAACCCTGTATTTCACATAAAGGTCTACAAGAGTGGAAGCTATATTACACCAGCTAAGTCCCATTTGTCATTTACTAGAAGGTTGTGGGTGTATGCAGATTACAGTGGACCGAATGTAGTATGTCAGAGATTAGACTTTGTTAAGAGATTCAAATAGTGGTATGATCTAGTTCTGCCCTTTGAATTTATGTCAATTTAGAGACCTTTATCTTCTCAGGTTCAATCTCACCTAATCTTGTTAGAGAGCTTTAGAGCAAGAGTACAAATTTCATCAACCAGTGTATTGGTGAGCTACAAAGTCACATTAGAGGCTTATAGTTTTTTTTTTTTTTTTAAGAAGCTACTTTCAGCAAGCTTGTTCAAACAAAAACTTGAAAAAAAAAAACTAACAAGATTTTAAAACAATTAACCAACTAGATTTGCCTTAAGGAAGTACTACCATCATAAAATCCTACTACTTCTATTTTTATGGGATTCATTACTCCTTATTTTGGGAAAATTAAGTGACATGGCTCTTTTAAAGGTTAATTTAGGAGGAAGAAGGGTGGGAGTATGGATGAGAGGGATGGTAGGGTGGGAAGAATTACTATGTTTCTAAATTTGCATATATGAAATGCATGAAGTTTGTATACTGTAAATAAAATGTTTCTAAAAAATGAAAAAAGTTAAATATTTTTAAAATAAGAAAAAGGAACAAAAAAAGACAATTGAAAGTATCACGAAAGAGATAAAGTGAGGTTCTGTGTTTACCTTTAAAAACAATATTATATATTAACCAAATAAAATTATTTAAAATGTTTTAAGCTCAAATAACATATAAATGAGTAAATCCAAGAAGTGTGTGATATAGTTGATGCCCTGTAGAGTGTTTAATCATGGCAGAATAAAATCACCTTCAAAGTTACCCATAAAAGACACAAATAGAAGTGCAAAACAATAATGGAAATGGCGTCATGAGACTGTGTGTGATTAAGGACCGAATCCATGGTATGAACGATAAACACTACACAGTTTGGAGGAACACTGGGCATGCAGGTCTGGAACAATTGTAGGAAGTCTCTTTTAAGAGGATGAGATTTAAATCTTAACTCTGGTCTGTAGTCCCTCCCTCCACTCACATCACTGCTCCGCTTAGAGTCACATTCAGTCTGCCTTCCTTCTAAACTGCCTTCCTTCTTGACTGCAGCTTCCTACCAACACTCCTTCTTTCTCTCCTACCTGCGAAGATGCATTTTCCCTTCCCAGAACTCATAGCTTCACACAACTCACTCCTTCTCCCTTATCTGAATCATTGTGCCAATAAATATCCATCTTCTTTCTTGTTCCTCTTGAAATTATCGTCTTTAATTGTCCCCTTTTCACTAGTCCTATTCTTCAGCTTATTAACAAGCTAAGTTCACCCTCTCCCATGAACGGTTCTTTTGACACACATTCTGTTAGTCCTATAGCTGCCAGAATTCTCAGTGGCAGGGCTGGGGGTTTCACTGTTGAGCGAGCAGATTCTCACTTGAACTCCAATTTCAGTATTGAAATTGAGAGTATCCCTGCTCTCCACTATTCCACATTTTCCAAGGTTCCATCACACCTTTACTTTATTCTCACTCAACAGTCTCTTACTGGTTAACATTCCAAGGCCACATGTAACATTACTATTTGGACTGCCAACCCTACATCTTAAGCATGCACCTCTACTTTAATCTTCAGGTTTATATTTTCAATTGAGGGTTGCACAAGACTATAAAGATGGTCTTTAGACTTCTGCTATTCCTAAATCACTATTCTCAAACTTGTCAGCATTTTAGAATAACCTAGGAATGTTATAAAAATGTCCATGCCCAGATTATACACCCAGAGTATTGTATTAATTGAGCATCAAGATCACTGTACTATATAGAGTTAATTATCTTCCTTTTAGCTCACTTGGCTAATCCTCCGCCTGCGGCACTGGCACACCAGGTTGTAGTCTCGGTTGGGGCGCCGGATTCTGTCTCGGTTGCCCCTCTTCCAGGCCAGCTCTCTGCTATGGCCCGGAAGGGCAGTGGAGGATGGCCCAAGTGCTTGAGCCCTGCACCCACATGGGAGACCAGGAGAAGCATCTGGCTCCTGGCTTCAGATCGGAGCAGTGCACTGGCTGTAGCAGCCATTTGTGGGGTGAACCAATGTAAAAGGAAGATCTGTCTGTCTGTCTGTCTCTCTCTCGCTCTGCCTGTCCAAAAAAACTCTCCCTTTTCAAAATGTGTTAAGTTTCACTTAGTGGTAACAGCATTCTCCAAAGTGTTTATGTTCAATTCCTTTATCATTGTTAATTCTTTCCTGAGCCCTTCCCATATTTCTTCTATAACATCTTACATTTTTCTTTGCAGTATCATAACCACTATGATTTTCCCCTCGGCTGTCTTTAGTTATTGTACTAGTTTTCTAATTCTTTGCCTTGACTTCAGTCCTTCCTCTTTCATCCCACCTTGTGTATTTTCCATGGCCAAATCAGTCATTAAAAATACTCATGCACAGTAGTAAAATACAACTCTGTGGCCTGTATTCAAGGCTCTCCTGTATATAGGTCAAGGTTTTTCAGGCTTTATCTTTCATTAGGTCCTCATCCCTTCCATGAACACATGGATATCTTATGCTCAAAGAAGCCAAAGCAGGGGCGGGTATTGTGGCACAATAGGTAAAGTCACCACCGGGGATACTTATATGCCATACTGGAGCACATGGGGTAGAGTCCAAACTCTGACTTTACCTCTGATCCAATTTCCTACTAATGTTCTTGGGATGCAGCAGAGGATAACTCAAGAATTAAATCCCTGCCACCCACATAGGAGACATGGATGGAGTTCGAGGCTCCTGGCTTTGGTTTGCCCAGACTCAGCTGTTGTGGGCATTTGGGGGAATACACAAGCAAGTAGAAAATCAATCAGTCAATCTTGCTTGCTCTCGCTCTCTCTCTCCCTCTCCTTCCCTGTCTTTCAAATCAATAAAAACTAATACATATCCAAAAAGGCCAAAGTATTCATTGCCCACCAATCTCTGATGTCTCATATTTTCTCCTTTGTATACTTCTCACCATGCTATTTACTCTGCCTGGAATGCTCTCCCTCCAATATCTTCCTACCACCAATTTAACTGAACATCAGAGGCTGCCATAAAATCTGTCTTATCTTGGGGAGGAATGGGAACATCCCAGAACCCTTAAGATTGAAATACTATCCCATCCCTGGATTTCTTCATTGCTGTGTGCTTATTTATCGTACATTCTGCTTTTATTTAGAATTATATATGTTCATATCCTTCTCTACTGCTATGCAGTGAGCAGAGTGTAGTGTCTTGTCAAGAGCTACACCATCACATATAGCTACACATTAAATAATTATTAATGTCAAGGATGGGTAAGAGCAGTATGGATAGAATGAGACAAGAAAAAGCAAAAACAAAGGGAAAAGAAAGGGGAATATTAAGGTGGGAGATGCCAGGTAGATAAACATGAAGATTTATGAAAAGAAACAGGGACATGAATCTTGACTAAGCATGTAGAACCCAATGTCAGTGGAAGGAATTTGGCTTTTACTCTGCCACAGAAAGTTTTAAAAAAGACAGTCTCACGGCCGGCGCCGTGGCTCAACAGGCTAATCCTCCACCTTGTGGCGCCGGCACACTGGGTTCTAGTCCCAGTCGGGGCACCGGATTCTGTCCCGGTTGTCCCTCTTCCAGGCCAACCCTCTACTGTGGCCCAGGAGTGCAGTGGAGGATGGCCCAAGTGCTTGGGCCCTGCACCCCATGGGAGACCAGGGAAAAGCACCTAGCACCTGGCTCCTGCCATCGGATCAGTGCGGTGCGCCGGCCGCAGCGCGCCATCCGCGGCAGCCATTGGAGGGTGAACCAACGACAAAGGAAGACCTTTCTCTCTGTCTCTCTCTCTCACTGTCCACTCTGCCTGTCACAAAAAAAAAAAAAAAAAAAGACAGTCTCAATAAGCATGATTATCAAGTATGTGTTTAAAAGCTAAGTTACTCCATCAGTAAAGTGAAAATGATAACAGGAATTAGGACTCCTAGCATGGTTGGGAAGAATAAATCAGACAATTCAGGTGCAAGGTGTGATATGAGCATAAACCAAGGCAAGCCTGCTGTCAATGCTAACTTCCACAGAACATGCTGTATGAACACACCCACACTCCAACACACATCATCCACGATCAAATCTAAGGTGTCTAAAGTAAGTTTCTCTGGTCTTGCTTTTTAAAGTTTGAGAAAGGAAAGAATGAGAGAGACAGAGAGAGAGAGAGACCATCCGACCCATGAGAACACAAACACACTTGTGCAGCCTGTAGGGCCATTGCCTCTAAATGGTGGCCAAGGTTTTTAGTTTCTGCTGCATGTCACTGGACTAATGCTTCCTTCCTTTATCTTTCCTCTTCTGTTCCTCTTCTTTCTTCTTTCCTGTTGCCCTGTGCCTTTGTTTTACTCTCTCCCTTTAGGCTTCCTTTTGTCTCCTCACCCTTCTCACTCAGCAATGTCCAAGACTCTGCTTTGCCCTGCAGGGTGCAACACTAAACAAGAGTTTATATATAAATGATGAGAAACCACCACCCCGACTGAAAACAAAGTGGTCTGGAAGCTGCAGTAAGATGGGTCCCTAAGCTCTTGCCCAGCAGGAACTCCTATCCAGTTCACGTTTCCTTCATCTAGGTGCAGTGGGCAGCAGAACGGGAATGCTGTGTGAGTCCTGGTGGCAAAGAGCACTCAGTACTTTGATAGCACAACTACATAAATGACTACTTTTCAACTGAATTCTGAAGAGGAGGAAAATGCACAATGTGGTTATCTAAATGCCTTCTGACTTGTCTAGATGGAAGAGAGAGTCTGGGTGTGAGAACAGTTAAACAAGCGTTTGGAGTATTTGGGCTGTTGAGTGCAGGTGTGTGTACATTTTAAAAGCTGCTGTTTTATAAGAAGTCCTAGGTGACTCAATAAACACAAGAGCCAGGGTGGAGTAATCCCTTTAACAGGCAGGGCTCTCCCTGGCTCAGCCCACTCTTCTGCCAGAAACAACACATTCCTGGAAAAAGTGTAAATTACACACTGAGGTCATTGTTTCACACTTTCAAAGAATTTACTAATTTAAAGCATTTTTTAAGAAGTGATTCAGTGTCTTGCTATCTTTTCATGTGTTAAAATAGAATTAAAAAAAAAAACTTGATCTCCATTACATTTCAAAAAGACCCTCTACTGTGTTTACTGTACTCGCATTTAAGTAACCTTTAAAATAGATTGAAGCACAAAATGTGAGCTCTGCTAATAAAGGATGGCTGTTTTCCATAGAATGTAACTTTGCATCCAATACCATGCATCTTTGCAACTTCAGATATTACAGTCAAAGATGAGGTACTCGTGGACCAAATAGGAAAAAAGTAAACTACCTATTCATATCCATGATGTTTTCCATGTTGATTGGACACACCAAAGAATTTCACTGCCAGACTCTTGCTGAGCCAAATCTTCCCACCCTCCAGGCCATCAGCAATGGAAGTACAGTGTGAAAAAAACAAGATAAGCTAAGGTCTCATGTAACATATAGACCACGATAAGAATGCTCTTCAGTTGTCCTTTGACCTAATGTATATATTTTTATTTTCTAAATCACCTTGTCAGAGTAGCAGGCTCTTAAATTTTTTTTTCTCATCTTGGATCCACCCACACATCTGATAATATGCAAATTTAAGTGCCTCAAGGAGATTAGAGGAACTATTTTTCATTCGATTCTATCACAAATTTAGTAACCTCACTGATCTTCAAAGAAGTAACTCACTTTTGTTTCTGTCTTTCAAAAATACTTTTGAAGAAAAGTTGCCCTTCTGATAACAAAAAAAAGGACTATTGAAAAATCCACAATAGAAGAAAGAGTTCTCCCTAGGTACTGCAAACCAGGACTATGTTTATATAGTTCAGCAGGAAAGGAAGTGGATCAGATGCTGGCTTTTAGGGAGAATTCTGCGCTGAAGAAGTGGAATTGGTAATACATTTAGTACTCATTTGCTTGCATCAAGAATCCTATTCGATTTCAATCTGCCAACATCCTAATTAAGATGATCTGAATCTTAGGTGATCTATTATTCTAGATTTAAGATAGCCCAAGCTCCGTTAGACAAGATGTTACACTGTGTGCTTACACTGAAATGATAAGACCACTGAGCAGAAAAACATGTCTTCTCGCATGTCTGGCCCAGCACTGGGCAGAGTTCTCTGTCAGTGTTCAATAAATAATGGCGAGGCCTGTGCTGTTGTCCTTCTACTACTCTTAGCACAATTCAATCTTACCATATCATTTCTAATCCTTTTGACAATATATACGTGGGGTCTTTTCATAACAGAGAAAAGTGACTCAAATAGTTCTTTACACATGTGTGTATCACTATGTGTGAGATGAACAACATATCTTTGCAATTCCCATTCACTATCTTAGTGTTATTTCTGAAGATTCTACATTAAAGAATATGCTAATGACTTAAGCTTCTGAACCAGAGTGAAAGGAATGCAGAGACAGTGTTTTGTCTCACCAATGACTGGGAAGATTCAATACCAAATACCATTCGTGGATGGTCACATCCAGTAGCGCTACTACCTGAGAAGTGCAACACAGGAAAAAAAAAAAAAAAACGTATCTTATAAAGGCATCACCCAAAATCAGCTCCTTAATATCCCTTCAGCTAAAGAAAGTTATTCATAATCCATTGGTATACACACTGGAAAAAGACTTGTACATTTGATAAACACAACTTGATAACTCTAGACTTCCTCTCTGCTGACATCTGAAGTAAGGTTGGCTTGTCAGCAGCACATCCAAGTTAAACACCATGCAGGTTTCCATTCTCCATGATACACATAATTCAAAGGCCATGCATATGTCCACTCAACCACTACCTAAACCTGTCATTAGCAGGGCTGAGCAAACATACTGTAAGAAACTTCTCACAGCAGGCATTGAGTACAGCACTCGAGACATGGTTTGGGATGTTCATCTCCCATCCCGGAGTGCCTGAATTCAGGTCATAGCTCTGCTTCCAATTCCAGCTTTCTATTAATGCATAGTCTGAGAAGCAGTAAGTGAAGCCTTACGTATTTGGGTCTTGACCATCCCGATGGGAGACCTAGATGGAGTTCCTGGCTCCTGGCTTCGGCTTAACCCAGTCCTGGCTATTGCAGGCATTTGGGGAGTGAACCAGCAAAAGGGAGAACTTCCTCTCTCTCATTCTGTGTGTGTATGTGTGTATGTTTGTGTATGTATGTACATTTGCCTTTCAAATGAAATGAAAATCAAATGCTAAAAAAAATTTCTTTTCCTGCTGTTGTTGAAAAGATAACATCGATGACTTTCATAATCTGGTATCCATTTCCACTGGATGATAGTTTCTGTCTAAGAACACCAAAGAAGGCAGAAAAATCAAGCCCAATTCTAAAGTTCAAAGTTCTAGTCTTGTTTCACTAAGGAAATGAAGATATTGGTGGGGCCCAGGCTAGCTTACCCCTGGAGGAACTATAAAGTTTTTCAAATTTACAACAAAATCTTCAAGTATTCTTTGTTCTGTAAGCCTATGTGTTTATTTTAAAAGGACAAAGAAACTGTTGTTTTGTACTCTGAGTGATGCAAAGTTTGATATGTCATGTGGGGAAATCTTGGCCGCAATTCCAAGACGTCTGCAATGATGCGTGCTCTATGGGTGAAAAGTAAAAACACAGAGGATAGGACCATGTTAAAGGAGGAAGTGTGCAAAATTTAAAACTCCTTTCTGGCCTTCAGGATCTTTGGTTTTTGCCTTGAGAGGTCAGAAAAGGAACACAGCCTTTGTTAGGCATGGGAGAGTCACTGTGGTTGGAAATGCCCACAAGCCCTACACCAGTGAGACACTTAACACGGAAAGCCTAATTGAAGGTGATAAACTTTTACCAAGCTATCTTAAAACACATAATTACAAGCAGATTTTCAGTTCTTGGATGTGAGGGCCAAAGCTTTATTTCTCCAACTGGTGAATTCTGTTCTCGATTTCCATGTATAAAAGATCTCACAGTCCTGGGAAAACACTTTTTTAAAAAATGAAATACAACAAATAAGGTATGCTGCCAAGTCCTGGGGGAGAAGTTTCCCGGAGTCTTTGAATTTCCTCCTATCCTCCTTCTTTACAAGATTTCTAAGACCAAGTCCTTTTCCGCAGTCTCTCAAACAAGGTAAAAAAGAAAAATACCCCCTAGATATATTCCTTAGATTTTCTATTATGCTTCTTAAGCTCCCAGTAGCTTCTGAAGTAAACCTAAGATGAATTCTGGAGTTATTTTTTATTATGTTTTAATTTTAGTTCCTCTTTTAGGTCTAAGATGAAATAGATGATCATAACTGCTATACTTGGAGATGCATTTCATGGCACAATTTGTACACGACCTGTGCAAGGTCACTTCATGGAAAAAGGACTGGTGTGATGGGTAAGAAGCAGATTCCAGCTTTCAGTCTTAGAGAACTTCAGGGTAGCCCACTGAAGCTGGCTCTATTTAATGCAACACAGCAAAAAAGACCACACGCACACAAATTTTATGTTTAAATGGTATATATTAGACATACTCTGGAATAGAGTTCTCTCTCTGGCTTGGATTTTGTCAATCAGAGACATAGCAGGAAATATTGCTTGAATTGTTGGTCATGAAGGACAATCATTTGTCCTGGTGTGAACCTCAGTGTGGGCTGTGGCAATCTGGCCTGATCGTTGCCAAATGCAAAGTCCTGGGTTCCAGACAGACCACATCGCTTTAGTCTTCTTGGTCTTTGTATGGGGGGTTCTCTCGGCTCATTTTCACCCTGGCAAAAATCCTTTCCCCATCCATTTACAAAATCAACTCTCTTGTAAATCTTCCCTCAATAACCCCAGAAAGGGTTATCTTCTTCCCTGTGGATTCATGGCACTTTGTATCACTGTTTTTAGTAGATTATTTATCAGATCAATTATCTGTTAATTTATTGTCTCCACTACCAGCATATGAAGGCATATATGAGGCTACTTAACAATGTTTCTGGCAGAAGGAACAGGCCATCAAGGAGAGAGGCGTCTTTCTCTGAAGGGAGGAAGGAACCTCAACTGTGATATGGCCTTGACTAAACTCAAGGGGCTTCCATAGCCTAGACAGCTCATAGCAAGAGTCTCGGGTGATTGCTGACGTTATAAATAAGAGTGCTATTTGTTAAATCAACAACGGGAGTCACTGGGTACATGCTCCCCATGTAGGATCTCTGTCCTTAATGTGTTTTACTATGAAACTTAAAAACAACACTACTAGTCGAACAATACCCTATATCTTGTGTGGTTGTATGAGTGCAGCCTGTTGAAATCCTTGCTTAGTATATACTAAGTTGATCTTCAGTATATGAAGGTAATTGAAAAAGAAACTCCATGAAGGGCAGGATGGGAGAGGGAGTGGGGGAGGGGAGGGCCGCAGGAGGGAGGGAGGTGTGGGGGGGAAGCCACAACAATACAAAAGTTGCACTTTGTAATTTCACATTTATTAAATAAAAAATAACTATATAACTAACAAAAAAGAACTTAATACTTTACCCTTTTAGTATTTTTTATGTTCTTCTTAAAACTATTGGTTGAACTCTGTAGTTAATACACAATTATTCTTAGGTGTCTAAATTTAACTGAAAAGTGATCTCTGTTAAATCAACAACAGGAGTCACTGTGCTCTTACTCCTCATGTAGGATCTCTGTCCTTAATGTGTTGTACATTGTGAATTAATGCTTTAACTAGTACTCAAATAGTATTTTGCACTTTGTGTATCTGTATGGGTGCAAATTGTTGAAATCTTTACTTAATATATGCTAAATTGATCTTCTGTATATAAAGATAATTGAAAATTAATCTTGATGTGAATGGAAGGGGAGAGGGAGTGGGAGAGGGGAGTGTTGTGGGTGGGAGGGAAGTTAATGGGGGGAAGCTATTGTAATCCATAAGCTGTACTTTGGAAATTTATATTCATTAAATAAAATTATAAATAAATAAATAAAAATGCTCCTGTAAAAAAGGACTAGGGAAAAAAATTGAAACCCATGCACAGTTTTTTCACAATATGCAATCTTCATGAATATCTTGAGGATTTCTTTTATTTTTTTTTTTAAGATTTATCTATTTATTTATTGGAAAGTCACAGTGAGAGAGAAAGACAGAGACACAGAGAGATCTCCCATCTGCTGGTTCACTCCCCCAGTGCCTACAACAGCCAGTGCTGGGCCAGGCCACAGGCATAGGCAGGGAGTCCATCTGGGTTTCCTACCTGAGTGTCAGGGAACGTATGTGCGCCATCGTCTGCTGCCTTCCCACGCACATGACCAGGAATGCTCTATCAGAAGCAGAGCAGCCCGGATTTGAATCAGCCCGAGGATATGGGATGCCAGTGTTGCAAGCAGGGGCTTAACCAGCTGTGCCACAAGCCGACAGTGAGAGAGAGAGACAGAGAGAAAGGTCTTCCCTCTGTTGGTTCACCCCCGAAATGGTCACTACAGCCAGTGCGCTGTGCCGATCCGAAGCCAGGAGCCAGGTGCTTCCTCCTAGTCTCCCATGTGGGTGCAGGGCCCAAGAACATGGGCCATCCTCCACTGCACTCCCAGGCAACAGCAGAGAGCTGGACTGGAAGAGGAGCTACTGGGACAGAATCCAGCGCCCCAACTGGGACTAGAACCTGGGGTGCCGGCGCCACAGGCAGAGGATTAGCCTAGTGAGCCGCAGCACCGGCCGGCTCTCCTCTTTTCTTTTTTCTTTAGGATTTACTATGTGCCAAGCACTCTTCTAAGCCCTTCAGGTATGCCAACTCTTTTAAATCTCCATCATAAGCCTTTGAGGTGTTTGAGGTGAATATCATCATTACATTGCTTCCACAAATGAGGAACCTGAGGCACAGACAAGTTGAGTAATCTTCCCAAGAACACACAGCTCGTAAGTGTCAGTCCTTGAACTCGGGTAGTCTGACATTAGTCTGAGCCTTTTGGTAAACCTGTATTTGCTACAGGGACTAGGAGAAGCAATGTATACCATTACACACATAGGAAGAAAGATCATTGTTATTTCTCCAGAGTTTCTCAAGCTTGAATTTTATACTACATATGCTTTGTCTTAAAGAGATTTCACATTTACCCCTGAGAATGGATGAGTTTATTGGTCCAGAGAAAATGCAGCCCGACTGGGAAGGAGAGAACAAGCCAGGAGGCGGAACGCCTGGGGTCTCAACTTCTACTGCTTCATCTAGCTTGCCTCCAGTTTAGACACGGATACCACAGGGCGCACAGGATGTGACGGATGTGACCTAACAGTGCTTTGGGATGGAAATCCTATTAACAAGAAAAACAAGTTCCTTAACAGCAGATGAGGCTCAGGCATTTTTACTTTTGGAGGAATTCAAATAGAGGATTTTTCTACTTCTTTGTAAAAGTGAGGCACCAAATCATTATGAACCAGAGGTATTTAGTTTTCCTCCTGATACTAAATTCATTTCTCAAGTCCCCTCAGTCCAATGTCATCTATTTGATATTTTAAATGACCATGTAATTCTTATATATTTTACAGGTATTCTCTATTTTTATAGTAATTCTTGCTTATGGTAGAGATATAGGAAATTCAGACATTTAAATATATGAAGTTGCATATTATAGACCATCTCAATTTTCAAAGTTCTCTTCTAAAACATTATTTTTAATGGCTATGACACTTGCCAGTAGGGTATACTTTAATTAAATAGGTCCCATTTTCAGTATTTCTATTGATACCAATTGGTTTCCTACTGTAAGTAACGAGACACCTACTGGCTCCCTCATGCTGTGCGAGGGTCCTGTGCTCCTACAGGCAAGGGGCCCTCTGACTACTATGACAGTACCTCCCTGGCAGCTTCCTGGAATGCAGATTCTGGGCCCTAATCTAGGGGTTCTGACACAGTCTGGGAAGGGGCCTGGGCAGGTAGCTCTTTTCAGAAACACTGGTTTTACCTTCCCTGTGAGATCTCTCTCTCTTTCTCTTTCTCTTTCTCTCTCTCTCTCTCTCTCACACACACACACACACACACACACACACACTGGGTTATCGTCTTCATACCACTTCCAAACCTCTACAAAAGGAACTGACTTAAAAGTGTCCGTTTCAAACTGGCCCTGGCAAGTGGAGTCGCTTCTTTTCAATACAGCCATTTTACTAATTTAGGGGACCACACCATCTCTGCACTGCGACTTTGTCACACCCTCACCCCACCCCTACCCCTTCCCCTACCCCCAACTCATTCCACCCCACCACTGATGAAGGCCCCACATAGCTGCCAGGGGCAGGTTTTATCCTGCAGTTCAATCACAGTGCTTCCCTGCTACTCCCAAAGCATCCTTCAGCCAACCACAGGCCCTCTGGTTTGCCTGGCACAGTCCTCCCTCCCTAACCCTACTGGCCTGCTCACCAATGTCACTTCCTCAAAGAGGCCTTCCATGATGCCCTGGTCTAAGTCACATCCTCCTGCCCGAACTCATCTCACTCCCTTTCCTTTTCTTTCATCATCATCTGCAAAGGCAGGGATTATTAGACTGAAATCCACCTCCCAAATTTGACAAGCTCTATGGGATGGGTACCAAGTCTTACTGTCCACCTCTAATGCCTGGCACCAAACTCCGCCCTGAGCAGTGCCAGCGAGGGGCAGTGCTCTAGGTAGTGAAGAACGTGGGCTCTAGGACCAGGAGCTCAGGTTCAAATCCCAGCTCTGCAACTTACCAGCAAGTTGCTTAACTTCTCTGTGCCTCCATTGTTGATCATAACCAAACTACTTTATATAAATTTGCTGTGATGATTGAAAGAGACTATAGAGAAGGATGTAATATAATGGCTGGCATGTAGAATGCACCCAATACAGGAGAGCTTTTGAAAAGTGGACACTCGGTATATTTTCGATAAATAAAACACAACACAACAGTGTTTTAGGTGTCTTTTCCCACCATCCTTCCCCGCTATCAACACACAACCAATCCATCAGCCCACTCAACTTCTCCCTGCAGCCTACCCTTGCAAATAGCTCCACGTCTACCCTGAGAAGTTCACTGAATCCATCCCCCCCTGCGTATTAGTTCCAGCTTTGATCCTTTCATCACATCACTTTGTAAAATATGTGCTCATGTGCCAAGTCACCTCTCTTCCTTCCTTCAAGTATTTCCTGAAACATAACCTCCTCGGAGGAGCCGCCTTTAACTGGAGCTGAACTCATCATTCTGTCCTCTGTTTCCAACAAATAAGTGAAAGGTCATTGTTTGAGGTTCCAGAGCTGTAAATCGTCTCAGCTTTTCACGGGCTGCACAGGTCTGAGCATGCCAGGGCTGGCTAGCCTCCCCTCTGCCTGCCTTGAAGAACGCGAGCCTAGGAGGGCGACGTGTGTGTTTAACTTGCTCTGTGGACATTCAGCACGAGGCCGATCCACATGGAGGCTGAAGAAAGGCCATTTGATGATGATTTACTCACTTTGTCCATGCCAGGAATTGAAACCATGAGCTCTTCAATCTGTTTGCCCCATGTTACAAGACACTTTGATACTGACTTTATTATGGGACTGGTTTTCTGCATCTCTCTCTCTCTCTCTCTCTCTCTCTCTCTCTCTCTCTCTCTCTCTCGTGCACACACATACACACACACACAGGGAGGGAGGGAGGAATGGCATGAATATATCAAATTAATAAAGGGATTTCCACATTGGGAGTTCAAAGACACCTGAAGAAAGCATTTGGCATCACAAGGGACCTCATTGAAAGTCCAGCGGCAAGTACTTGTTGTATTCGGCGCATGTGCCATTACGGAGAACTTACACTCAGAACAAAAAGATTTGTAGCGAAGCATATGACCTTCTTCCCACCACAATGACCATCCCCTAATTAGGCAATGCATCTGATAGTCATTAACAGGAATGAGATAATGAATCACTTTCTCTCTTCTTTGTTAATTTGCTGTAACCAAGCGGCTAATGGATGTCAGAGCTGAGTGATTGCACTGATTATAGTGATTTATAGTTGCAACAAAACAATTTAAAACCATTCTGATTATTCATGTTAAAGATGCTTTATGTTTTGTTTACTAAATGTTTTATGTCCCCGTCTCCCTCACCCTCACTGTAGGACCATCCTCCTCCTACCCTACCACTTTTCACAAAAAGACCCCTTCCTGGAAAACGTGCGGGTTGTAGGCTTTGTGGGATTGGTTTGGCTTTAAACCGAGCCATTTCCCTGTGTTGATGGAGATGCATAAAGTTTACCCACGAGAAACAAAAAGCCTTCGGGGTGGAAAGAAGACTTCAGTGGTGCCTAGTTCAAAAGAAGGCAGAAATAAGAGGAAATAAGGCAAACTTCAAGCCACTTACCTTGGGGCTTCCAGTGCCTCCCTCATCCTCCACAGACACATCAGTAGCCAGGATCTCGGCTTTGATGGCATCCAGAGCCCGCAGAATCCAGCTGTGCTGCCGTCTGATTTGCCTCTGCAGCTCCTTCCACTGACTCGCGATCATCCGCAGCATATCCTTCAGGCCTTCTCCAAAAGGAGGGGAAAGCACAGGTTGTGGACTCGACTGCATCTCTGCCTGCTACCGCTGGCTTTTTTTTTTTTAATTTAGTAAGTGAGGTGGCTATTTCAAACAATGCGCATATTTTTAAATGACCTTTACCATCACCTGCCTTACTAGCGTTTGTCACTCAGAGACTGGCAATTCATGATACAAACCATAAGGGCACAAAAATGAGATCGCCACACAGATGCCTGGTTTGGAAAATGACCTAATCTATTCATGGAAAAAGACACACGTGGGACAAAAATCAACACGTATGAAGTTCCGAACACTTGAGCTCCACATCCCGAGTTACAGGCCCTGGGGTTTTCTGTGTCGAGACTGTATAGTGATCAGAAAGATGGACGGGCATAGGTAAAGTCAGCTCAATGAGAAATACAGGCAACGGGCGGGAATGCAGAGAGCGGTTTCAACAGCAGCACATCCCATCACTGCAGTTGTTTTCTTCTTCAGCTACAGTAACTCAAAGTCAGAGTCTAATTGTGCCTCCTCCTGTCTAACAGACTTCTGCTCTCAGAGTAACCAAATAACAAGACTATTTTTGTTTATACTCTATTCTTCACAAAAACATAAATACTGAGATAAGAATCAGTTGAAAACCAAAAAAAAAAAAAAAAAGAAAGAAAGAAAAGGTCTGCTAGTGCAAAAACCAGCAAAGAACATGCGAAATGTTCATGTGTGTGAATTGGCAGGGAGACCATCAGACATCTCCAGAATGCCTGCATTATATCTGTAATGTTATCTACAAGTACCCTAATGCATATGCATTATAACTATATGCACAATTCTCATTCATTATTGTAATGTTATTTCCAGAGCACCTACATCAAAAAGCATGTCAATATGAAGTTTTCAGGAATGTGATTTCAATTGAAACTCAGGTGAACAGCAAGCCCAAAATAAAATGAACAGACCATTTGGAGGCAGTATTTCATCTGCTAAGTATCACAGCATTGTATGCAGTATATGAAACATTTATAAATCCTGAAGGTCAATCTGATAATGTAAATATTAATAATACATAAGGAAGTGAATATATGCAGTAATTTACAGCAATGCTTCTTCATTCTTAATAGTCTGGAGACATAAAGACTTGCAATATTTCAGGAGGATTTACCTGCTTTGTGGGATGCAATGAGCTCGAGAAGTTGGTGTCCTTCCTCCTCCACAGCTTCCTTGAGAGCACAGTGACTGTCCACGTTCAACTTAAAGCTCTGCAAGGGAAAAATATGAGCATCAAACCCCGGCAAGGCAGTCACATAAAAAATATGCATACAAAATCACCTGCTGCCTTTTTTTTTTTTTAATCAAAAACCACACAGCCCAATTTACCCATAGACAAACTAATTGGTAGTACTAAAAGCTATTGATATTTGGGATCTGGGCTCAAAATGTTCCCATTCGATTAGCAGAGTGCATCTGTTTGGAAACAGCTGACAAATTGAGAAATTCATTAGGCTTTTATGAAGAGTCACATCCCGTAGGCTATACCAAGAGTAGCAGTGTTCTATAAAATACACTGAATTTCTACCAGGCCATATGAGCACTTTTCTTCACTTTTTAGAAATGGTAGTGATAGCACTATTTATGAAGCCATAAAAATTGGCAGCATAAAATATATTAGCCTTATGTGCACATATATAAATCCGTTCATACAGTAGCGCTTCAGTCAGCTCTGTTTCTCAGCCTTCACACAAACCACACAATATGGAAGTCAGTCGGTTTAGGTGCTTCACTAAGGAACCAAATGCTTTTGAAATCCTTGCTTTTTAAGTTTGTTCCTCAAAAAGTGACACTGCTTTACAAATGAATACGTCAAGCACTAAGCACATCAGGGTCATTTTTCTCTCTTGATAGTCATTCAGAAGACAAAAACTGGGGCCGGCATTGTGACAGAGCAGGTTAAGTCTCCACCTGTGAAGCCTGCATCCTGTGTGAGCACTGGTTCAAGGCCTGGCTGCTCTACTTCTGATCCAGCTCTCTACTAATGAGCCTGGGAAATCAGTGGAAGACGGCCCAAGTACTTGGAGCCCTATACCCATATGGGAGACCCAAATGGACTTCCAGTTTCCTTGGCTTCAGCCATTCTGGGGGTGAACCAGTGGGTGGATGGTCTCTAACTCTGCTTTTCAAATAAATAAAGTTTAAAAAAGAAGACAAAAACTGCTATTGTGGTTGAATACCACCTAGGAGCCCTGTCTTCCAGACAGCCTTCTCTGAAGTCTCATGTGCAGTGAGCCACTCCCTTCCCTTTGCTCCTTTAGAATTTATCAGACTGTTCACTGCTGCATTCTATCCCTGGCCACCAAATTGAAGAATTACCAGTTTCACATTTATCTCCATCTCATGTCACATACAAGGTGTTTGATAAATGTTTGCAGGAACAGTGGATATCTGTTGAACTTGATCAATAACATTCTCCGAAGGGGTAGGTTTTAATTTAAATATTTCAAGAAACACATATGGTGTTTCAAAGATATTTTCACCTCTGGAATGCTACAAGGCATTCCAAACACTAGCAGTCTGATGCAGGGTGATCACAGTCATAGTAACCAATACATTGAATCAATGGTTAGTCTTCAAGATGAAAATTCATTCCTTGACTAAGTGGAACAAGCATAGATTTAGAAATACTGCTTGCCAAATTTTAGCTCCACCGTGATAGGGCTCCAAAATATACAGCATGCTTTGCTGTCATTCACTGAGTATTAGTCATATACACTGCACTGTACTTGATATTAAGAATGTTTGATAGAAGTTAGAAATGGTACAGACCCAGTTGGAATGAAATTAGGCATTCGTCCATTCAATTAGAAACCATGTGCTTTGCCTATTATGTTCATCCAGCTAGGTAAAAGAGATTGGGGGGGGGGTCTCTGGAATTATAGGGTTAACTGCACAAGAGCCACAGCTCCAACTGTCACAAGGAGAACAAAATGCAGTGTGAATCATCCCGGACATCCACTGGTGAGGCTGGGCTGGGCTCTCCTTTTCTTAGTGGAGAAAAGGGGTCTTTCTCAGAAGACAAAAACAGAATGATCAAAAGAACATAGAAGGCCAGCGCCGTGGCTCACTAGGCTAATCCTCCGCCTTGCGGCGCCGGTACACCAGGTTCTAGTCCCGGCCGGGGCGCTGGATTCTGTCCCAGTTGCCCCTCTTCCAGGCCAGCTCTCTGCTGTGGCCAGGGAGTGCAGTGGAGGATGGCTCAAGTGCTTGGGCCCTGCACCCCATGGGAGACCAGGAGAAGCACCTGGCTCCTGGCTTTGGATCAGTGCGGTGCGCCGAACACAGCGCGCCGGCCGCGGCGGCCATTGGAGGGTGAACCAATGGCAAAAGGAAGACCTTTCTCTCTGTCTCTCTCTCTCACTGTCCACTTTGCCGGTCAAAAAAAAAAAAAAACCATAGAAAATGAAAGATGCAAATTGGGCTTTGAGGTATGAAGATAAGACGGACCCCAAAATGAAGAATAATTTAATCTGACTCCAGGCATAAAATACAGGAATATATGAAAGAAGGTGGTAAGGGTTGTTCACAATTTCTTGTATTATTCTCTTTCAGCTAATAATAATTTCAGCTAATAATAATAATTAATTAATTAAATAATAATTGATTAAATAAAACAAACTAAAGTAATGCTTCTAATCAACCCAAACAACAAATGAAATTAAAAAATCGAACATTTATTTTTATTTTAGAGGGAGAGGGAGAGAGCAAGAAGGGGAAGAGAGAGAGAGAAAGAAAGAGCTCCCACACTCTGACTCACTCCTTAAATGCCCACAACATCCGGAACTGGACTAGGCTGAAGCCAGGAGCTGGGAACTCAATCCAGGTCTCCTACATGGGTGACATGGATTCAACCCCTCAATTAATCACCTGCTGTTCCCAGAATGTGCATTAGCAGAACTGAACCCAGGTACTCTAACATAAGTTTCCTAACAAGCTTCTCTTAATCACTAAGCCAAATGTCGCCCCAACATTTATTATTTTATAGTCAAAACACGGCTGCTTTTTGTGACTGCTGTAGGCATTCTTAACTCTGAAAGAATGCCACACAGAATGAAGTACATGTGTATTTCAGGACGAAGCGACATGGCAAAGAGAAACACTGGCAGTCAACCTGACGGCACCAACACTTACAAAGAAATCTATTCTAGAAATTTCCTCATACTTGTCAATATAGCCTAGTACTCTATTTGATTCACTGTTTACTCACAACAGACTTGTGTTGAATGGTTGGAAATCATGAGCCTCAAAAGAGGTGCATCAGGCCTTTCCATGTGTCAGAGCAAAAAAGAACCTAAGGACCGTTAAGTAGGCCGGGTAATCTGACAGCGCTGAAACCAGGAGTACAGAACAGATGCAGCTGGAACTGGCTCTGCCTCGAGATGATGTGGAAACATTTGATTAGGAAATTGGAAAATATGAGGTATTCATTATCACGCAAAAAATAATCTGATAAGCTTGCTGCTGTAGAAAAGAATCATTTAACATAACTATTACCTAAATGGGACAATATTGCTTGATTTTCAGGTGCACCCATTACCCATTAATAACATCAACTAAGGAATTCACAATGGGCCTCTGAGAAGGCAGCCAAGCGGGCACATTAACAAAATCGTCAATGAGATGTCTGGCTGCTAAAGGATTCTGTAATAAGCATTCCCCATTTTGTTCCCTGGAGAAGTAAGCTTATACGAAAGGGGTTTAGTCTTTTTTTTTTCTTTCCTTAAATTTGATACTTGAACACATTTCCATTCTTGTGCTACTAACACACGTTGTCAACAGTGCCTGATGGTTCATAATCCCGATGCAACATCCATAGCACTCCCTCAAAATGCAGGGCATTCTCTGGACACCAAATTTATGGCAAGAACATTGCCACAGGCAGATACCATGGTCCTATGTTACCAATCATGTGAAATTCCATAAACATGAACAATCTGGGCCCAGGGAACACCAGATCTTTTTAAAAGCAGTGTGGAACTAAATGACTAGAAGAGAATAACTGCAGAGATGGAAAAATGCAAGGACTAATATAAAGTACTAGATTATCAAAAAGATGACACATCTGGATTTGACCAGTGGGCATTTCCATGACTACAACTGCTGGCATCAGCAGAGATCTGCATGTGTCACTTCTCGGCCAGACCCAAATCCAGATATGCTCACTGATTTTCCGTCATCATAATCAGACTTCACAAAGAAAATAAAATAATACTTCTAACTCTGTTCCAGCTACATTTCTAAGTAGCCCAGTTTGACGGTAGTATGAAGGCCATGTGGACATGAAAAGAATCCAAAGACATGCATGACTTGATGAAAATAATAGGAAGGATGATAACTCATGAGCAACCACCAATATTCACAGATATGGATCCCCTGGTATAGGAAATCTGGGGAAGAGCATAATGAAATTCAATAGTTGGAAATATCTAAAGTGGGTGAGTCTTAGCAGCATCAAGTCACGAACACAGACTTCTAATCACTACATGAAGTACTCTGTTGGGGGCCACTTAGTTCCATGATTCATGTGATGTTTGTGAATAGTCAGAGGCCTAAAATACTTCTTGAGTCTTTCCTGACCTAATTTTAGTTTCTTAAAGGTGCAAATTCATAAAACAAATATTTATTGAGCAGTCTCTGCCAGGCTTATTGAAAAAAAAGTTAACAATACACAATCCTGGTTGTCAAACAATTGATAGTCTATTGGATGAATGAGGTAAGAAAACAAGTAGCTTATACGTCCCAGAAAAGATAAATGTGTAATTAAAGTTTGGTATATAGCACAGAGTGGCGGGGCCGGAAGTAAATTCAATACTGATATGCTTTCCCCAGTGAGATTCAAGTTTTGCTGTGTTTTGTTTTTAATGAAACTGTTATGCTGCATTCCATATGGGTGTGATAAGTGCTAGATAGGTGCTGTGGGGACCCATGCTGGGATCCAGGCTCAGCAGAGCCTAGCGAGGAGTTTGCAGAGAAAGAATTGATTTGTTCACTAGGATAAAGACAGTGTAGCTTGAAGCTGGGATCCATGAGCAGCACAGTGTGACTGGGGTAGGGTGCAAGGGGGCACTGTGGCAGGGGCCGGAGTGAACAGCTGTTGCTAAACAGAAGTTGACCCCCAAACCATGAAAGAGTCATGGGAGAAGATGCCACGGCGATTTGAGAGCATGACTGGTACAGATCCACGATCTGGAAAGTTCTTTCTGGCCAATGCACAGGCTGGAGACAAGGAGGCCATTTAGGAGGCTGCTGTGATAATACAGGCCAGATGTTTCTACATACTTATTTTTCTAATTAAAAAAAGGTATGCTTTTACTTCTAAATGAATGGAAAAAGGAAAAATGGAGAAAATCTCCTGTCTTTTTAAGTTTTTCTCAGTGCGTGAGAGCAGCGTGTGCCAGAATTTAGTTCTCTGGCTGTTCTGATGATAAATACCAGAGGTTATTAGTCAGGAGTCTCCAAATGTGAAAGACATATTGAACTGATGAACTTTTACTCCCACTGTCATTTTAAAGAGATGGTCTATATGCTGATGAATAAGACACTTGATGACACTTTTTCTTCATGCAGAAGATTTTTACTACCCTAAGAAAATGAAGACTTGTCTTTTTACAAGGGCAGGAGGAAGAATGTGTGTTCAGTCAAAAAAGCCGAGGCTTGAAAAGTCACCGCTAGCTGCCTCGGGCCATCTCTGCCTGGGCTCCACCCCAGTTCTCTGTTCTCAGAGGGACTCCAGGAGGAAAGAGCCCCTGCAGCGCCTGGTGGCTTCTCTCCTCTCCACAGTGCCAGCCGCAGAGGATGGTCAGACGTCCTGACACTCCAAATACAAAGTGTATCTTCAAAATGCCATATGCACTGGAAAACTTCCGCAAGCACACATTTCTCTTAGAGCTTCCTAAAAGCTCAATCAGACATTATGTAGCTGCTAAAACGAAGACCATGTGATCACGTGGAAAATAGGACATTAAAAAAAAACAACAAATGAAGCCTCAAAAGTGTCTCTATGATAAAATTATAGGTATGTAAATAAATAACTTCTGTATACGAGAAGAAGACAACTTCAAGGAAACACAACCCAAGGTTCACATCACTCGTGCAGGGCAGCCTGATCTGTCAATACAGAGCAAGGCACGAAACACAAAATGGAGATGATGTTATCTACCTTGCAGGTTGTTGTGAGTAGAGATAATGAGTGCTAAGCACAGAAGCAGTGCCCAGCAAAGAGTAAGTCTTTAAAAAAAAAATCACCAGGGATCTTTAAAATTCATTTTCTCTATTTCCCAATTGTTCTGTGTTGTAGATGGCACTTTGTGACATTTTCAGATGTTATGAAGTCTGTATTTTTGAGTTGCTCTTAATTCCCCAGGGGCACATAACAGGTCTCCTTTGCTTTTGTGTCAACACCCAGTCTAGGCCTACCCACGGGGACACTCACAACAAATGGTGTTATCCCAGACCTGGGAAGGACAAGCCCAGGATGGGAAGCCAACAAACCTGGTCTTCCTTCTGCCTCAAGCATGTGCCCTTGGACATGTCACTTCACTCTTCTGGGCTTCTGTTTCCTTATCTATAAACCAGGCATTGCAAGTTAATATTTTCCAGCCCTTATATTCACAGATTTTTACCTTTCTGATCCAAGAAGTTAAGGATTGGCAGTTTGAGAGAATTTTTATTTCTTTAAACCAGAGAATTTTCAAAGGGAGAAAAATCCCAAAGGCCATCTAACCACTCATCAAGCCCCCGGCAGCTCTGTCCCTCAGTCATCCCAGGCAGATGTGTCCATTCTATTTTTAACCACCTCCAGGGAAGTCTCGTCTAACATTTCATTCTAAGGCCACAACATTTCTTCTAAGGAATGTAAGAGTTCTGTGAAGAGCAGCGTGAGCTTCCCTCTGCTGTGGATTCTTTTGCCAAGTCATCTCTCCAGAGTATGGGCTGGAAATCAGAAGTGTTGTGAGAACACGCCAACAAAGCCCACATGTTCAATCAATCACCCAGCCCGGCCAAGTTATTTCTTTATCCTCACCTCTCCCTACTGACTCGAAACACTGTAGATGCAGGCCCTCATCGTCGTCATCCCTTGCCAGTCATGGCTCTCCCATCCCTCCCTCATTATTTGTTGGGTGCCTAGGAAGGTGCAGGCAGGCACCATCTGAAGTTTGACAGCTCTGGCTATGGATGAGAAGAACATGGGCCTTGCTCTCACAGAGCAGTCTAGGGTGTGCATGAACATGTGTCTGGGGGTGGGGGTAGCAGGGGGAGTGGAGAAAGGTCGAATAAACAGTGAATTGCAGGCCAGCACTGTGACTCACTTGGCTAATCCTCCACCTGCGGCACCAGCACCCTGGGTTCTAGTCCCGGTTGGGGTACTGGATTCTGTCCCACTTGCTCCTCTTCCTGTCCAGCTCTCTGCTGTGGCCAGGGAGTGCAGTGGAGGATGGCCCAAGCGCCTGCATGGGAGACCAGGAGAAGCACCTGGCTCCTGGCTTTGGATTAGCATGGTGCGCTGGCCACAGCAGCCATTGAGGGGGGGGGGGGTGAAGCAACGGAAAAGGAAGACCTGTCTCTCTCTCTCTCTCACTGTCCACTCTGCCTGTCCAAAAGCAAAACAAAACAAAACAAAACAGTGAATTGCAGTCATCACCCACTGTGTAACTTTGGACAACTTTGATGTACTCAGTTTCTTCGTCTGTAAGAAGCGGAAATGTGAGTGCCTACTCTATGGTGACTGTGAGGGTAAGGGGTAAGCAGAACACAGCCAGGCACGCCGTAATCACACAATAACTGTTTTTACCACAAAACAACTATCCACAAACAACTCTGACAAAGATCCTCTTCTTCACCAGCTCCTCCAATGGTCACCAAGGCCATGGAGTAAACAAGGCCTTTAGAAGGCCGTCTGAGATCCTGGCCAAGTCAGCTCCACAGGGCCCATGTGTGCCCTGAACTGCTGCAAGTTTTCAGCTCAACCTGCTTTAAGATCTGTTCTTGCTGGCACCTCTGCCTGGTAAACCCCTGGCTCCTACAGCCCTGCTCCTCCGTGAAACCTCATTTCAGATGTCACCTTCTGTAGCTCGTATTCCTTGACCTCTTCTACCCTGTGCATTCCACTACCCTCAGCAGCCACAGTGCTTGTGCAGAACTCAAACCTCCACTTACTATGGTGCATTAAAATGCTCGATAGATGCATCTGCATCCCACATCTGAGTTCCTTGAAAGTAGAACGGCGCTGTCACTTGTTTTTCTATCTTCAGTGCCACACAATAAACAGATGCTCGGTGGAGGGAACGCATGGAGAGTCACATCAAACCTTTCCATGTAGCTTTCCAACAGCCTGTAGTATTTTGGGAGATATTGATGCACTCATTCTTCACTTGGAAGTGGTTGATAAATGTCCCCAAATTTTACTCAGTGAGCACCATGTAAATGAGCTGTCATGTTCCTTCGCTTACAAAATTACTTGCCAATTACACTTAGATGATCCTGGTGTAATTGCCATGTAAACTGTACCCTGGCTGAGATAGCCCAAATCATCAATTTAACTTTACTCACTCATCATATGGTATTTGCCACATAATTAAATAAGTGGTCAGCCAGTACCACAATTGTGTATTTCCCCAACAAAGTGAAGTGGCTACATTTGTCATCGATTTATTAGTTCTGACAATTTGTAACATACCTCCAGGTGTAACAGAAGCTTGAAACAAGTAAAAGGACACGGTACTGACCAAACTTCTGACCAAACGGTAAGTGTTATAAAAATATTTATTTTACAGAAGAAGAGGAAGAGGAAGAAGTAGCAGAGGGAGCAGCAACTAAGCTATCAGGGCACAAATCCTCATTCTTCCTGAGGGAACTTTCTCTCTGAAATCTTAGGTAATAAAAACACGTATGAGTCTTTAAAAGTGACTTCAGCTCTTCAAACAACTTCAGGTTATCTCAAACAAACAGCTGCATTGTATGAGTGTGTGTGTGTGTGTGTGAGAGAGAGAGAGAGAGAGAGAGAGAGAGAGAGAGAAGAGTTGATGCATTTTACTGAAGTTGACACTCTTTTCTGACAGACTGGCTGGTATCTGTGCAAGAATTAGATAGATGGGAGAGATTCTGAACCTGATGGTGCCTCAGAGTGACAAATTTGCATTCACTTCTCTGGATGCTGCCTCCACACCTGACACACGTAATCACATTGACTTCTCAGCATGGCTACATTAGGCCAAATGGATTCTCAAACAGAGGTTCTCTCTGAAGGGACCATTTGACTTCTAGAACACATTGCTTGGAGGCCCTGACTGAAAAAGAGGTCAATCCTGGCCCAAATCTCTCTCTACCCCCTGAGGTGGAATAATTGATGTGCAGCAGCCCCTACAGATGTGGAGTCACCAGGGTGATGAATGGATATAAGCATATTATTCACACATACACCTCCTAATATACAGGGCCAGTGCAAACACCAGGACTTAAGAATATTATGTGGATTTAGGACAATCCCTGAAGGACTCAGGTTCCATTAAAATTTGTTTGGCAGCCTGGGGCAGATCTATCACAGCTCCCCCATGCTTCACACATTTGAGAAGGGGAACCAAACCACTTTGAAAATAAGTTTAATGAACTTTTGTAATGTCAAGTCATTAACATCCTGTCTAGTCATGCAGCCTTCATATTGTGAAAGAGTAACACTAACCTGTGGAATTCTTTGTAATCTTTCTTGTATCTGAACTAACATTTTTTATTTTCCTTGTGTTTTTTTTTGCCAAAGGGGATGAATTTATCCTGAAAACAGAAGAAAACATTCCTATTTTTTTTCTCTCTATAGATGTTTTTTCCTGTCACAAATATACTAGACAATGCTCAGAAGGCTCTATGACCAAAGTCCATTTTTCTTTGTAAATGGTAGAGGAAATGACCTGTAGACATACTCAGTTACTGTTTGATGCTTTAAGATATTAGTTAGAATTATTTTCTGCCTGTAATGGTTGCGATACTGCTTTTATGGGGGCTCATTCATTTGTTTAGGAGGTATTTTTAGTGCCTATTCTGCACATGCAAGGACAGGTGTCAGAAGAGACACCAGAGACACAAGCTGTCCCTCAGGTAGGTGACAGCCGCAAGAACAGAGTGGAGGGGATGGGAGGAGAGGAGGGAGAACTTCAGTATCTTGAGGACACCTGAGCTGTTCCTTCCACATGTTCTCCATTCTCCATGGAAGATGCACACAACTCTCCCACCACGAAACAAGGCTACTCACATACCACGTGCTTATTTGATCTTCACAGTAACCCTGAATAGATATGACTGGCATTTTTCTGGCTGATATAGAGAGATGACACTATTATCATGGCGTTATTTATGTCAGTTGAATTGTCCCAAGATTTCAAAATTCCATGTAACACAGTGTTCAGGAGGCTCCACATGGGGGTCCACACAGGGAGAGGTGTGGAGGTGAGTACGCCCAATGCCTGTGAGTCCCTCCTGCACACTCAGTGCCCTCCTCCCTCCTGGGCCTGCATGGGCACCTCAGGGCAGGGCCTGTCTAAACAGTTCCTTCAGTGCTTGGTATGCAAACGCCCCATATGGGAAATGCTTAATAAACACAGTGCTTCCCCAGCATTCTGCTTATAAGCAGTCATTACTTCCTAAAAAGAAAAAAAAACAACAAATAACAAATCAGTAAAATGTCTGGGCACCAACAATCTCTTCAAACCAATGAGTACCGCTGGGTTGTAATGGCCCAGCAGTCCCTAAACTGAGTCAGGTAAAAAGTACACTGGCAGGTGCATTGAGCACGGAAAGGACACTTTCTAACTGCGCAGGGGAGAACGTATGCTTCATCTCCTCGATGTACAGAGCTCCTTGTATGAACAAAGGAATGTAGCTCAGGACTTTCCCAGGTCCACAGTGAGCCTCCTGCCCCTCCCCCAGCCCCACACTTCCACCTCCCGACACCCCAGTCTTGTAAATTCCTGGCAGACCTTTCTTCTATCCCTGAGCCCCAGAAGCAAATAACTTAAGGCTGGGAGTTGAGAATTTCCAATTCCCCAAAGAGAAAGAATATTGCTGCTTGCTACTAAGCTCTCGCAGCTCTCCTTGAACTGCTGGGACTCAATGGGGACAAGCAAATGGACTGCAAAGCTCCCGGGAGGCCAGCAGCCCAGCACATGGAGGCTGAGTGAGATGGCAGGCAGGCTGACCTAGCTCACACAGCTCCAGCTTTTGAAGTACCAGCGACTGCTTCACACTGGCTGAGCGGTATGGCTGCATGGCGGCTGCTGCTCTTGTGAAGTCCAGCTTGGTCGACCACAGTTGCCTCAGATCCCAGAGGAGAAAGGTAGGTGGAAGAGGTGGGTGCCAAGAAGTCGGGAAAGGAAAAAGCTGTCAATTTTTAACTTTAAGCAATGAAAAATGGAGAAGTGAAGATTGAAGGATGAGCAAAAGAAAAACAGCAGAAAATATTTTGGAAAATTCTCCTGCATGGCTACAAGCTCTTTAACATGTAAACTGTCTTTTGTAAGATACAAATAAAAGCTATTTAATCAGAAATATGATGTGACATGAAGATCCAAATACAGATGATAAATGCATGCAAATACACACACACACACACACACACACACGGAGAGAATATCATCAGCCAGACACATTATCCATTAAATGATATCTGTTTTTATAAGTACTTAGGGTTGAGACCGGCACTGTGGTATAGCAGGTAAGGCCACCACCTGCAGTGCCAGCATCCCATATGGTCGCGCTGGTTCGAGTCCCGGCTGCTCCACTTCCAATCCAGCTCTCTGCTGTGGCCTGGGAAAGCAGTGGAGGATGGACCAGGTCCTTGGGCCTCTGCACCCACGTGGGAGTCACAGGAAGAAGCTCCTGGCTTGGGATCAGCACAACTCATTGTGGCCAACTGGGGAGTGAACCAGCAGATGGAAGACCTCTCTCTCTCTCTCTCTGCCTTTCCTTCTCTCTCTATGTAACACTGGTTTTCAAATAAATATATAAAATCTTACAAAAAAAAAGTACTTAGGGTAATGACATAAACATTTTCAAATCCTTCATAGGTACCAAAAGGGTAAGCACTGCTTGTAGGATTTGTGCCACCTTGTGGCAGCAACCTGAAATTGCAGGCACCAATCCTAACCTGAACAACCAAGTTCAGGGAGGTGTGCTTTAAAGTGAAATAAGCCAGACGCACAATGAGAAATACCAAATGTTTTCCCCTGTATATGGAAATCTGATCACTGTAATTGTTGCAGGATGGGAGGGGGCATGAAGAGGGAGGTTAGGCACCAAATCAGAATGAGACAGAAGGTCCAAGTTCCTAGCATTACACAGCATAGTGGGGTGACCACAGTTCACAATAACCCATTATATATTTTCCAAGCAAATAGAGGAGAAGAGCTCCAAGGCTCTAATCATAACATAATGACAAAGAGGGGGAAATGTTAATTACCCTGATTTGATCAGTACACACTGCATACACATATTGAAATGTCACATCATACCCCATAAATATGTATGATGACCATTAATTAAAAGAAGTGTACCCCTATGACTCAAAACTCATATATGAACAAAAATGGACCCAAAACACATACACAAACACAGACCCTACTCACTTTTTAGGACCTGGAGCAAAAGCTGTCTCTCAAGTGCAACAGACTCTCATTACATGGAATCGTTGAGTTGCTGCTATAGACAGACATGAATGCAGCAAGGAGGAGATGATCAACTACTATTAAAACAATCTGAATGTTCCTTGAGTGTAATTTGCAAATGCATAAATAAGGAGGCAGCTTAAACGCCCATCACGATGGGAATGATGAAATAAACTCTGGCACAGCCAGACAACAACGTATTAAAGAGCCGCTAAAATGGGCAGTAGATCTTTGTATACTAACAGCAGGACATCTGCAATATGTTTAAATTTAAAAAGCAAGATGTTCTACGGGAGGTACAACATGAACTTGGAGATCCTTACAATGTATGCATTTTTACATGAAAAGATTCAACAGACTACAGAACAAGCTGTTTACTTTGTCACACAGGGGAGGGCAGGCTTCTTTTAATTGTTATGCTGCTTTAAATGGTTTGAATTTTTCCAGTGAGTGCAATTTAATGGTTTTAACAGGAGTCCCATCATTACAGTAGATCTGTGAAAGACTGACATGCCCCTGCTACACACTGGGCTCCTGGGCCAGCTGCCCCTTCTTTCCGGGTGACTACAGCTCGTGGTGTTCACCTGACCTGGTTACACACCCCACAGTGGCCCTGGAGCCTCAGCCCCAGTCCATACACAGAGAAGCTCTTAGCACCTTCCACACTCTGCTACATTCAAGCCCAGCTCAGAATTCTGTCCGCTGGAGAGCAGTGAGCCTTCCTGTCCTACTCTTGAGGACATCACTAGCCTTCAGGGAGGACAGGGCAGACAAAACAGATGTTGGTTATGAGTGAGTCTCAAAACACACCGCTGGCATGTCACTGTAATCTGTCCCTCTTTCTCGGATCCATCCCCTCCTTCTTCATTCTTACCTACGGGCAACCAACCCTGACCATACTGTCACCATTTCTCTTGTTGCTCAGACATCCTTTCATCCACGCATTCAACTATAGCATCTTAACCCTGTCCCTTGCATGGCTAAGTAAGCAAACTCCTCAGACCACACTGGTCTTTCTAGGAAGAAACCCAAAAGTGTTTTCACAAGAGGGAGGGACTATCTGGCCCTCCAAGTCTGCCTAACTCTGGATTCCTCAAACTGTTAAGGCTTCCATGTTTCCATGTTTTGCTCCCCCTTTTTTGGCAACAGAATCTACAGAACAGTTTTAAATAATTTTTTTATTCACATCACAGACAAGGAACTAATTCCCTTAATACATAAACTTATATACCCAGAAGTAAAAGACCATTCAACAGTCAGAAAAATAGGGTGAAAGTATAGGCAGAGAGTTTCAAACAAGAAATGAAACTGACCCCTAAAACTACACCAAGACACTAAGGTCCACTTAAAATACAAGAAATTCAGACCAAGCCACAGGAAGATGCTGCTTGTGTCAGAGGATGAAGTCCAGTCGATGTGGTAAGATCCTCTGACAGCAAGAATGTGAAGGAATACACACCCTCATGCATGGCTGGACAGAAGTGGAGACAATCTCTATTAAGGACAATCCAATACTAAGTTTGACAATGCATGCACTTTAGGTGTGCATAACCTCTGACTCAGAAATTCCTCATGTAAAGCATTTCTTTTAAGGATATACAATGTGATAGGAAGAATTTTCATGGATAATCACTGAAGCACCATTTGTAATAGAAAAAAACTGCCAACTACCTAAATTTCCATCATAAGGGACTGGTTCAATAAATTATGTCATAGTCATAAAGGGAACACTCTCCAGCTACTCAAAATGATGAAGCTGTTCAATATTTACTAATTTTGAGTCAATGCTAACACGCACTAAGGGAAGATGAGTAGATACGATGCAAGTTTTAAATGCCTGGAATAACCCTTAAATGATATAAAGGAACAGTTGCCACAAGGGAGAAGAAATGGTAACTGAAGCAGAATAAGTGGAAGAAAGACTTACTTTTGCCTTTTTAAGGCTTTCCTTTATTTACTCTTATGAATTTTGTGCCGAAAAACCTAGTCAAAAACACATCCTAAGAATTGGTAATGCCTTGCTTGTACCAGTATATCCTTCAAATACTACACTCAATCCATTTTCCATTGTGCCTAGAGTTATTCTTTTATCTGATCCATGAATCTCATCCAGTAAGTCCGTGCCAGGCTGACCCTCATCTCATCTGATTTATGGTTTTGTTTTAAAACAAAACCAAACTTGCAATGAGTCTCTACTACCTGCAGAGAAAAGTTCAGTCTGTAAAAAGACACTCAAATCTCCTGCACTGCCTCACCCCAGCCTGGTCTCAATCCACCCGGGGGCTCCCCACCCCTTTCACCTAGCCAATAAAGTTTCTTTCCTCTCTTTTCCTCACCTCTTTACCCAACAAGTTTACACACAACTTTTGGAGCCTACCTCAAATTACCTGAGACCTTCCTCTCTTCTGGAAGAACTGAGACAAGCTTTCTCTGTACCTCCCAAAGTATGTTGCTTATCCCACCATTTGATCATTTACTGATCAAAATTAGTATTCACTTATGGGTCTACAGATAACTACATATAATCTGTGGCCACCTTCCTTAGATTGAAAACTTCATGAAAGAAACAAGCCATGTTCATTCATCATGTGCTCCCAGCATCTATGTAACTGCCAGCACTCACAGGTGCTTAATGTAGATGGACTTGAAGACACAGTTATCACTTTACTCCATGTTTCTCATTTTATCACATTGAAATAGGAAAGGTGGTTTCCCCATGGCTATTTCAATGTGGTTGGTTAACGCTTGCCCAACGTAACAGGGTGATGTCTATGTAAATTTATTTCCCAAGTTTAAGTTGGGACCTCATGGTTCTTTTTCCTGAATTTCACACAGCAGTCTGGTGTTGGTTTGTCTTCCCTACTGGATATTCTCATTGGCTATAGCTAGAATAATTTCTGATTTGTTTTCCCGGGGTTGAGTGCACATGATGGGGTGCCCATCTGGTGAGTTAGGCATGCATACAAATGTCTCAGTAGGTTGGAGCAATATTTTAGGAGCAAATGTGTTTAGATGTGAAATTAAGTTTCTAGAAGGGGAAGTTGTTCACTTGCTCAGCTACTTTACTCTTCAGCATCTAAGCCCTGAAGATAACATAAAATTTTTAAAGGGAAAAAAAATCTAGTAATTTGCCAAGAACAATTTATGGTAGTTATTTACAATGCTTCTCTTTATTATGCTTTTACTCAATGCAGTGTTTGGTTTCTTTAGCTTGTAAAAAAATCTTGGTAGGAGAAATGGCTTAAATGTCCATCAACAGGTGAATGGAACAAATTGTGGTATATCCATATAATGGAATACTACTCGGCAAGCAAAAAGGAGGAATAACTGATACATGCAACAGCATGTCTTACCTCAAAATAAGTATGCTGATATAAACCAGACCTCCCCCCACCAAAAAATCCAATTATATATGGTTTGATTCCATTTACATAAAATTCTAGAAAGTATGAACAGATAAATCTAATAGTGACATAAAGCATGTCCACTGACTGCTCAGGGTTGGAGGAGGAACTGAAGAGGGGCCCAGTTTCTTTAAGAAGATTGGGGGTCATGGACATGTTCATTATCTTGATTTTATTGAGAGTTTCATCCATGTGTATGTCCATTGTCAAAACTTCTAAAATTGAATGCTTTAAAATATGCAATTTAATGTATATCAATTATATCTCAATAAAGCTGTTTTAAAATAAACTGTCAGAAAGAAGACAGAGGTAATGGATGAGACAGAGAGAAGGGAGTCTGTTCTGGAGCTATCTTGACAATGCTATTTTAAAAGTGGTTTTCAAGGAAAGGGAATGTTCAATATATACAATACTTGCGAAACACCTCTCCAAAATGACATTTTCCCGAAAATGTCCTTTTCTAAGAAGATAAGATGGTGGTTTTGAAATGAGCAGCCAAGTTGCAAGCACATGATTAATTATCATGGAAAATCATTGATGTATCATCACAATTCCACAGTATTTCTTACAGTGAAAATACAGCTCATGAAGGTAATATAAAACTTTGATTTCTGTGGTAAAAACCCTTGGTTTCCACCTTGGAAAATAACTGAGTTAAGTACTAAAATACAAGCATACAACATTTGTTATTCTTTTAACATTTGTTTTTCTTTACAGTAAATTCCAGAGGGTTCTAGGTATTCTAACACATTATTAAACCACAGGAGACCAGCCCCCAGGGGCCTGTACCTTTGTTCATTTCACGTAAAATGATCATTCCTATACAAATGTGTAAAGAACCTGGGTAGCTATCTCTACCGCTAGATGATCTTGTGAACATCACTTGCCCACTCATTAACCAGCAGTAATGATTTATATAGGGTGAACCGCGGAAGGTGGATCCCTAGGCTTAGTCATATTTTTTATTTTATGGGAAGGCAGGCAGGCTTTCTTTTTTACTTCATTTTTGAGAAGAGTAATTTAATATTAGTTCAGCATAACAGTAGGGAAATATGATATAAAATACAAATGAGAGTATTGGTTCAGGAGGACAAGACCAATATTTGAGACAGAAAGTCTGAGTTTATTTGAAAGCTGCCTGAGCCACAGACTCCATCTGGAGTAACAGACATGATGGACAACATAACAGTAACGCTTACGGACTGTCCTTAAGTACCATCAGCAATCTCTACACACTAGGTTTTCAACAACTGCTAAACATTCTTATCCATAATTTCAGGAGTGAAATTTGAGATGTGACTTACACCTAGTGAATAAGCTTGGAGAATCATAGCCCCTCACTATTTGCAAAGCAAAGATAAAGAAGAGGTGCTTAGGGTATCTCTACTCCAACCAATATAATCAGATAAGACCAGGGAGAAAATGCATTGAGGAATCTCTAGGCGGAATCAGGGCTACTCCCTGAGACAACTACCTTGAGAAGGCACACACCCCTGTGCCGTGGGTGGCTGCACTGGAGACCCAGAGCCAAGTGGATACTGATTCCCTCATTTGGGGGAAGAATGTCACAAGGCAGGTAGGGATACCTGCAATTCAGCATGGCCACCTGAAAGAGTTTCACAATGTTTAAGGCTACACAGGAAACAGCAGTTACCAGCTGTGTGCGGCAAACTACAGTGAAATATAAGGGAACTAAAAAATTCATTTCCTCAGTTGCACTGGCCACATTTCAAGTGCAAATAGGCGCAAGGCCTTAATAGCATCCCATGGGAGATGGTGCAATATAGAACATTCCATCACCACAGGAAGTTCCAGTGGATAGTGTTGGGCTAGAAGGAGATGGAGGCTGACACACGACTGACAAATAAGGAATTCTGCAATACGGGATTTGAGAATGGGAGGGCATGCTGGCCACAGAGGAGCTGCATCACTCACCTCCCAAAGAGGAGAGAGACCTTGGTTCCTGCTCCCCCCGCCTGGCTGTCCATAAATAACCTAGGGTTCAAGTGCTCTTTATGCCCCCATGCCCTGTGGGACCTCAAAGGCCAAATGTGTGTTTTCCATAAAATATTAAGTCAAGAAAATTAAGACAGCACACTTAATGTGAAATAAAGTTCATATACTCCTGTTTAAACACAGATTAGAATTTCTGTCAGAACAATGCCAGTGAAAAGTTGACATTCTAATTAATACAATTTACATTATAAAGCACTGAATATCTTTATCTTGCTATTATAAAATGTCCTCTTTAAAAAAAAAAAAAAAGAGAGAGAGACTCTACTCAACAGGGATTTGAGTACTAAGGGCAGTATTTAAAAATCCCTGTACAAGCGAGGGGGTTAGGGTCACTAGCACTTTACACACCATCAGCCTCAAAAACTAAAAAATGCCCGTAAAGAGGGAAGCAACACCCCCATCCTCGGGCACATGGTTTCATCATTCTTTAGCTTCCACGGGCAGCAAGAAGATTCAGAAGCATTTTTGTTTTGTTTTGATTTGTGGTTTTTTTTTTTTTTTTGCAATGGTATAAAACAAGCTGCAAAACACAGACACGCAAGAATTAAAACATTTCCTCTCTCCTTTCTTCTCTCCTCTCCATCTCTCCCTTGTCTCTCACTTAAGATCACAGAGAACACTTGTGAACTGCCATATATGTAGGACTCCCATTCGATGTTTACTCAATCCAAATTCTGAGAGTGTAAGAGGGGCAGAAAATCAACCCCACAGTTGGGTACCCAAGAATTCATGTTCATTGCCTTTGTCAATTTGACGCTATCGGTGGAAGGAATAAAGATGAGATCCTTAAAACCTGCATTTTCATTTCCTACGACAACGTGCTTTTGCTTCATGCTTTATCACACTCCAGCACTTGGTTCCCACCCCTTCATAATTGATATAGGCCATTCCAAGCATTCAGTAAAAACCTCATGAGGTTCATCAAATGTCCCTCAGTCTATAATTCTTGCTTCTAACATATTCAGAAGCATATTCATCCAAGTGTTTTCCACTTCCCCTCCACAGCTTTCACTGTGCACGGGGATGAGTGTAATGACAGTTGTATTAATTATCTGCTGAAAAACCCACATAGCAGCAAAAATGATGGAGATCATCGTTTTAAATATTTTATTAAAATAACCCACTGTAGAAGAGATAAAGTAGACCCTCTTGATAATGAGAGGTTCATTAATTTTACAAGAATTCTAGAAAGCTTAGAATGGTCATCAAAATGGTCTCTCTTTTATTTATTATTTTTAAGAAGAGGAAAACCTTCAAGTGTTGCTTTAGAGAGCAAAGGTCTAATAAAATTTCCTGAGGTATTTTTACAAATCCTTTCGGGAAAAGCTTTGAAAAAATAGCTTAAAATAAGAAGGATTTAGATTTTATAGAAAACTTGAAATGCCTGTAAATTTCAGCTTCATCATTTACCAGTAAAAACTCCCTTTCACTAGTGTATGACTTTTGATAAATAAAATTGGTATTCTCCATAGAGAAACAAGCAGCGTGGTCAAATCCTCCAATTACTGGTAGCAAAAGCTGAACAATCTTGCCTACCAAGTGCGTCTCCAGGTACAGTTTAAGGCCGTCGGTCTCTGCTTTAGGGGGAGTCCAATTCTCAGTGGTTTCCATGGCTTCGTGTAACCACTGGATGAATTCATCTAGTTTGTTGACAAACCCCTTGTGAGAGAAAAGAGAAGGGGAGAAAACAAGAGGAAAGGCATGTTAGTTGGCTATTTTTTGAAAAGGCAATCTTAAGAATTCTCAGCGTCACCCATGATGAACTGAACACCACTGCACTCCCAACCCAGTCTGATCTTTGCTGCGATGGGATGTCCTGACCCGGAAATCTATCAACCTGGGAAAGGCACTGTTAACAACTCTTAGGAATTCTTTGCTGAGAACTTTGGTTCAGACTGCAAGGTGTCACTATATGCACGTGACCTCAAAACAGCAAAATGTTTCCGGTATCTGACAAACTTCTCCTTGCCAAAAATTCAGGTGGGATATGCTAGGAACACTCACTGGCTCTGGGAGATACAAGCCTTCCTGCCAAGATGGTGTTCTTAACTGTGAAGCCTATAAAGCTGAGTTGCCTTAGTTGGACTGGAATCACATTCTGAAATCACACAACTGGTTAAAGATCCTTGGATGGGCCCTACAGGCAGCCCAAGTGTCTGTCACTAAGCCTCGGTGCTAAGCAAGCAAGAGTAGATGAGTGGGATTCATGAACAAACGTAAACACCTCACTCCGGGTATGTCCAGACATAAAGAAATATCCTTGGCTAGGAAGCACAAATCACAATAATCTCTCAATTTTTCAAATAGTGGTTATAAAATTTTATTGGCCATTTAAAAGAACACATCTGTAGAAACGGAAAATATCTTGAAAAAAACTGAAAGCCCAGCTACAGACCAAAGCAAAGGAAATGGGGCCGGGCTCCGATTTTCATGTCTGGGTAAACAGCACCACCTGGAGGTCATAAGGAGCAAAGGCAGCTTTTTACATGAGTATTTACAGAGTTGAGGCTATTTCCCTGTTAAACTTAACCCATTTGTCAGATTTTTCCTTTTGATTAATTTTGATTAAACTTTGTAATGCCTAACACAATATATCCTGGGACTTCACTGAGAACAAGTGAGACTTCGTTTTCTTTATCGCACTTCTCAGAAGCTAAGCTTTGTTATTAAGATTTCTTCTAGACAATATTTTAAGGTTTATAACCATTTATTCAAGCAACTGCATTTGCCTCAAGTAAATTCTTAGAAAAAGAGAAAACAGAATTGGGGAGGGTGGCAAAGTAGGCAAGTGCTACTCGGAAACACACTCTTGTCTATTAAATGGGGAGAGGCTGAGTTTTGGATCCAGAGGCCCACACTCAGACCAGACTACCCCACCAAGCTCTGGTGTGTTGCCAGCCTCCACGGAGCTCAGTGTGTCAGCCCGTGTGGGGGTGCATCATATGGTTTCCCATGTTTATAACTGGCACCCAAAGCTCTCCTGTCCAATTAGCTCTACTATGCCAAGTCTCAGGACAATCACCCCCAGGGATACACATCACAACTAGATTTCACAAATGCAAGACTTGCCATTTAGCATCCTTCTGAAAGTCCATCATAACCCTGGAGTTTGGGCAAAGCCAACAAGAAATGCCATCACAGAGACATCTTAATGGGGAACTGAAACCTACAGCTGAACTGGGACTAGGAGGTAGGTTAATGCACTTCAAATCCTAGTCTCCAACCCTACACTGATGATACCACCAAGGCTTCCTTTAGTCCTCGCCTTCACCCAGGTGAGCTGAGAAGCTGTCCAGGGGAGAAGGTTGCCTGCGTTTCAAACAATCTACTCCCTTACTGAGCACATTTAAGGAGGGTCAATCCAAATCAATTGTTTTTCTCATTTTCTCACGTTGCAATCTTCTCCTAAATGACAGGAATTCTGCCAAATAGTTCATTGTGCCCCTTAGCATACATTTAGGGTGGCAGTTTCTCAGTGTTTCTCCTGTCCTGCACTTCCATAAATGTGAGACTTGTTCTGCTATTCATTTACTCCCAAGTCCTTGACTTGATGCAGAAGTCACTCCTCTTTAAGCTCAGTTTCTCAGCAGAGCCTCCACCCAGTCCTAACAGCCGTTCCCCAAATCACCCTTCTGGACATGCTAGCTAAGGCTCAGAGTGTTTCAAAAGCTCATCCACGACTTGATGTTCCCCATAAATTCCTTCAGATGTGCCCAGAACATCTACTTATGAGCAGAAGCAAGGGCAGGGTTTGTTAGATACTTTTGTAATTACGCTTTGTGAAGGATCAAGCAACACTTGGTTGAACACTGCCTATCATCTACATAGGCTAGTCAGAAAAACAGAGTCTAAGTGGCTGATAGGTAATGAAACAAAAGGGGCATTTTATAGTAATTCTAGTATCAAGTATGAGTGTTTGCCATTGAGTTTGGACTTGGGTTGTTATATACGTATATATGCATTGAGGAGAAAATTAAATCAGGTAAGAAATTATTTTGGAACTGATTATATCCAAAAGGACAAAGAGGAAATAAATATAGCCAACAAATGAAGCAATATGTGTGTATAAGAATGCATGGGTACCTCATCCCGGTCTCAGCCAAGTGGTAATAAACAGCATGTGTCTGATTTCCCAACAGAACCACTATTACATTGTTAGCTGGACCCTTGTGTCCTGGGTGAACCTTTCTAGATGACTCTGTGTAGCCCAGCCAAACAACAATAACAAAAATAAAGTCTGATATGAAGGGGAAAGGGTTTTCAGATTTCTCTGACTTTATTCTGAATTATATTGCCTATCCTAAGCAATTATTCACTTGTTGCATATTTTTCTCCTTTCTTGCTAAAATAAAAAAAAACTTTTATCAATCACAACGAAAACCTGAAAAGTCCCAGGGTTCCTAAATTTTGATTAAAAAAAATCTAAGAATCCTTCCTTCTTAGAGATATCTTAGCTTCCCACCTCCTCTCCTGCTTCTATGCGCAACTTCAAGAATATAAACAGAAACCACCAAAAATGTAAAACTGGAGTCCATCCAATTCTTGATACCTTTGTCACCTGCTATTTCTCAGCTTCTCTCAGCTCCCTTGTCTGTGTATGCTCACCAGTGCTTCGTGTACAGTGCACTGCATACCATCCCCATATCATGAGACGCTCTCCTTAGAAAGATTAAGAAAGGGCCACTCAACACACCAACAACATGGATGTCCAGGAGTATTTGGACACACACAACAAACAGCTGCTGTTCATTTTCACAGACTCTGCTGGGGTCTTTGTGATGTGAGTGAGGAGAATGAGGCTGACACAAGGAATAATAGGGAAACAGAAAAAATATAAAACACAATTCTCCTGAATTGCAGGTCCGATTTTAGTACAACAAATATTGACCATTCATTCAATAATTATGTGTCAAATAGCTACTAAGTCAAGGCACATTGAACATTGCTGGATGTTGCTGGGAATACAAAGAAAAGTATCAAGACAAAGGTTTCAGTAACAGATAAAGTGCACCTAAACACTCACCTGCTGAATTCAAATAATTTTCATTGTTAAAAAAAAAAAAAAAGAACTTTACAATAATGGGGTAGGTGTTGTGGTGAAGCAGGCTGGGATACCACTTTGGGATGAGCCAGATCTGGATTTTTACAGGCATTTGGGGAGCATACAAGTAGATGGAAGCTTGCTCTCTGCCTTTCAAATAAATAAATAAATAAATCTTTAAATACAGAATTTTATAACAAAAGGTTGGGACACACTCCCAGAGCTTGTAAAATGTATTCAGGCTGTATCAGACTTCTGTCTGTATTCAAATTCATTCCTATTATTCATAGAGACCTATCTATGTGTGTTTCTCTAACATGCAGACTTCATTCTTACCCAGAGGGTCAAAGGTAACTACAAAAATCAGATTTTCTCCATATACCCAATGCCATCAATGTATTACATGGAAAGCACATTCAATGCACATTTGACACACCTACATGGGCTGAATCCCATACCACTGAAGGCCATCTGGGAGCTGTCACTGTTTAACTCCTGCAAGTCCAATCGGTTCAGTCTCTTTCCTGCCATGCACCACCAATTTCCTTCTTGTCCCTTTCTGATACTTCTTCCACTACATTTCCCTGCCTCTCTGCCTCCCTGCCAATCCATCCCAGGGCATGAGGTGGACGACCCAGTGTACGTGGTGGACGACCCAGTCCACAAGCCCCAGGCCTCCATGCCTCTTCTCGAGGCCTGGGTCCCCCTTGCCACCTCCATACTTGCTACAGGTTCTAAAGCCTGAAACTCTCTATTGGAGCCATGCAAAGATTCGACCTCCAGAAGAGACCCCAGTCACCAATCCTGGGAGAAAAGGGAATAGTGGGTGGCCACGCAATCACAGTCAGCACATCCCTCCCACTTGTAAATCATTTTCATACTGGAAGTTCCCTCAGGAGGTCAGTTTTCTTTACAAGAGTTCTTTATTTATTTGAAAGGCAGAGCTACAGAGAGGCAGAGGCAGAGAGGTCTTCCATCTGCTGTTTCACTCCCCAAATGGCCACAATGGCCAGAGCTGTGCCGATCTGAAGCCAGGAGCTCCTTCTGGGTCTCCCACGCAAGTGCAGGGGCCCAAAGACTTGGGCCATCTTCTGCTGCTTTCCCAGGCCATGGTAGGGAGCAGGATCAGAAGTGGACCAGCCGGGTCTTGAATTGGCACCCATAAGGGATGCCGGCACTGCAAGAGGCAGCTTCTCCCACTACAGCACACCACCACTCCTCGGAAGTATGTTTTCAAAAACTTATGTTTAAACTTTCTTAAGCATTACTCTCTTTCAAGACCAAGAAGCGTGATGAAAGTGCATGCAAACATACACTTACTGGTGTGTGAAATCATTTGCTAAAGCCCTCAGCTGCCTAACACACATTTGAAGACTTGTATTCATAGGGAACACTTACAGCCAAGTCTTACACTCTGATGATAAGTCAACAATATTCATTCTTTCTTTTTTCCTACCTATTTGTCTCCTACAAGCAGCCTTATTTGGTCTGAAATGAACTGTAGGAGTGATGACCTGTGTGTTCTGATAAAGGTGCCAGGCCTAACCTGGACAAAAACAAGGGCTTCCTTGTACCCCACGTGGAGCTTGGCAACTGCCACACAGTAGAAAACAAGACATGGTCTCTGTCCCACAGACCTGAAAGTATAGAGGTAATTTTTTAAGGGCTTTGCAGGACTTTCAGACCAAAATAAAACTGAGAGCACCTGGACTGAGATGGCAGAGCAGAAGCATTTATCAAGAATTAGACACGACGTGGTGCTGATGACGGCCATTTTGCAGATGAAGAATCTGAGGATCAGAGAAGGTGAGCTCTCCCAGGGGCAGAGTTGAAATTCGGGCCTGGATCTCTCCACAGTCTGTTCCTTCTACAGTGTCACATTGCTAGACAGAAGCAATGCTTCTTCTGAGACACGCACGGTCAGACCTGGTGGAGGACAAGTAACGTCCTCTCCTAGCCCCAGTCCTGCCAGCAAGATACAGTTCCCCAAGTTCTCCATCCTCTGCCTTTACATTTGCAAAATCCTGCTATTTTGTAAGAGAGCTTGATGAAACTAAATGCTTAAAAAGAAGTAGATGCTTTAAAAAAAAAAAAAAGGAAGCAAAGATCACTGTAAAGTTCATTTCAAACTTGCAGAAAATTTAAGGGAGTTACATGCTTGAATGAGCCCATTCTACCAGTGTCTTCATTAAAGATGCGTTAAACTCAGTTTAATCAGAGAGGACATGGCCCTTGGGCCTCAGGACCAAGGAGGCAGCTCAGCCACCTACTTGATCTGCTCATTTCCTTTTGGAATTTGCTATTTGGATGTGAATGAAAAGTGTGATTCGTCCCCAGAAGAAGTCATGTTTCCCAGCGCACAGAGAGATCAGGAGTGGTATCTGATCAAGTCGCAGCAGATGATGAAGGGCAACAAGAAGTGAAGCATTCTCACCATATTCAGGAACTGGTCAGCCCCCCCCCCCCCGCCCCCCCCCCCCCTGCCACTGACTCTTTTACACTATTAAAAAGTGTTTACCTCCAAGGCTAACAGATTCAGGGAATGCGCTCAGCTGGACAACTCCAGCTGAGACAGGAAGTAGCCCTCCTACAGCACTCACTATATGGGAGGGTCTGTTCTAGGTTATTGTATCCACGACAGTCATTTAAGTCACATTAGACCCTGTGAGGTGGACAGACATAAGAGTGAAGCCCAGCAGATACAGAGACCTGTTCAACACGCTGTGGCTGGAAGGTCATGGGGCCCCGCTGGCGCAGCAGGCAGTGGGGATCCTGACAGGCCAGCTGATCTAACAGCTTGTCTATGTCCCTGGCAGAAACCAGAAGCTGAAAAAATGAGGATTGACTGTGGGGAACAAGGGAGGATATATTAAAAGAGAAAAAGGAGGGGAAAATGCCCATCTTGAACCAGCATGGATAATGTTAAGAAAACATTCCTAAAGTAGACAAAATTGCATTTTGATTCCATATAGAAACTCAATGAGCTACTTAATGTCCCTCCACTTCAATTTCTTCATCTAAAAAATAGGGACAATAACATTTATCTCGGGGTTATGTGAGACTATAACAGAAAATATATTTTACAGCCTGTTATAAAACCATGACTTGATAAGTGATTTTAAAAATCGTTCCTAATCAATAAGCTTCAATTTGATCTTTAATCTCATCCTTTAAAAAAAATGTTGATTATGGGCCAGCGCTGTGGTGCAGCGGGTTAAAGCTCCAGCCTACAGCGCCAGCATCCCATATGGGTGCCGGTTCGAGTCCCAGCTTCACTTAGGATCCAGCTCTCTGCTATGGCCTGGGGAAAGTGCTGAGGCCCCTGCACCCAAGAAGAATCTCCTGGCTCCTGGCTTCAAAACAGCTCAGCTCTGGCCATTGTGGTCATCTGGGGAGTAAACTAGTGTATGGAAGACCTCTCTCTCTCTACCTCTCTCTGTATTCTCTTTCAAATAGATAAATCTTTTAAAAAACTTTTTTTAAATGTTGATTATTCACTAAGCACTGTGCTAGGTGCTACAGGGGAGATGGGTGGGGAAATTTCCCACACAGGCACAAAGGTGTGGCAGCAATTGCCTTGAGCATTCAGAAGAGGGAGCCCTAGCTTCTGCCTCACAAGATCTCTGAGGCAGTGTGGGTGAGGCAGAATTTGCATCTGCGTGTTAATGAGGATTTCACCATCTCCCTCCTCCACTGGTGGATCTGGACAGCACCATATTTCTCTGTTAATAACCACAAGTTTAAGAAGAATATGACTTAACTGTTCAGAAAACAGGCCATATTCTTTAGAGAAAGTTTACATATTAGCAATAGGACTACCAAGGAGTAACAGCTAAAGGACTTGACAATTTACTTACTCACAGTACAGCTTTATTTAGACTCTGAAAACCAGCAAAATGAGAACTCCATTTAGACGCAAAATTATGCATTGAGATTTTACATGCATATGAGGAGTATTCAAAAAGTTAATAGAAATATATATTATGAAAAAACTATGCATGAATTTCATGTTTTGTTGTACCAAAATACATTTATAATTCCATTTTCTATGAGCTTTTTGAAGCATACTTATCAACATATACATTTGATCTCCCATCCTTGTGAATAATTTTTAGTTCCTATATGATTTAGATTTTATATTTACATATATATATTATATAGGATTTAGATTTAGATTCCTACATGAATTTAGATTTCTATACAATAGGACTCACCTATGCAATTTACCTTTCCCAACCATCTATCTATGTACTTAACATGTAGCAAGACCCAGTTCAAGATACAGCACGTAGTGTCAAGACTGCTGCTGTAGATTCTAGAACTTCACTCATTTACCCACATTCCCACCTACAAAATCCAACTTAGTACAGGCAACTGGCAGAAGAGATGGTCTGTGATTCAAGAACAAAGACTGAAGTGAAAGTTAAGTGATTCGGGCAGTGCTAATTCTGATGTCACACACACACAAAACCCAGGTAGGGAAATGTCATATGAAATATTTAGCTTATTTTCTAAAGGCTGAATAGGATGTTTTAGAATATTTATTCCTGATAGAACTGTCCCAGAGTAGAGGCAAATGGTTATCACTAGAAAAGAGAGCAAAAACAATCAAACAGAAAACATAAAATTTCCAGTTGGGAAGTTCTGTTCTGAGTCAGTATCATGTAGAAGAGATGAACTGAGCTGAAATCATGATTTCTTCAAATACCATTGACAGTGGTTTCAACTGGGCCAACAAGAGCCCAGAAAGATCTCTGACTCACCATGGGAAAAGGTCCTCCAATAAATCTAGAGAAACTGTGGGTTCAGGGATTCCCTGTGGGTTTATAAAAAAAATTATCATTGATTCTAAGGACAAGACAAGATAATCAAAGTATAACAAAGGGGGCCGGTGCTGTGGCGAAGCAGGTTAACACTGTGGCCTGAAGCACCAGCATCCCATATGGGCACCGGTTAGAAACCTGGCTGCTCTACTTCCGATCCAGCTCTCTGCTCTGGCCTGGGAAAGCAGTAGAAGATGGCCCAAGTCCTTGGGCCCCTGCACCCATGTGGGGGACCCAGAAGAAGCTCCTGACTCCTGGCTTCAGATCAGCACAGCTCTGGCCATTGCAGCCAACTGGGGAGTGGGCCATCCAATGGAAGACCTCTCTCTCTCTCTCTCTCTCTCTCTCTCTCTCTCTTTCCTTATTTCTGTATAACTCTTTGAGAAAAAAAAAATCTTTAAAGAAAAGTATAATAAAATAGGCATTAATGAAAGACTTGGAAATAAACTGGAGCTAATAACAGGTTGTTATTAATTAAGCACTTGCTATGTGCCAGGCACTCATCTAATCCTTAAGACAATCCCATGACAAAAGATTTCCACACTCTCCATTGTATATGGAGGACACTTCAGCACAGATAAGCTTACATACAGCTATAAGGTGTGAAGTTGCTGTTGCTCCCAGGAATTCTGAAGGTCCCAAAGCTAGGTGACTTCTTCTAAGTGAGATTTTGCATCAAATGCCAATACCCCAGAGACAATGAATGAGCAGGTCAAACCATCTTAATCTACGCCTACAAACAAGGATCTTAGATGCTCATACTTTGAAATTTGGGATTATGAGAAGTTAATGATGGGGCTGGTGCTGTGGCATAGCAGGTAAAGCTGCCGCTTGCAGCGCTAACATCCCATTTGTGCATCGGTTCAAGTCCCGACTGCTCCACTTCTGATCCAGCTCTCTTCCATGGCTTGGGAAAGCAGTAGAATATGGCCCAAGTCCTTGGGCCCCTAATCCCATGTGGGAGACCCAGAAGAAGCTCCTGGCTCCTGGCTTCGGAACAGCACAGCTCTGGCTGTTGTGGCCGATTGGGGAGTGAACCAGCAGATGGAAGACCTCTCTCTCTCTCTCTGCCTCTCATTCTCTCTCTGTCTAACTCTCACTTTCAAATAAATAAATAAATCTTTTTTAAAAAGTTAATGATTTAATAGTACCTTTCCCATATCCAGTATCATACACATCAATACTTATCATGTGTGAAATCTCTACAAACTATGCTAGTTACATCTAAAGTTGTTGAATTGTCACAAATTTCCCCAACAGACAAGGAGTCTAAGGCATAAAGGACTTACATAATTTAGTCAAGATGATAAAGCAACAAAATAGTTATTAAGTAGTTTTGTTACCAAGTCCAAGCTCTTGACTCCAAACCAAAAATATACTCTCCATCTAACCAGACTTTCTTCCAAAAGGTTTTCATTAACAAAGGGCGGTAATACTCTCCGCTGTCCATTCTTTTTTTTTTTTTTTAAGCTTTTTATTTTATTTCTTTGAAAGAGTTACAGAGAGAGGCAGAGACAGAGAGAGGTCTTCCATCTGCTGGTTCACTCCCCAGATGGCCTCAATGGCCGGGGCTGTGCTGATCCAAAGCCAGGAGCTTCTTGCAAGTTTCCCACGTGGGTGCAGTGGCCCAAGAACTTGAGCCATCTTCTACTGCTTTCCCAAGCCATAGCAGAGAACGGGATTGGAAGAGGAGCAGCTGGGATGACAGCCGGCACCCATATGGGATGCTGGCACTTTAGGCCAGGGCTTTAACCCGCTGCACCACAGCGCGGCCCCCGCTGTCCATTCTTCTTTCCCTTTATGAGAACCCAATACTCGTCCCACAGCCCAACTATTCCCATCACAGCCCTGCTTCAGATCATTCCTCTGACATCCTGTCCCCTTTCTCTTTCTCCACTACTGTTGGTCTTTTTATCTTTTTCCTCCTTCTCCACAGCCCCTTTCCTCCCTTGTTCTCATTTTCTCTCTTCACTACCCACTCTCTGTTTCTCTTCTTTCCTGCTCATTCCTTCTCTCTTTTTTTTTTTCTACAGCTCTAAGGCTCCCCCCAACCCCAGCCATCTTCTTGGGGACTAATCAGTCACTTTTAATAAACAACATTTCCTGACATAAAGTTTTAATGAAAAGGGCTGGATCCTTGACACTGAAGTGCAGAGCTGAAAATGTTGTCATGATCCTGTGTTTAGATTAGCTCTAAATACTTTCCTGATTAGTAAGACCTCCCTGTAAATCAAGTATCTGGAACAGGAATTCATGGGCCTAGATGGGAGGGTTTATAGAATATTAAAGTTAGTCAAAAGATACTCTGTGGTTATTGAGTTGTTCTTTATCTAAATATTCTAGATTTTCTAATAACATTTTTTTTATAAGAACAATTTGGAATTCCATGTGGGTAGTTTATCAGTACTGGATGATGAAGAAAATGCTCTAGCCAACTTTCTACTACAGAACCACAGGGCAGCAAGTCAGGAACGGGAAGTAACTCAGCCAGTGCACTCCCACGATGGCCAAGAAGGCAGAAAACAGTATTATCCAAATCCGCCTGGAAAGGAAACATGTGAAAGTTCCCCTAGAGAGGAGAAACACAAACCAAAAAGCCCTGACCATCCATCTAGTTCAAAGGCTCCCTCTCCATTTTACAGGTGAGGAAAACTGAAGCCTGGAAACGTTAAGTATCCAACTGATAACACACAACCAGGAGACAGCTGGGTGGCCGAGCCAGAGCAAGCTCTTGGGTGTTGTGTCAAGTAGAGAGTTTTCATTGTTCATTTTCCACTTTTCACAGTCATCTTTTGGACAAGATTTCTGGAGGTTGTAAAAAAGGAATATTTAACTAAATGTAAATATAATGTAATATAAATTTTACAGTCCTACTGGTTTAGCCAATTGTATTTACAATCTAGGTTGGGTAGTATTAGACCAGCTGAAATAAAGATTGTCTTTTTTGGTTGTTGTTGTTCAAACTCCATGTGTATATATGCATACATAAACGTGTGTGTATTAAGTTTTTTATCCAGGAACTATTTATTGAGACTTTACTACGTATCAGAAATTGCATTAAGGCCTGGGACTTATTATATGAATGACTCCCATTCTTTCTGTAAAGGGTTCAGAGCATGCAGATGTGATGTGTTTGATGATGTACATCTGTGGTTAACAAACTATGACCCCAGGACTCCTGGAGATTATTAAGAATAATCGGGGCCCCAAAAAGCTCTTGCTTCTTTGGTCTGCATCTATCAATATTCATTTTAATAAGTTAAAAAATATCAATTTTAAACTAACAACAATTATGTGCTATGTTTTCAAATACAGCAAAAAGGGGGGTATTCTTGCAGCTGTATGCAAAAAGCAAATGTCTAGCTTAATAGAAGAAAGCTGGATTTCCATTTCTACTTCTGCGTTGAATCTATTATGATATCACACGTCACGTAGCCTCTGTAAAATGCCACTATTCACAGAGTAAGAACAAGAAAAGCAAACAACTCTTCAGCATTACCATGAAAAGAGCTTTGACCCTGTGGACCCACAGAAAGGATCTTGGCAATGCCTAGAGGCACCTGGACCGCTCTCGGAGAACTTCTGTTGTAGCCCACCCTGAGCAGTCAGCAGCTACTGCAAAGGCGCTGAACTCAGTCTAGGGGCATCGAGGAGGGCTTCTTGCAGGAATTCACGACGAAGCTGAGCTCTAACGGGAAAGTCTAAGGGATTGACCAAAAGAGCAGAGGGCACTGGGAGTAGAAGAGAAGATTCCTGCAGAAGAAGCCCACGAGAGAACAGCTCCCTTTGGGAACGCTAAGTAGCAGAGCAGGACAGACCCTCTGCTGGTGAGTAGGAAAACACCATGAAATGAGATTGGAAAGCTGACCAGGAGCCAGACCACAGACAGCATATTCTGGGGTTTGGACTTTATCCTGAGGACAATGGGGTGTTCGTTAAAGTTTCCAAGCAGAGGAGTGAGAGAATCTGATTGGCATCTTAGAAGATTCACTCCGGCTGCAGGGTGGAGAAGAGAATGACAGTCATAAGCCTAGAGCAGAACGGCAGTTAAAGGGCTGCTCCAGTACTCTGTGGAGAGGTTGACGAGACTAGGCTAGGGCAGCGTCAATAGACATGAGAACACGCCAAGTTACAGAGAGTGCTAGAGGGCAGAATGGACAGAAGCAACTGGGAAGGACAGATGAGAAAGGTTTTAGGATCTGAGATGAACCTTCTGTTTTTGACTGGATGTGTTATTCCTTAAAAGAAGGATTAGGAAGTGTGGAAGGAAAAATTGATTGCAGGAAAAAAAACTGTTTGCAGGAAACTCCTGAACCTGATAGTACAAATTAATATTTTTTTCATTTAAAAGGGAGGAGGGGGAGAGGGAGGGAGAGGAAGAGAGGGGGAGAGAGAGAGAGAGGGAGGGGGGAGGGGGAAGGGGAGGGGAGAGGGAGAGGGGGAGAGGGGGAGATAGAGGGAGAGGGGGAGAGGGAAAGATAGAATCATCTATCTGCTGGTTCATTCCTCAAATATCTGCAACAACCACAGCTGGCCAAGTTGAAATCAATAGTCAAGACCTAAATCAGAATCTCCCACATGGACAGCAAGGACTGGATCAATTGAGCTACAATCTGCTGCCTCCCTGAGTACACATTAGTAGGAAGCAGAACCTGAAGTGGAGCCTAGACTTGAATGCAGGCATTCCACTATGAGATGCAGATGTCGCAAGCAGCATCTTAACTGAATGTCTGCCCATGAATGTGGTTTCTGAACTCAGCTGATGTGTCTAATAAGGCAGCTGTCTCTACGAGCCTGGAACTCCAGAGCAAGATCTAATCAGAGAAAACAACAGACGTCCAGATAGCACTGGAGACAAGGATGAGCTGTCCAAGGAGCAGTGTGGAAAGAGCGGACCCACGAGGTCTGAGAGTGCAGTGCCCTCAGCCGTCCTCACCCCAGGACCTCATTCTGTCACCTGTCTCAGTGCTTCAGAATTGATCATGCAGCTCTTCATAAGCAAACTGAACTTGCAGAAGGAAAATCTCCTGAAAGTCTCTGAGGGCTGCGAGGAGCTCACGGGTGCAGAGCACTGGGAACATCTCAGGTTGGTCTGGGGGAAAAGGTCCTTGCTGTCCCTTTGTGAGGAGTCTGTAAGATCTGGTGTAACCTGGAGACTGGCAGGCACTGGGGTCTGGGAGGGAGGGGTTTCAGTTGTGAAGTGAGGACTCTAGGCTGCATGATTTCTCAGGTCTCTCCCAGGGTCAACATCTGTGGCTCTTGCACACACAGTCTCCTTCAAAGCCACAGGTATTCAGACGGTTTACCTTTCCTTTGCTAGTTAGCCAGGGAATTGATCTTTGGTGCCTTCCACACCCCTCCTAATGCCTTTTACTCCACTCATATTTATCTTTCAAGATCTAGTTCAACAACCCCTCACTCCCAAAATCATCCCCATCTATTGCCAGCTTTCCAGCACATTCTCCTAATCTTTCCAGCTTTAGCAGTCAGGAGATTGAAGGGCAATTCTAAAGCCATCAGAGACCTCTCCTTTTTCCTCCTGTAATATTCTATAATGACCTTACCTCTGGTTAGAGAGTGCTGCGAGAAGGATTATTTATTAGCACACAGTTATAAATACATATTATAAATATATGTGATAAATAAGTACATATATTTATAAGGCTCTTGGGTGACAATATTATAAACTAGAATGTCTGTGTTTGTCCAGATATGCATTACAGTGGAAATTTCCCTACATAAACTTCCTAAGATGTCAGAGAAGTGCATTAAATAAAATTATTGGGACAATTAGAAGATAATTATCTCTAGTATAATGTAAGAATCATCTCTCAAGACAGGAAGCCCAGAGTCTCGCAGAGAAAAGGGAGCAAGAACCCAGGGTGGCCATTTTAGGTCCCCAGCAGTAGGAGGGGTCTACTTAACTGTTGTGGCTTGGGTGTTGCCTAGGAGGCTGAACTTCATAATGACCATGGGGGCTGAAGGTAGACAAGAAACCAGGGGGTGGTGGCACTATGCATAGGGAGTTGCTAAAATCTGATCCCTCCTCTCCCACAGTAGAAACAATAGTAACAACCACAAGCACTAACATTTCTCCCGTGGAACACTACTATATGCCAGCCCTTTAATTATTTTATATTTAATTGTCACAACTCTATGCAGATTTGATTTCTAATTCTGTTTTGCAGAGGAGGAAACTAGGGTGCAGAAAGGTCAAGACACGTGCTCAGATTAACACAGGTGACAGGAATAGCACAGTTGATACAAAGCTGGGACTTGGTTTAGGCAATGTGGCTCCAGATCCCAGCCAAACAGCATCACAGAGAGAACTTCCTCCACGAATATGCATCACTCCGGAAATCTCTTCATGTCTAATGGAATTGTTCTTTTGCCACAGAGCTCCTTCCATCTACTACTTTTCTGAAGATTCACCTTCCTAGTGCCTTGAGCAAGGCTATTCTTGGAATTCTTTCCAGCTACATCCGCCCTACATTAAAAATGTGTCTAGACACAAAAGTCGGGATAATATGATTTTTCATTAAGATGACCCTGGTCAGTAGTTTCTTAAATACAATGGCACGTAGTTAACAATATGTAATTGGAGATGTGGTGAGGATAGGATAAGGAGGATGGCTTTAGTGAAACTTTACCTTGGAAAAACAAATAGTCTTCTCTATGCTATAGAGATAAAGGAATTGAAAGTAAAAATACTTTTGTTAATTTAACTTGCCAGCTTTATTTTGGGGCTCATGCGGGAAGAAGATGGAGATTACAAAATTGCCAACTGTGACATTTAACTTTCTCCACTGCGGCCATGATTCTCTGAAGTGGGTGGTGCTGAATACTCTCCACACAAATCTAAAAATCTCAAAGCACCCCCTCTATGGTCTAGCTTTTCTGAAAGTATTACAAAAGAAATAATATTAACCTCCTTTATTCCTAGATAAACCATGAAGGCCAATGTCACATTCACCGGCTTCCTAACAGGTAATGAACTCAGTCTTATCCACCTAAAGAATGGGCCTGAGCTTATAGGCAGTGCCTTCCCTGTAAGTTCCCTTTTTCTTGCAGGTTCACTGGGAAAAAATCCAGGCCAATCATCTTTAGCTATTTCAAGATAAAAACACGACCCTTCTTAGACACAGTCTGACATCATCAGTGACTTTGACATGGCACTCACATTCTTAGCATGATTCTCCCCATCCTGTCCAAATGGAGTACAAGCAGCAGTGTTGATAGGTAAATTTAAGACATTACAAAAGCAACTCTGCCAAGACAGTATGTTTCCAATCTGTCTCATTTAGCTGACTTTGTTTGCCATAAAATTCAGACTAATCCATATCTAATTCTAAGTGGGTTATTCACTTGTTTACTGTAACCACTGAGCCTGGTATCTTGGCATCTTATAAATTCTAGCCAGGCCCCAAATTCCTCTAGGGTGTCTGGTTCTTGTCATGTAACAGTGCTAGGAATGCAGCATGAATAGTTTCATATCTCCAAGCTCGTTAATGTCCTGGCTTAACATTCACTTACCATTAGGATCTTCTAAGGGGAATTCACCCAGAATCCCACAGCACACAAAGGCAGCCATGTTGAAGTGATATACTCCAAAGACTATTTTACAGAGAAGTGCCTGCTTCTCTCAGTTACTCCTCGTCATCAGTCTCATAAAATTTAAGAACTAAGGGGCATTTGTAAATCATTCAATTTCTTTATTTATGCTTGTTTCTCAAAACTCAGACTTGAGAGGTTAGGTTTCCAAGGCCACAATGCTACTTAGGGGCAGAACTGAGGTTTCTATTCTAGGTCTTTCTAGTATAGTTGATACTAATTCCTTGGACTCATAGGAAGACTCACGAGGTTATACAAGTAACATTTATGTAGGCTTTCTGATACACAGGCAGCCTTTGCTCCTTGTAATTTCATGCACTGGTCTGTGTGATGACATGATAAACATAATTAACATCTCATTTTTAAGATTTGCATGTAAACTTTAAAGGATTTATTTAAGGTTTCATAGTTTAAAAGTGGGGTTATGTACTGAGCCCAGTTCACAGCTTGAAAGGATTTTCTGCCTTGAAGTCCTAGACTTTTGAGCTAACAACTAACTTCTCAATGTCTCTCTTCACTGGTGAAATGGGAATGTAATATAATAACAGGTACATCAAGAAGAGCTTTCGGCCTTGAGAATTAAGGGCTTTGTCTGACATGCTACAAGTAGGCAATAAACATCAAAGTTTTCTTTTAATTTTTCTTCTTTTTTTAAGACTTATTTTATTTATTTGAAAAGACAGAGTTACACAGAGAGGTAGAGACAGAGAGGTCTTCTATCCATTGGTTCACTCCCTAGATGGCTGCAACGGTCAGAGCTGAGCCGATCTGAAGCCAGGAGCCAAGAGCCTCCTCCTGGTCTCCCAAGTGGGTCCAGGGGGCCAAGGACTTGGGCCCTCTTCCACTGCTATCCCAGGCCACAGCAGAGAGCTGAATTGGAAAAGGAGCAGCCGGGACTAGAACCAGTGCCCATATGGGATGCTGGCACTTCAGTTCAGGGCTTTATCCCGCTGCGCCACAGTGTTGGCCCCATCTTTAAATTTTCTGATTGTTATGTTTTCAAAGCATTCAATAAGCAATACAAAGTTACTTTAGGCTTAAGAATAAATGAGCACTTCACTAATAGCCTAAGAATTATTTTAGTTGAACTAAAAAAAAAAAACTCATAAAACTAAGCTTATTCTTCTTTTGGTTTCATCAGGGTAGAAATATTTGCCCTAAAATGTGGTTTAAATGGGTAGGGACAGCTGTTTGGTCAGGCTGTTCAGTTGTTGCTTCGGACTCCCATGTCCCTTATCAGGTTCAAGTCTGGTTCTTCCATTTCTGACCCAGCTTCCTGACTAATATGCAGGCTGAGAGGCAGCAGATTATGGTTCAAGTGCTTGGGTCCCTGCCACCTGGTAGCTTTGGGATCCGCAAGGAGGGAAGACCTACACTTCCGGGAATGGAGAGGCCTCTTCCAGGGAAGAGAGTCCTTGTCAAGGTCCCTGCGGGTGCCTAAAGGTCAACCAATGAGGATCAGACCCTCCTCAACCTTTAACCCTCATGCCCTGAATCTATAAAAGGAGCTCTCCCAATCTCTCACGCACGACTCCCCCCCCCCCCCCCCCCCCCCGTTGCTCTGTTGGGACCGGGGAACCTCGCCCAGGAGCAGAACCCCAATAAAAGCCTGTGAATTAATTGATTTATCTGCCTGGGAAGATCTGTTACGCGCCGGACACCTTACACCACCTACATGGGAGACCTGGATGGAGTCCTCGGCTCCTGGCTTCACCTTGCTAACCCTGGCTGTGGTGGATATCTGTGGCGTGAACAAGCAGATGAAAGATCTCTTTCTGTCTCTGTCTGCCTTTCAAATAAAAACAATATGAAAAAAAAATGTGGTTAGACACTATCATCCTCTTGATACAACAAGATATTGCTGGTTCCCATTCATTGCAAGCCAAGGAAAATCATAAAGAACTATTTTTAGTTTCATGTTTAAAACTGCAACAGAGCAGATATCTTTCCTGTGTTTCAGAGGCAAAAAAAAAAAAAAAAAAAGCTGAAAAGCTGCAGTGATGAGATACTACCTCAAGGTGGTGCTAAATCATCACAGATAAAGCCTCAAGACCTAGTGAGGACTCAAATGTTCCTAGCCTGTTTACCAGCAAGGAATTTGCCTTGGATCCCCCTGGTTCCTCTCCACTATCCTTGTGAAATGACCTTGACATGCTCAACAAATCCATGAGCAATGTTACCTTCCAGATTTTTCCCTGGCATTGCAGCAAACGTACTTAAAAGATTTTTACTACCCTTAAAAAGAATTGTATAGCATTATCTTCAAAAATGCTTGATTTACAATTCTTAAGGTAGATTTGAGTCATTGTGTGCGCATAAGAAATAATGTTTACAGTTTACTTTTCCTCCATTCTTGATGTGAATGGAAAGGGAGAGGGATCGGGAGATGGGAGGGTTGCAGGTGGGAGGGAAGTTATGAGGGGGAAAAAGCTATTGTAATCCATAAAGTGTACTTTGGAAATTTATATTTACTAAATAAAAGTTTAAAAAAAACTCAGAGATTCTGATTCAGTGGGTCTGGCGCAGAGCGGGAGGTTGCATTTCTTTAAAATGTCCTCAGCAGTCATGATGTGCAGCCCCAGTTGAGGGACATGGCACGGAGAGCTGTACCCAGCATGTCACAGCAATATTAACCTTCAACTACCAGCTCCCTAAGCCAATAATTTTAAGTGGTTTCCCATCTTTACAAAGTCTGTAAAGGCCTGCTTGAGGGCCAAGACTAACACAGAGATGTGTATTATTTGATCTGCTTAAAGATTGTTCATACCCAACATAAAATACTTGGGAGATGTCACACAAGATCCAGGTTTCCTACTTCTCTTTCGAGAATCACAGATCTTGACACAGGGCACACACTCCTATGCCACTGTCATGGCTTCCCTGCAGACCTGCCATGTACCCTCCAGTAGACTCAGTCCATCACTCCCTAGTGACACCTGGCTGTAGGGCTTTGTGTTTACTTGTATTATTTGACCTCTCAGAATTGCTCTAGTCCAGGTCTAGAGCTTAAAGTTCAAATTCAGTGATACCTCACTCACTCAGCTACATGCTCATTTATTCATACATCCATTAGGTATTTTATTTTTACCTTTGTTATGCAAACACTGGGGATTCAAAGTCACTTATTTTTGCTCTACTCTTTCTAACTCTGTGTTCCCCTTTCCTTGTCATAAATCTTATTCTAACCTGTGATTGGTTTAAAAGACAGCCCCCAATATGATACTGGACTTCACAATGATTTCCTAATATGGCACCGAAAGCATAGGCAACAAAAGCAAAAACTGACAAATGAGAGTACATCAAATGTAAAAAGCCTTGTGTACATCAGTAAAGTGAAAAGGAGACCTACATAATTGGAGAAAATACTTGCAAATAGGACATATATTAAAAGGTATTAACACTCAGAATATATAAAGGACATCCATAACAACAAAAATCTCTATTTAAAAATGGGCAAAGGACTTGAACACACATTTCTTCAAAGAGGCCAAGCACATGAAAATGTGCTCAATATTCCTAGTCCCTGGGGAAATGCAAATCTAAACCACAATGAGATATCATCCCACACCCATTAGGGTATCTACAACCAAAAAGATAGAAAGTAATAAATACTGGCAAGGATGCAGAGAAATTTAAACTATGCACTTTTTTTTTTTTGACAGGCAGAGTGGACAGTGAGAGAGAGAGACAGAGAGAAAGGTCTTCCTTTACCGTTGGTTCCCCCTCCAATGGCTTCGGATCAGGCACCGTGCTGATCCGAAGCCAGGAGCCAGGTGCCTCTCCTGGTCTTCCATGGGGTGCAGGGCCCAAGCACTTGGGTCATCCTCCACTGCACTCCCGGGCCACAGCAGGGAGCTGGACAGGAAGAGGGGCAACCAGGACAGAATCCGGCGCCCCGACCGGGACCAGAACCCGGTGTGCCGGCGCCGCAGGCGGAGGATTAGCCTAGTGAGCCGCGGTGCTGGCCTTAAACTGTGCACTCTTCGGGAGAAACAGAACAGAGATTCCTCAAAACATTAAAACTAGGACTATCATACAACCCAGCAATCCCTCTTCCAGGTCTATACCCAAATAAATTGAAAAGCCAGATCTCAAAAGACATCTGGGGGCCAGTGCTGTGGCTCAGTAGGTTAATCCTCTGCCTGCGGTGCTGGCATCCCATAGGGACTCCAGTTCTAGTCCCAGCTGTTCCTCTTCTGATCCAGCTATCTGCTATGGCCTGGTAAAGTAGTGGAAGATAGCCCAGACACTTGGGCTCTTGCACCTGTGAAAAAGACCTGGAAGAAGCTCCTGGCTTCAGATTGGTGCAGTTCCAGCCATTGCAGCCATTTGGGGAGTGAATTGACAGATGGAAGACCTTTCTCTCTCTCTTTCCTTCTCACTGTCTATAACTCTATCTCTCAAATAAATAAAATCTTAATAAAAATATATATCTGCACTCCCTTTTTCATAATAGTACTATTCACAACAGGCAAGCAGTAGAGGCAACCCACAAGCCCATCAACAGATGAATGGATGAACCAAATGAGATTTATACACACAATGGAATATCATTCAGCCTTAAAAAGGAAGGAAATTCTTTCACATGTTATAACATGGATGAAACTTGAGGACATTATACTAGGTGAGCAAACCCAGTTATAAAAAGAAAGACACTGTATGATTCCCCTTACATGAGGTACTTAAAATCCTAGAGACAGAAAAGTAGAACTGTGGTTGTTTTTTATTGGGTACGGAATTTCAGATTAGCAAGATGAAATATTCTAGAAATCTGTTTTACAACATTGCAAATATATGTAACTACCGAAATGTATGCTCAAAATGATTAAAACAGTAAATTTTATGTCATGTGTCTTTTACCACAATAAAGAAACGAAACAAAAGGAAAAGCAAAGAAAATATGGGGCTGGCATTGTGCTGCAGGTTAAGCCACCAACTGCAACACCAGCGTCCCGAACTTAGAGTGCATATTTGAGTCCTGGCTTCTCCACTTCCCATCCAGCTCCCTGCAAATGTGCCTGGGAAAGCAGTGGAGAATGGCTTAAGTATTTGGAGTCCTGCCACCCATGTAGGGAGACCCTGATGGAGTACCTGGTTCCTGCTGGTTCCTGGCTTTGACCTGGCCCCGCCCTGACTGTTTAAAGATCTATTTGTTTGTCTCTCTGTAAATAATTTTTTTTTTTCTGACAGAGTGGACAGTGAGAGAGAGAGAGAGAGAGAGAGAGAGAGAGAGAGAAAGGTCTTCCTTTGCCGTTGGTTCACCCTCCAATGGCCACTGTGGCCGGCGTGCTGATCCAAAGGCAGGAGCCAGGTGCTTCTTCTGGTCTCCCATGGGGTGTAGGACCCAAGCACTTGGGCCATCCTCCACTGCACTCCTGGGCCACAGCAGAGAGCTGGCCTGGAAGAGGGGCAACTGGGACAGAATCCGGCACCCCGACCGGGACTAGAACCCGGTGTGCCGGCGCCGCAAGGCGGAGGATTAGCCTATTGAGCCACGGCGCCGGCCTTGTAAATAAGTCCTTTAAAAAAAAAACAACTCAGATGATATGGTGTTTCTTTAACAACTGCCACCATGAGGGAGGTGCCAGTGAAGCAATAAAAATGAAGGTTGCAATATAGAGTAGGTCTTGTCTGCAATCATTTGACCTCAGAAAGAAGAAATGCTAAAATCTGTGTCAAGTTAATCCAAGGAAAAACCTTTTCTGCATTCACATCACACTGGAACTACTACTTCTCACCTTCATCTGTAGTGGCTGCCTTTGAGCTGCTACCACGCAACCGGGAATAAACAACTGAAATTGCACACAGTCTCGTTTCAAAGACCAAGCCTTGGCTAAGCATGGGCTGCACTGAATCCAAAATAACTTATGTGCAAGTACATTCTCAGTGGCACCAAGGAAGTTTTTAAAATTGGGTTACAGAAGTGTCCAGGACAAACTATGCCAGCAGCCGAGTCACTGACCAATAGCTGAGATGGCATCATGGGACCCTGCAGACCCTTAATTTCTGAGGCTGTAGAGAAACAAGCTCAGCAATGCCATGCATCCATCTACTCAGAACCAGAGTCACACTCAGTGGGTGATGCTTTTCAGAACAACTTGTAACAAGTTAATGAGAGCAGGTCGACCTTGACCAATCTCCCACAGGACAGAGTCCCTGAAATGCTTCACTGACATGGCAGCCCCCTGCCTTCTTCCAGCCTCTGTGGGATTCCCACAGCTGTCAGCTGGGCATCACTCATTTCCCACCTTGGACAAGTGACTATTTGCCAAGCAGTTCATTTCTACTCTGGTCATGATGAAGAAGTCATGCCATGGCTTGTGGGCTTTATAAATGGATCTTATCTGCAGTGTGATTATTGTCTACCTCTGCATTACATACACCTCGAGGAGAAAACCAACTCAGCTCTGACATTACACTTGGACTTAGGAATTAGGGCATCTGATGGATACTATGTAGGTAGAGAAGACTGACAAAGATCCTAAAGGCAAGAACAAGCCCAGCATGTTCTAGGAACAGCAAAGAGGCCAGTGGGAACAGAGTAAAGCAGGTATCGGGAAGAACAATTGGAAATGAGGAGAGGGAAGAAACCAGGGGACTGGTCCATGTAGAACCTCTGTCTGCAAGGTCAGCTGTTGCAGGGTTTTAAATAAACTCTCTAGCTGCTATGGAAAGTACACAGCATATGCCTACCACAAGGGAGATTCTAAGTAACACTGGCTCCCATAATTTGCAGGTGGAACAGGTTATCTGGAACTGTTTATGGTTGAGGGGGGACAGAAGCTAGGCTCTGACATCCAAGGTCAATTCATCTGCAGGTTGGCAGCTGCCATCACCTAAAGTCATGAAAGGAGGCTGGGCTGCGGGAAGGATTTAGTCTCTTGTCGGCTTCCTCCTCACACCCCAGCTACAGTAAATTACTTCCAAATTCCTATAAGAAACTTCCTCTTAAGAGTTTTACCATATACTCAACATATCAAAAAGATGAACTGCTCCACTTTCACCTAAAACCAGCTACCCACCAAAATGATACCTTTCATTAGAACTCTATAATTGAGGCCGGAGCTGTGGCACAGCGGGTTAACACCCTGGCCTGGGTCGCCGGCATCCCATATGGGCTCTGGTTCGAGACCCTGTAGCTGCACTTCCGATTCAGCTCTCTGCTGTGGCCTAGGAAAGCAGTAGATGACTCAAGTCCTTGGGCCCCTGCACCCACATGGGAGACCCGGAAGAAACTCCTGGCTTCGGATCGGTGCAGCTCCAGCCATTGCGGCCAACTGGGGAGTGAACCAGCGGATGGAGGACCTCTCTCTCTCTCTCTGCCTCTCCTCTCTCTGTTTAACTCTGACTTTCAAATAAATAAATAAATTTTTTTTTTTTTAAAAAAAGAACTCTATAATCGCCTTGGTGTGGCCTTTAGGATCTTGCAGCAACCAGGTCTATCAAAGGCATGGAAAACTTTACTGCCCTCTGATCAAGACCTCTGGGTCAGAAGAGCTCTCGTTGCAAGCCCCGGATGCTCACCACCTGGCTTCATTTGGGCAGAATTATGGAGTCAAGACATGCCACCACTGAAGTCAGTATTGTAGCCTTGATCTGGTTAAAACATCCCTTTATAAGAAAAGACATAAGGCCTAGAATGACATCGACAGCTGTGGGCCACACCAGATTTAATAATGAGCCAAAGGCTGAAAATGGTTTTCTGGATCTTGTTTACTTCCCTGACATCACCCCCTTGCCTGGTCCACATTAGAACAGTCCCTGAGACTGGCTGCCATCGTCACCTTGGTCCCCACCACACTGCCGAGAATATCCTTCCTGTTGTTGGCTACTGATTCTTCCAGAGAGGCTATGGGAGGACATGGCCTGGCCTGGTTGTGCCGGCTCTGCATTCACATCCTGACCACATCTACCAGCTGAGAGGACTTCAGCAAGTTTCCAAGTTATGTTCTAACTTAGTGTCTGCATATGGGAAAAAAAAATGCCTACTGTCTAGGATACAAGTAGAATAAGCAATGTTAGATACTTAGTGCCAAACCCAGCACAAAATGACAGATCAAGGAGTGTGATATATTACATTGCTACAGATGCCCGTTGTGTAAAATCTAATGGTCATGCTGTGACCTTCAGGACTTTGCAGCCACTACGTCTGTTACAGGCATGGACACTTTCACTGCCCTCTGATCGAGACCTCTGGTCAGGAGGGCTCTTTGTGGCCGCAGCCATGCTTGCTCCCATTCCCACCTCTGAATTGAGTCTGTGCATGCATCCCCCCTCTCCCTGTCTACCAGAATCTCCTGCACATCCTTCAGAGCTCCAGCTAAGGTTTAGCACTTCATGAACTCTTCCTTGACAAACGCTAGCTCCTTTGGTATTTCTTCTCCTCAGTACTACAGTGACTGAGGAGTGACTGCTTCCCTAAGGAAGGGGTGAGGGAGTTCAGTTCTAAGATTGGGCTCTAGAGCAGTCTGCCTTGTCTCTCTCAGCTTCAGTCTCCCCCTCCATCAAATGTAGCTATTATGAAGTTTGTTTTTTTTTAAAGGAAGTCTGGATACATAAACACCTGATGTTTGTTAATCATTATTAATGTTCTTATTTTCATACATTTCTACCTTTATGAACCTGCATTTTCTTCTGCCAGGTTGTTCTGTCCATATGCACTATAACCCCAGAATAGTGTTCAGCAATGACAGGATGTAAGAAGACTGGAGGTGCAGCTCCAAGCCACCCAAGGGGGTTACACTAATACTCTCCATCCAATCTGGATGGCTCCTGGGTCTTTTGTTGCCCCCTTCCCTTCTGGATTCCTAGTGAGTAAGATACTACTAACCTGTTGCATGGAGGCAACATGGAGAAACCCAGACCAAGAAGCAGAAGACAGGGATTTGTGTCTCAGCATCCCAAGCGCAAAGGTTAGTCAGTTGGTGGTCTGTCTACCTTTGTATGTATCTATATATCTATCTTAGCTTGGGAAAAGTCACGTAAGCTCACTGAACCTCTCTGTTCCTGTGTCTGCAAAAGGAGGATGACCTGCCTTCTTCACAGGATGGCAGTGAGGCTCCAAAATGCATAAGGAAGAGTTCTGCACACAGTCAAGAGCATGCAAGGCACAGTCACTTACGCATCATCACACAAGAAACCACCATACTGATCAAAACACAGCAGCACAGGGGTGGGTGCTATGATACAGCAAGTTAAGCCACCAACAGGGATGCCTGCATCCTGCATCAGATTGCCTGGGGTCCAGTCCCATCTCTACTTCTGATCCAGCTTCCTGCTAATGTGCCTGGGAGGCAGATGATGGCCCAAATGCTTGGGTTCCTGCCAGCCACAGGGGAGACACAGATGGAGTTCTAGACTGCAGGCTTTTGCCTGGTCCAGCACCAGCTGTTGCAAGCATTTGAAATACTTCGCTTCCTGTGTCTTTCTCTTCAAATACTTAAAAAAAGAAAAGCACATTTTATAATGGAGCAGAGAAGGGTTGACTTATTACTTTCAAAAATCAGGGAAGAAAGCATTCAGGGTTAAGACCACCTTACCTCTATTTTTGCCCAGACAGCTTCGTAGTTGTCTTGGTGTTGAATATCTTGCATCAGTTTCTGAATTAAAGCAGCTTTTGCAGCAGAATGACTCTCATTTTTCTCGGAGGAGGAGGCTGTCTCTGACTTCCTGTCCGTGTAGTTTTTCGTGCCAGAGAGAGGCATGCACAACTCCTCATCAGAAAGAATGTCACTCAGGGGTCCAGATTCAATGCTCTCTCCCAGTGAGGAGGCTAGGTCACTGGATGAGCTCGTGGACACCCTGCCCAGCCTTGTGTGTTTCTTCTTGACATGGTATGTCGGATAGATCTCAGAGTCTGAATTCATTTCAGACAATTCCCAGTCATCAATATCCTGAATGGTCTCTCCTCTGGGTTTCTGAGGCAGAAGCTTTGTTAGGTTTTCCAACTTGAGAGCTAACACTTCTGTCTGCTTAAGGTGGGAGGGCAGTGCTAGGTATTCATCGGAGCCGTACCAGGCCTCCACGACCTGACCGTTCCTGGTGACGTGACTTGGGGAAGAGGAGTAATCTTTTTTGCTTCCGTGTCTTGAAAGCAGGGGTGCGGGAGACGAGCTGTCTGAGCCGATGAGGGAGTCGCTGCTCTGAGTGAATGGGGGTGAGTGGGATGTCTCTGACTGCACTGGCAGCTTGGCTCTCCCGCTTCTCTGGTTACCCAGCTCCAGGGAGGAGGTGGAAGCTGAATCTGTTTCTGGTCCCTCTGGGGCCTTGGAAGTACCAGAAGGCAGCCCATTGGGTACCACTGAGCGCTTCGTGTTTTCAGCTTGCTTGCCCGAACCAGCTGCCCGCTTGGGTGTTCGGCACAGAGGCGCCTCTTCTGAGGTCTTGTGTAGCTTTTTAAGCGGAAGTTTCTCTTTGTGGCAGTCACTGAGCCTGCCCAGGCTGGAAGAGATTTCTTTAATATGACTTTGGACTGTGTTTTCCATGTTCCCATCCTCCACCTTGTGCAAACACTCGTAGGACTGGCTGGCAGCGGAAGGGCTATTGGAGTAGGAAGACCGTAACACCAGGCAAAGCTTGGATCTGTCGGGCGGGTCCACCAGCGAGGGGGTGCTTCTGCTCATCTCGGGCTTCAGATCAGCCATTTGCTTCTTTCTGTCACTGCCTTTCAGACTGTTCTTAAAATGTTCCTCCTTCAGGAAAAGCCCTCTTTTTGGCAAAGTGGGCTGTGTGGGAGAATCCTCAGTATAGTCAGAGCAATCTCTGATAGACCGCTTTGGGGTGGCATTCTCGCCAAGAGGCTGTTGGTTCTTTGCACCAGGCTGGGAGGAGGAAGTGGACTCTGGCTTCGCAGCCTCCGGAGGAGGAGACTGCACAGCCCCGGTCGGAGCGTGCACCGAGGCCGCCACGCCCGACGTCAGGCCTGGCTGCTCTTCGGCTGCAGAAGCGCCGTCTTCCTCACGGCCACCCTGGTTGTCCGCAGGAAGAGATACCTGGGGCGCCTCCTCACTAACCGCTTCACTGCCGTCGGCAGGGATGGCGTCAGGAGCCACTGTAAGTAACCCAACACTTCGGATAAGCTCTGGGAACTCCTTTTCCATCTCACTGTAGCTCCAAGAGTCAAAGGGTTTGGCCTTGACCTGGGTGGAGGCCATGTCGTTCAGGCCTCCGAGCAGATCCTCACTTGGACTGTAATCAGACAGCTCGAAGGCAGTGATCCCACAATCCAGAGACAAGTAATTCTGAGAACATTTGATGGTTAACTGTCCTGAGTCATCCACTTCCGTTAGAGAGTCAAGCCGGCCCTGAAACAGACAGTGGCAATGGTTTCAGTAAATGCAACATCAATACCACTCAACTGTGCTCCAGGTGAAATCCCAGCACGGGCTTCTGTAAAGGTCAGAAATGCATCAGCCTCAATTGCTTCTGGTTTGACATCTAGAAAGACATAATAGTCAATTACCTCATTGCTTTATATATACCATTCCAAAGATTGTTCTTTAATCTACACTGTAGAACCTTAACGGAAATGATCAAGGTCAAGTCAAAAATGTCTGTTGTTATCTTAGTTTTCTATTTTAAAATAGTGTACTGTACTGTTCATTTCAAAAGCATTTCTGAAATGAAGCCTTAAGTAACAAAATATCTGGAAACATAGTAATTATAAAATCTGTATGAACATCTATTTTACTGATCACTATCATTCCAGTACCTTCCACACTGGCTAGCTCATAACAGATGTTCAATAAATACTTTTAGTGAAATAACTGATTATATAGAATCAATCATTTTACATATGTATTCAGCAATCACAGGGATGTAAAATATTAAATTTGCACATATGTAACAGACACCATTCCAGGCCAATTTTTTTTACACCATCCTTTTGAAGGCATACACAGGCAATACCACAGAAAATGAAAGAATGTCAAGGCTTTATCATCTTAGCCCATCTCCTCCCTATATATGCAATTCTCCCCTCCCTCCACCTGGTTTGTTATTTATAATTCTAGGTCAGCTTATTTGACTTGAAATCCCCCTTACTAAATAATTAAATATTTTAAACTTATAAATATTTCACTGCAGGATTAAGGCTTTTGTCTCATCACTGATGCTGTTTCTGATATCACTCAACACAGATTTTTGATTGATGATTTGGAAGAAGGACCCTGGAATCCAGTTAGCTTACCACAATGCACAGGCAGCCTGCTCTAAGCTTGTTCCTTCAGGAGATGATGGAAAGAAAGGCAAAAAGGGTTCAACTGGAGGAGGAACCGAGGTAACCCAACTAAAACTAGATCCCACGTCCCCATCAACCAGGTTTTCTCATGATTTGGCCTCCCTAGGATCTCACGTGGATCATTGCTCATTTGTTTGGTTCTTGGAATGTTCTCGCATCAGACTTCACCTGGCCTTAACAACCCCCACTCTCTTTCCTCTTACTCCAAAACATCCAGTTAATAATGATAAAAAGTCTCTAACTTTACTGAGCCTCAGATAGCTCATCCATACATGGGGCAGAAATGAGGATGGCTGGGTACTAATAATCCTTTTAACTTTTTCTGGGATATGTTCTGTTACCTCTGTTTTATGTAAGATGAACCTGAGTCAAAAGAAGGCGACTAGGGGCCGGCGCTATGGTGTAATTGGTATGACCACCGCCTGCAGTGCTGGCAGCCCCTATGGGCGCTGGTTTGAGTCCTTGCTATTCCACTTCTGATCCAGCTCTCTGCTATGACCTTGGAAAGCAGTGGAAAATGGCCTGAGTGCTTGGACCCCTGCACCCATGTGGGAGACCCAAAGAAGCTCCTGGCTCCTGGCTTTGGATTGGCTCAGTTCTGGCCATTGTGGCCAACTGGGGAGTGAATCAGCGGATGGAAGATCTCTCTCTCACTGCCTCTCCTTCTCTCTGTGCAACTCTTTCAAATAAACAAATAAATCTTAAAAAAAAAAAAAAGAATGTGACTAAGTTGCTCATGGACCTCATGACCAAGGGCCAAACTAGGCCTTGGATTTAGGATGTCTGGCCCAAAGTCCATACTCTGACCACTGGACATTACTTTAAACTGATATGTCTCCTCTTCTGTTCCAAACTGCCACTAGGGTGACTTTTAAAAATTGCAAATCTGTTGCTGTTACCTCTCTGCTTTAAGTCCTTGACTAACATCCTGAGGCTCTGAAGTTAAAAACAAAACCCTCCCAAGGCCAAGCATGAAGAGGCTGCTCTCATACTACTACCCACTTGCTGGTTGCACCCAACCACGGTGTCATCCAGCATAACATGTTCCCTCCAGCCTCCTGCTTTTCTGCTCCTTTGCACACAAGCTGTTTCTGCTATGTAGAAAATTTACATGTATACCCTTTAACTAGTTCATTCACCTTCATCCCTTAGATCTCAGCTCAAGCTCACTTCTTCCAGATGCCAGTTACTTTCCTAAGTCAGAGTTCTAAGCTCTCAAATGTATTTTAATATTTGACTAATTTGTTTCTACCATTAGTTTGGGAGAATGTAAATCATACAGTAAATGGCTGACTCATCAAGGTACCTATAGCACTTAGCATGGTGATTGACATAAAATCAGTACTCAAAGATATATCTGTTAAATAAATGAATGATGAATTTTTGGAATATCTCTTTATACCCTTATTTAATTTCTTCCTCTGATTATGATTCTGGCTCTAGCACTAAGTAGGTGTGTGACCATAATCTAGTATCATGATGTCATAAGCCATTTCCTCCATCTGTACGTAGAAAGGAAATGATGCACCACGTCACAGGGGTGTTGAGAGGTTTAAAGGATATGAGATATGGAAGACGAGGTTAAGTGCTCAATGAATGTTCACTCCTATTACTGTTGTTTTCAATAATAAAGTATACTAATGAGGAAGCTTTCATTCAGATGAGAATTACCCCAAATACTGAAATACACTACAAAGTATGACACACTACACAATACTAACTGCTGATCTCAACAAAAATTATCTAAATGGAATTGTGCGACTTTTGTGCTTCCTACTGGACTAAGTTCTTTAAACAACAAAGCCAGAAGCCAAAATGAGGGAATGAGTCAGCCAAACTAAAGTCATATTACCAGAATGACAGTGAGATCCCAATCTAAAAGCAGCCTGTTATGTTTTAAAATCTTTTAATTTAATGATCCATTACTCAGAATTCACTCTACAGAAACAGCATTATAAATGATGGTAAATTCCAAAGCCATCCCTGAATACCTAGTTAAATTACCAACTAGTAGAAATTTGCAACATCATTTTCTATTATTATCAGTTACTGCACTGTAATATGAAGTATAAAAAGTCATTAAAGAAAAGTGTTTGTATGAGTAGAGAAAAAGAAATTTGAGAATTCAGATCAAAATCAGACATCCCTGAAAGTATCCCACCTTTGGACCAACAGAAAACACCAGGTACTGGGAGTGTATCTGATCCCTATTTTTAGTGGCTCAATCACACTGCCACCAGGGATACTGTCTGTCTTGCTTGAGAACAATAGGCACTGAATAAATGTTTGATAAATATATTTGTTATATGAATACATGAATACATCTTAGAAAACAGAAGTACAGCTGCTTTTTCCTAAGTCTTTAGGGATCTCTAGGTAGTTCCCGATTTGCAAAAGAAAATAACATACTCAAAAATACATAATGCTCCACACACAGCTGCTTCTCATCCTGTACCCAGCCAGGCCAACTATCTCAGCTGGTGAGGTAGCTGAGTGATTATCTCTCATGGGTAACTATTTTTAATCAGACTACATTTTTTTGATGTGAAAAAAAAAAAAATCCCTGAAAGCAAAACAAAACAAATAAAAGAGGCAACTCAAACAACATATAGTCTTTCACCACACCAGGCAAACTTAAGAAATGAGAGTTCTCTACATTTTCCAACAGATGAGTAGTGTATTTCATTTTTTAAAATATTGCATAGTAATACCCATATTTAAAATTTAGTCCCATAGCTTCCTTCCACACCACCTTCCCAGATAGTTTTCTAATGTGTTAGGTAATTAAGTCTCAAGTATATATGGGATTAGGAAATGAGAGTATGCCGGTTTTATTGCCTTTTGATGTAAGAAACAGCACATTTAATTGTGTAGTACAAATAGCTGTGTCAAGGCTGCCTAGCAATGTCTCCACTCAAATGTACCTTCATTTAATATATTACAAAACAGCTTTTCAGATGCAGGTTACATTTTATGCAGGTAGTAGTGTATTTATTTTATTGCTGGCTTCAGTCTTGTCTTCTCCTGTCTCTTTTTTTTTCCAATTTGAAGCAAGATGTTTTTCTTTGTTCCTTAAGCATAATTAAGTTAGCTGAAGCCTCGTTCCAAATGCCTTCTTAGATCTTTTTTCTTAACTATATTTTGCCACCAATTGAACATTAGATTTAATACTCATAATTTAGATGTTTTAAGATCTCCCTATTCAAATGTCCCCAAGAGTACATATCAGTGTCTACTACTACCTTAAAGTCAGCTGTGCATGCTAATTTAATGACCTTCCTAAGAACAGAGTTGGAAATGGAATTTCACTGATTTAATTATGGGTAGAGTAAAACATTTCATCCGCCTGTTTCTCCTTCCTCCCCTAATCTCACTGTAGGTTGTCTGTTATGCTTTAATTCCTAACATATAAATCCACAGACCTCTTAACTGCATATGAGGGTTGCCAAAGTCCTCAATCACAGGGACTATACTCTCAAATTCTTTTCAGCTCTACTGTATTTGGATTCTACTGGCTCTGAATGCATTCCAGAGGGCAGCAGAATGAGAAAAGCAACTATGACAGGACAATGTGAAGCAAAGCAGAAGATCATTTCTGAGGACAAGGGGAAAATATACATAAATCCTTAAATATTTATATTATATTAATATTTGCTAAGAATTTCCATTTTCTATAGGCTGAAATTATGTCAGGCAATTAACCTTCATGATTAATTTCCAGTCCACCAACCTATTCTCTCTCTCCTACACCCAAAACAGTGATGATCAGTATTATTTGATTTGATTCAACACATCACTAATGCATAATACAAACTAGGTGCTATGGCACATATAGAGATAAGATAATCTGCAGTCAACCTTACTGTTGCTCAAAATTTACTATGTACTTTGTCTTGTTATAAATTGGCCCATGGTAAGTGTTGGTGAAGGAACACAGAAAGTGCAGTGTTGTCAGGGTTCTAGAAGGACCACCACTCCCCAGCAAGACATATCAGTTAGGCATCCCCACATGGTAAGCTCTCAATCAGTGTTGACTGCTGTGATGTCATTAAAGAGTTGTCAACACAGGGCCAGTGTTGTGGCATAACAGGTAAAGCTGCTGCCTGCAGTGTCGGCATCCCATTTGGGTGTCAGTTTGAGTCCTGGCTGCTCCATTTCCTATCCAGCTCTCTGCTGTGGCCTGGGAAAGCAGTAGAAGATGGCCCAAGTCCTTGTGTCCCTGCACCCACATAGGAGACGTGGAAGAAGCTCCTGGCTTCGGATCGGCGCAGCTCCAGCCATTGCAGCCAATTGGGGAGTGAATCAGCAGATGGAAGATCGATCGATCTCTCTCTCTCTCTCTCTCTCTCTCCCCGCCTCCCTTTCTCTCTGTGTAACTCTTTCAAATAGATAAATCAATCTTAAAAAAAAAAAAAAAAGAATTGCCGCCACCTGTGTGACAACACCTCTATCTCAGTGCTCTCATCTGGACAAAGGGTTGTGAGTCTAACACCCGTAGAGTGAGGATAACAACCTCTGCCACGCCTACTGCCCAGAACTGTGCAAACAGCATTACAAAGGCATGCCCAACACGTGGTTTTCATCCTGTAACACCTGTTGCTTATATGTCATTGGCACAGAATAATTATTTATGGATGCTAAAAAGGAAGGGAAGAAAGTGATGGACGAGAGAATTATTACTAAGATATCAATTAATTGGTTTTGTTTTGTTTGTCCCTAGATGTATTTCCTTAAGTATTCAAACTTAAACTCTCTCAAAATTATTTTTCCATCTATAAAACTGAATTATTTTGAACATATTTTGTCCTCTTTACTAAATAAAATGTGCACAGTGCTTATCACAATGTCTAGAATTAGAAATTTTAAGTTCAACACGTTTTGCACAATTTTGTACTGTGCCTTTAAGGTTTTTTTGTATTCTTATTTTCACTATTGATTTCAGAGACAGAGAACTCTCTCATCTTGTGATTCATTGTCCAAATTCCTGCAACAGCCAAGGCTAGGCCAGGCTGAAACCAAGAGCTGGGAACTTAGTCTGTGTCTGCCATGTGCTTGACAAGGACTGCAACAACTTGAGAGATAACCTTCTGCTTCCCAGAGTGCACAGGGACAGGAGGCTAGAATCAGGATCAGGGTCGTGACCCACACTGAGGCACTTCAACACGGGATGTGGGTGTCCCAACTGGCATTTTAACCACTAAGCCGAAAGTCCTCTTTTTAAAGTCTTTTATTTGGCTGGTGATTTTAGTCTAGTGAAGTATTTGTCAATTTGTTCACAAGATACGGCATTTTCCAAATTTAAATGAAGAATAAAATTCATATACTTGGTTTAAGGAAAGAATTTGACACTTTCTGAAGCCAAACTTAACACTTTGATACATGGCTCTGAAATTCAACTCACTCCCAAAAAGAGAAAAATGAGTCCCTCTTCTTGAAATGACATCGACAACTCCAATTGACAGCACTTTTTATTGTATTTCTCTGTTCACTGCACAATCTTTCAAGCTGAATTTATTCTGATAAAACTGAGAATTTCATTTTTTTTTTTGACAGGCAGAGTGGACAGTAAGAGAGAGGAGACAGAGAGAAAGGTCTTCCTTTGCTGTTGGTTCACCCTCCAATGGCTGAGGCCGGCGCACTGCGCTGATCCAAAGCCAGGAGCCAGGTGCTTCTCCTGGTCTCCCATGGGGTGCAGGGCCCAAGCACTTGGGCCGTCCTCCACTGCACTCCTGGGCCACAGCAGAGAGCTGGCCTGGAAGAGGAGCAACTGGGACAGAATCCGTCACCCTGACAGGGACTAGAACCTGGTGTGCCGGCGCCGCAAGGTGGAGGATTAGCCTATTGAGCCGTGGCACTGGCTGAGAATTTCATTCTAATTCCTTTCCTGCTTTCCACAATTCCAGTGTACTGGAAGGAACAAATGAAACTAAGCAGTCTTTCCAGCGATCTCATGGAATCACAATAGAAGTATAAACAAATAGGATCAGAAATCCAGTTTCAGGAAGGATGGTAATGAATGCATAACTTCAATTCATAGAAAAATAGCCACAACCCAGATGGCTGAAAATCCACTCCCTATCCCTCACACAACAAATTTTTGCATCACTACAACAGGACTGAGGACTGACCTCAAACAGAAAAAATGCAGGAAATTGCTTGTAGTAAGCTCATAAATAATTCGCAAGTTTATGTTGTGAGCATCAGAATAGATGCAACTTAGGAAAAACTCACAACATAGCTGAGAAAACAGTGGCCAGTAACAATTAGTCTCAACAGCTTTTCATCAATTACAGAGCTACCGCTTCACAAATGACACAGGTGCAAATAAGTGCATGATGATTGTAGTCCATGAAACAATTACACAATGATAACAATAAACCCTAGAGTGCTGCCATGTGCCCAGCTCTGACAACAGAGTCAGTTATCAACAAATGCTTATTGAATGAATGAATAAGAATGTTAAAGAAGCTGCTTTGAATTAATGACTTCTAATGCCCCCTCCAGCAGTAGAAAGTGGGCAGATCTAATGACACATCAGTATTGAACATGGGACAGAGCTACTGAACATGAGGCAGCATTGGGAGTGGGGGCGGGGAAGGGAGGCAAAAGGGATGACAGGTAGTCATTTAGAGAAAGCTCTCATCAGAGGTTAGACAGATCTTCCTCATCTCTGATCTCCATTAGCACACGGCTTCACAATTAGCAGGTGCGGGGCACAGCTCAGCAGCTTGAGATTCTTTGTGGTAACCCACCACCAGAGTGACAAGCTGGAGCTCCATAGGGGTCTAGCTTGGGAGGAGTGGCATCTGAGAGGCGACACAGAGCCACATGTTTCTCCTATGGTGGCAGTATGCAGTCTATGTCATCCTTCCCACAGCAAGGATTTCAGAGAGAGCTAGCTAACCTAGCTGCAGAGAGAAACCTGGTAGATTTCGATTCCCACAGACTTTTAGGCCCTGCAGGGAGTTTGCCACAAAAGCAGCTCCATTTTGAGTAAACAGAAGTCAGCAGGAATAAATTATTTATGAGAATAGATATAGATTTGTTTTTTATGTTGTTGATAATGTTGGAGCCACTGAAACATTAATAACTTAGTGAATTATGCAACACACATTATAGGGCCTTTTAATCTTATGCATTTATACAAGTGCCTTATAAACTAGTAAAATGGATATTTCCACAAAATTGTTTTGACACTGAGTTAAGAGCCAAAGGACTTAGTACACACACAATGTATCTCTATATGTTTTAATCTACAACTACTACTTAATCTACTTAGAAAGCACAATGCTCTTTTATACAAATATATGACAATTTAACTTAATAATGGGAGTTTGTGTGGATTCAAATTTACAGTGTCCATTACTAAATTATCTATTAAGGATATAACAGGAGTGTCAGTGCTGTGGCACAGCAGGTTAAGCCACTGCCCATAATGCCAGCATCCCATTTGGGTGCTGGTTCAAGTCTCCACTACTCTATTTTCAATCAAGCTCCCTGCTAATGTGTCCAGGAAAGCAGCAGCAGATGGCCCAAGTGCTTGGGCCCCTGAACTCATGTGGGAGACCCAGATGAAGCTCCTGGTTTTGGCATGGCTTAGCTCTATACATTGTGGCCATTTGGGGAGTGATCCAGCAGATGGAAGATCTATCTCTATCTCATCTTCTCTCTCTCTGTAACTCTGCCTTTCAAATGAATAAAATAATTTTTTTTAAAAAAAGGAATAACAACCGGAGATCCTTGTTTGGCCTGATAATTGACACCCACATCCCATTTTGGAATGCCTGAGTTCGGGTCAAGAGCAGCTTCCTGCCAGTGAAGAGCTGGGGAGGTAGTAGGCGGTGGCTCAAGTAGTAGAGTCCCTGCCTTCACATGGGAGACCTGGATTGGGTTCCCAGCTCCTAGCTTTGTCCTGGCCTGGCCTCAGCCATTGCAAGTGAATGGGAACTCTATTTATCTTTGTCTCTTTGCCTCTCAAATAAATGAAATGACTAAAGAGAATTTTTTAAAAATAACAACAGACTCATAAAAGTACTATTAACATGAATAAGAAATGTCAAATATATTGATGTACAGCATCCAAATGTCTGTGTGATTCACTGAATCTAGTGATTTCTCTACACTTGATTTTAGTCAGAAAGTCAAGAAGCAATGAGAGTGATTTTCCTAAAGCATGAATGCAACAGTGGCAGTTCCCTGAGTAACACATTCTTTTTTAAAGACTTATTTATTTAAAAGGCAGAGCTATAGGGCCAGCACTATGGTGCAGCAGGTTAAGCTACCAGCTGCAGCACTGGCATCCCATATAGGTACCGAACTGAGTCTCAGCTGCTCCACTTCCAATCCAGCTTCCTGCCTCTCCCACCATCTCTATAATTCTGCCTTGCAAATAAATAAATAAATCTTTTTAAAAAATAAAGAAGGCAGAGCTACACAGAAAGGGGAAGAGACAGAGATATTGTGTATCCATTGGTTCACTCCCCAGATAGTCACAATGGCCAGAACTGGGCCAGGCAGAAGCCAGGAGCCTGGGACTCTATCTGGGAATCCCATATGGGTAGAAGGGCCCAAGTACTTGGGTGATCTTCCACTACTTTCCCAGGCTCATTAGCAGGAGGCTGGATTGGAAGTTTTTGAACCAGTACTCATATGGGATACTGGAGTTAAAAGCAACAGCTTAACCTGCTGAGCCATGGCACCAGCCCCTAGTGTCTTTCAAATAAGGTCCAATTCTCTTATTATAGCTTCAAAAACGTTTTATCTTCCTGATCTGACCTCCAAATTCCTGTTGGCCCATATCCTGCCTCTTGGCCTCTTGAGCTTTTTGCTTCCATCCCATCTGTAGCACCAGAGCTTGCCATTCTCTCACTTAGCTCTGGGGCTTTGATCTTACCACTCCTTTGGTCTAGAGCACTGTCTACCTCTGTTCAGCAGTCTAATCCTGCTTCTCCTTCAGCTCAGGTCATACTCACTTCTGAAAAGCCTCCCCTGTCCAAATCAGGAGACCCTTTCTTTGTCCTCCAAAGGCATCCAGTAGGCTTACCACAGCTTGACCTTAATGTCTGTTCATTTGTCTCCATTCCCCACTAGACTGAAAGTTCCTTGAAGGAAGAGACCATGTTTTGATCATTATATTCTTAGTACCTAGTGCTTGGTACTTGATAAGTGCTCAGTAAATATTTGATTAGGTAATTGAACAGGAAACAGGAAGCTAGGTTAGCACTAAAAACTATGGATAGTATCTGAGCAAATATCAGGTGTGAGTTAACTCTGGGTAAAGCCCCATTCACGTTACAAGTGCCCTAGCCTCTCTTCACTATACCAGATTCAAAGTCCAGCTCAGGGTCTGCTTATTTACCCACAAAACATTCCTTTCCTGTATCTCTAAACTGAGACTGTTCTCAAACTGTCACACCTGACACGGCATTACTTGACTTCAAAGCAAACACTCACCTCCTTCGTCTCTTCTGAGAAAGCTTGCAGAATGTCTGTCTGCCTGGTGTAGTTGCCATTGGCGTCCTGAAGACCTTGCAGAATGCGCTCTCGCAGAACCAGCACTGAGACTCGGAGCTGGTGCCAGAGCAGTTGCACTGCGTGAATGTCCACAATCACATTGACGGAGTAAGACAGCAGCTTCAAGGAGAACTCTGTTTCCAGGAGGGCATGGATTTGTTCAACATGATCAGAAATATCTTCACAAATGTCCTGCAGTAAGAAAAGCAAAATATGTGAGGACTACTTGGCTATATCCCGGGGGTGGTACAAAGGGTCACCCTGTCACCCAGCACCAATGATTGGGACCAACAGTAGCACATGTTGGAATCTAGCCTTTGTTTTAGTTCAGATGCACAATTGTACTTACAGTGCCCTGGCCCTTTAGCACATAAATCTAAGTTGATTTTTCCTAACCAGAAAAATCCTGCTAACCTTTCAGACACAGACATGAAAGTTCAGCCAAAGTGAGAAGTTCACCTTACCAATCCACTCTGCTCTTTTTCTTACTGTTTGGGATTCTGTCAAGGGAATCAACCACTGTTCTATTTGCTACCTGTGTATGACGCTGAGCATGCTATATTTCAGGACAGAAGCAACATCAAGAAAGACTGGCTAGAACATGTGTTTCATAGGAGCTCCCTGCCATCCTCAATAAGTTATGAGGTCTTTGGTCACTCTCCAACCATGGCACAATTTAATATTTAAATTCACAATGGATATCAAAATTTTAAACTTATGTTTTACAAGCAGAATCACCCTTAAGAAGCAAAGCCAGAAAAATTCCACAAATTGAAAAAAGTCAAAATTAAATTTTGTTTTAAGACTCAGACATTTACTAAATCAAAATTTCCATTTACACATACTGTTTAGTAGGCAGATTTGGTATCTGACATGCTACATGTTCTTAAAAGTTCTCAGATTTCCATTGCACTGTCAGAGACCAACTGCATAAAATAAGTGACATCAATAGTATTGTTTACTTGGACAATTTAAGAGATAATTATGCATCAAGATGATGTTGTCTGCCTAAAGTACACAGTTACTCCTTTTCAACTGTGCATATATGATTGTTTAAAATGAGACTTATATCTGCGACTTTGTTAAGGCTAAAGTTTTAGGACAGCATTTGAGTTCTAAGCCCTACTATCATTATAAACAATCCTTTTAGTTTTTAGGCTAGAAACATGACCTGATTTCAGGTAATTCAGTTACTTTTTAAAAACTAAAATATATAGCATATTTAACAATGTGCAATAGTGCTATTCCAAAAAGCTATTGATCAATGATGGACAGTTGTAAATTTTGAATATCAATGATTACACAATTCCAATTAATACTCCAATATTGGTTCTTGAAACCTGTAGTACATATTGGTGGTAGAAACTAAAACAGATCAGAAGTTTAAATTACATAGATTTTGGAGCCCTCATTAACTCATGTTCTTCCAAATATGGCTCATGAGCCCACCAAGTCCAAAAGGGATCTGGGCCAAAAATTAAAGTACCCCACTAACAAGTACACAGGAACTAATCACAGCTGGATTAACTAGTCTCTGCTGGCCTCAGCAATAAAGAAGAGTCCTCTGGGGCCAGTATTGTAGCACAGCAGGTTAGGCTACTGCTTGCGATGCCAGCATCCCATATGGGAACCAGCATTTGAATCCCAGCAGCTCTACCTTCCTGCTAATATGCCTAGGAAGGTAGCATAAGATGGCTCAGATACTGGGCCCTTGCTACCCGTGTGGAAGACCTGGATGGAGTTCTTGGCTCCTGGCTTCAGCATGGCCCAGCCCTGGCTATTGGGGCCATTTGGGGAATGAACCAGTAGATAGATTTCTCTCTTGCTCAGAAGAGGAATAACGAAAAGAGCAGGCCTCTCAATGCTATCATCAGATATTCCACACTGCCTGGGGTCTCTGCTTGGCGAATCTACTTTATGTATCCCACATCTTTATTCTTGTTATCCTTTACTCTCAACCCAAAGCAAATGCCCTGTATCCTTTGTCTTAGGATAGTCATTTCCATCTTGTACTGTGTCACCATGGGAAGCTCCCTCCCTCCCATAGCTGACCTCTCCCAAATTCTCTATACTTTCCTGTCTAGCAACCCCTTGCCCTCATGAAAAAACATTGCTTACTTTCTTCACAGAATGCTACGTCTACCTCCTGGTCTCATCCTTATGTCCAAGCATACTGCTTCCTCTGTTGCCTTCCCAGGTGAGGCTGCTTATTCTCCCAACCTTGCCTAAGAGATGGGAATGGGCTGGTGGGGAAAAGACTGGCTTCAGTGCCTATCTGCCACCTCACCACCTTCTGATCTTTAACCCTCATGCTAACCCACTTCTCAAGTAGATGCCTATTGTCTGCTAAACCTTGATATCTTCCTCTCTTATTGCTGTACCCACATCTTTCCCTTTCATTCCTCTTCTTCTATTGAAGAAGGCATCTTTTTTCTTTTTCTAAATGAAGCATACCATTAAGTAATTTTAATATTTACACTAATGAACTGACCAACACCCTAGCCTTGAATTTCCTTTACTTCCTAAGTGCTAGGACCTCCCTATCTATTCTACTAGGACAACTCTTGGCTATAGCTCTGTTCTTGTCCTTGTCATTACTCCACCTGTGTAACAGTATTACAAGGTCCCCTATGTCACCAACTGCTCTTTGTCCAACTTACGCCCATCTCTCCTACAGGACTTTTCAAACCAGTAGCCACTGCACTCCTTTTTCTCATGCATCAGCCCCTCCCTAGCATAACCATTCCCTGCAGTATTCTTAACTTTATCACGCTCCCAACTTTATAATTTGGATCCATTAGCCTCTATGTCCTGGTTCTCACTTGGATTCTACAGATACAGAATAACTTAAATAGTTATCAGAGAAAAAGGTTTATGTAACCTTTATGCCATCTGTTCACAATAGCCTATAGGGACGTCTTGCCAACTCTACTCCATCAACCAATACAAATGGTTATATACAGTCCTGGCACCATAAAAGCTTCATGCCAAAGTACATGTCACCCACTCCTCTTACATGTGCTTTGGCACCTTCATAGCAGATATAGGAACATAGTCAGCAACAGATCATGGGTCAGGATTGCCAGGCCACCATCCTAGGGAAGCGCACATTAGGGACACTAAAGCATCATGGTGCCAACTAATTTAGGTTTCTACACCCTACCCCTTACATAACGGGGCAAGCTAAACTGGCCCTTGTCCCCCAGAAGCTGATGAGCCCTGAGAGACATTAACACCCTCTCTGCAAGTGCTAACCCTTGAATATGTTTGGCAATGTGCACAAGAAGTCTCCACTGAATTCTGAAACTAAATATTGCGTAGTGGCACAGCTTTCCAAAATCTACTAATTGAATTATTTGGATGGTTTCTACTCTGCCACCAGTTATCTGGTTCGACAAAAATCACATGAACACAAAAAGTTTGAAATAAATGCTACAGAGATAAGGGTACATATGTGGTGTGTGTATTTATGTATATTCTTCCTCCCCAAATATTGAATTTACTCAGAACATTTGATAAGAGATTTTTTTTTGGAGAAAGATAACTAATTTTGAATTTATATACATGCTTTAATAACGAAGCATCTGATTTTCCCTGTCTATATAAATGTTGAACAAACATTTAAAGAATAACTAGAAGCAAGCATTTAGCCTGATAGTTCAGATGTATGCATCCCAGAGTATTTGGCTTCTATTGTTGCCTCTGGCTCCTGACTCAGATTCTTGCCAATGAGGACCCTGGAAGGCAAAGGTGATTGTTCAAGTAACTGGATCTCTGTCACTCATGGGAAACGGATTGTGTTCCCAGCTCCCAGCTTTAGCCTTGGCCCAGTCCTGGCCATTGCAGGCATTTGGGGAGTGAACCAGGAGATGGGTGCTCTCTTTCTCCCCCCAAACCTCCCTCTAAATAATTTTTTTAAATACAGAATATCTATACTTTTAAAAATACAGACAAATTAGTTTGAAGTTTCCAATACTTAGCCCCTTCACCAGTGCCAGTTGCTGGACATTTATGTGAAAGAAGTGGAAGATCATGGGAATTATGTTTAGTTTAACACAAATAGGTATTAGACACTCTGAAAAACAATTTGCTGAATGGCTGTCTTCCCAGCAGGAACTGCTTGGAACTAAAAGGCTCTGAGAGATCTGACCTGTTGGAAGCCCTGCAAGCATTTGATTAGCAGGGTGAGGTGGAAGCCTGGGGTGGGGGGTGTTGGACCCACGCCCAACTGTTACATATAAGGACTGCTGGTATTTGCACCGGATTGCATGTGTGACTTCAGCAGATGGCAACTAAAAACTGGACCCAGTTCACATTGCTGAACTGCTTGGCAGATCACAGATTTGCAAGCACAGAGGGCTATGCAGAGGAAACAAAGCAGTAATTTCAGAAGAGAATCATGATTATTTTTGGAAATACATAAAGAATCCCTTCAGAACTGGAGATTGGGCAGTCAGTCTCTCTGTCTATTCATCTATCTGTCAGAATATTATGATTTGAATGTCCCTCAAAAATTCAAGTAGTGCAAGCCTGGTCTTCTTATTTCATGGAATTATCTCAATTCTCTTGCTTACACCTAATTCTTGCCCATATTTCTGATAGTTTTAGCTCCTCTCCCTAATGTCACCTATGGTCACCTTTCTTCTCTGACCTTTGGATTCCTCTCTTAATCCCGAGTTTGCCTTACCTAGGACAATAGACCAAGGATGGATTCACCAGTTAGGACTTTTCTCACTCTCAAGATGCCAAAGTCAGACTATTTTCCTCAAGGCAGCTCCCAGCCCTCATAAGCCAGGTTCAGGAACAAAGAATTGAGGGACTTGGGGAATATGAAGGTAGAGGGAAGGCAGAATCAGAGAGAGGTAGCCAAGGATAACAAGACAAACCTTGTTAATCTTTAGACGCTTGCCTGGAACTGGTCCTGCCATCTTGTACTGTTGTGGATAAATGCAAGCGCTGTGGCATAGTTGGTAAAGCCATCACCTGCAGTGTTGGCATCCCATATGGGTGCTGGTTCAAGTCCCAGCTGCTCCACTTCTGATCCAGCTCTCTGCTATGGACTGAGAAAGCAGTACAAGATGGCCCAAATCCTTGGGCCCCTGCATCCACATGGGAAACCCGGAAGAAGCTCCTGGCTCTTGGCTTTGGATCTGCCCAGCTCCAGCCATTGCAACCATTTGGGGAGTGAACCAGCAGATGGAAGACTTCTCTCTCTCTCTCTCTCTCTCTCTCTCTCTCTGCCTCTGCTTCTCTGTAACTCTGTCTTTCTAATAAATAAATACATCTTTAAAAAAAAAAAAAAAGGCCGGTGCCATGGCTCAATAGGCTAATCCTCTGCCTGTAGTGCCAGCACATCTAGTTCTAGTCCCAGTCAGGGCACCAGATTCTGTCCCAGTTGCTCCTCTTCCAGTCCAGCTCTCTGCTGTGGCCTGGGAGTGCAGTGGAGGATGGCCCAAGCCCTTGGGCCCTGCACCCGCATGGGAGACCAGGAGAGGCACCTGGCTCCTGGCTTCAGATCAGTGTGGTTCGCCGGCCGCAGCATGCCAGCTGCAGCAGCCATTGGAGAGTGAACCAACAGTCTCTCTCTCTCTCTCACTGTCCATTCTGTTAAAAAAAAAGGGGGGGGGGCCGGCTCTGTGGCACAATGGGTTAAAGCCCTGGCCTGAAGTGCTGGCAGCCCATATGGGCTCCAGTTCTAGTCCTGGTTGCTCCTCTTCCGATCCAGCTCTCTGCTATGGCCTGGGAAAGCAATGGAGGATGGCCCAAGTCCTTGGGCCTCTGTACCTACGTGGGAGGCCTGGAAGAAGTTCCTGGCTCCTGGCTTTGGGTCAGTGTAGCTCTGGCCGTTCAGCCATCTGGGGAGTGAACCAAGGGATGGAGGACCTCTCTCTCTCTCTCTGCCTCTCCCCTCTCTGTGTAGCTCCGAGTTTCAAATAAATAAAATAAATCTTAAAAAAAAATAAAAAGAAATGGAAGCTAATACATCTAATTTCCTATCAAACAGTAACTGGATGCTGTTTCATCTGATTCATGAAGATTTTGTCATCCACAGATGGTAGCTTCATTCTAGAGGATTTCTCTCTTTATGCATATGAATATGCTCCCTACCCAGAGGCTATTTCCTCAGCATCTCTTTATATAATTACTGGCTGCCACTAAGTTGCCTACTCAAGAATTTTGATGACATGGATTGCACTTTAACAGACCGAAAATGAACAAAAAATTAATAGATAAAATTATTTGGTTTTATTTTTAAGTATCAATTGGTATAAATTGCTTCAGCTACATAAAATTTTCCATTAGTCTACATGGATTTCACATCTCCTTATATCTTGTCCTTGGAGAAAAGGTGTTCTGGGTGTGTGTTTGGTATAGCTAAGATGCTACTGGGATGTCTATTTCCCATACTGGAGTGTACGGGAGTCTCTTCTGCTTAATTCCAACTTCCTGCTAATCACTCCAGGAGGCAGCAGATGATAGCTCAACTGCTTGGGTCCCTGCCACCTCCATAGGATACTGGATTGAGTTCCCAGCTCCTGCTATCAACCAGGCCCAGCCCCAGTTTTTGTAGGCATCTGGGAATGGATGATTCCCTATCCATCTATCTATTGCTACCTTTTTTTAACATTTTCTTCTGTGTTTTCTTTGAAATTGTAGAGTTTAACTCTTTTAGAAACCTATTTACATATTTGAAAGTCAGAGTTACAGAGAGAGAGAGAGATGGGGGAGGAGAAAGAGAGAGATGGGGGAAGAGAGAGAGAGAGAGAGAGAAAGAGAGAGAGAGAGGAAGTATCTTCCATTTACTGGTTCACTCCCCAGATAGTGGCACCAGCCAAGGCTGGGCCAGGTGAAACCAAGAGCCAGGAGCTTCATCTGGGTCTCCCACATGGGTGCAGGGGCCAAAACACTTGGGCCATCTTCTGCTGCTCTTCCCAGGCCATTAGCAGAGAGCTGGATTAGAAGTGGAGTAACTGGGACACAAACCAGCACTGATATGGGATGCTGGCATTACAGGAGGCAGCTTTACCTGCTATGCCTCAGCACTGGCCCTGCTATATTTCAAATAAAGTGCAAATAAATACAATTTTTTAAAAGAGAGAAAATGTTTTTCAGCAAGCTTACTTCAATGACTAATCAACAGATGTCTCAAAGAATAACAAACTCTTAATTGTAAATCAAGAATTGCCTCACATTTCATTCATGGAAAGCCAAGACACTGTGGCAAAAAATGTTCTACATGAAGGACCTCGGTGGGGAGACCCAAGGGGAAACCAGTGGTCATCAAAGAAGGAGATATTTTTCTCTGAAGGGAGGAGAGAACGTCTACTTTGCTTATGGCCTTGTCTAAATACAGAGTTTGTGGATTTAAAAGGCTTCCATAAAGGTTGCGGGTTGGAGGGAAGTTATGGGGGGGGAAGCCATTGTAATCTATAAGCTGTATTTTGGAAATTTATATTCTTTAAATAAAAGCGTTATAAAAAAAAAAAAGGCTTCCATAGCCTAGGCAGCTCCTGTCAAGAGCATTGGGTGATCACTGATGTCATACATAAGAGTGTTCATTGTTAAATTAGCAACAGGAGTCACTGTGCACTAACTTCTCATGCAGGACCTCTGTCCTCCAAGAGTTATGAGAATTAACAGTAAAACTTATTCTCAAAGAAAAAAGAGGTATTTGATTTGATGCCCATTTTAGGAGTAAGTATTTAGTATCACATCATTAAATACTATGTTAGATATGTAAAAAATGAAAAAAAAAATCTTCAAAGTATCCTTCAAGCAATATTTTTAACACAACTCAAATTGTCTCCAATTCAACCTAAAATTATTAAGGTCAGAAAGGTAATGTCTGTGGAAGTTAATTGCCTCTGTGAATGCACTGAACACCTATTAGGTACTATTCAATGTGCTGGGGATGCAAGAGAGGATAATGCCCAGGCCTGCCTCTCTGGAGGTCCCTGCCCCATGGAAGAAGGTGAGCAATCAGAAATTATAGCCAGAAAGGCAAGTGTTCATGAAGGGCATACAGGTGAGTAGGAAACGCCCTCAGCAGGGAAAGGAAGAATGAAAGCCTTTCAAACAAAGTAAAGTTTGGTCTCAAAGCAGACAACTAAGCAGATGAGGCGGAGAAGAGTAATCCAAGGGGCAGTAAGTATCAAGGTGATCTAAATACTACGAACTTGGGGTTGGGCAGCATGTTTCTTAGACACAGTACCAAACACAGAATCTGTAAAAGGAAAACAAATTAGACTTCATCAAAATTTAAAGCTTTTCTCCATGAAATACTTTTTCTTTCAATTTGAAAGGCCCAGAGACAGAGGGAGTGAGGGGGAGAGGGGAAAGGAACAGCGAGGGAAGGAAAAAGAAAAGAAGAGACAGAGACAGAGCAAAAGTGAGAGAAAGAGGGGGGGGGGAGACAGAAAGATGGCAGTGGGTTTCATAACCACTGGTTTATTCTTCAAAAGCCTGCAACAACTGGGGTTGGGCCAGACCAAAGCCAGGAGCCAGAAACTCAATCCAGGTCTCCTGCATGAGTGGCCACGTACTTGAGCTACAACCTGCTGCCTCTCAGGGTGCACATTAGCAGAAAGCTAGAATCAGAAGCAGAGCTCAGACTCAATCCAAGGCACTCTGCCATGGGATGAGAGTGTCCCAGGAAGTATATTAACCACAATACAAAATTTCCATCCAGAAAAATATATTTTTAAAAGTAAACATAAGCTACAGACTGGGAAAGAATATTTGCAATCATATATCCAACAAAGAAGTTAAATCTAGAATACATAAAAAATTAACAGTAAGAAAACAGCCAATCAATTACAAAAAAGACTTCAACACTTTACAAAGGTACAATGATAGGAAATAAACACATCACAAAACATTCAAGTTCATTAGCCATTAGGGAAATGCAAATCAAAAGCACAACAAAAACACCTATTAGAATGTTTTAGAGTAAAAATTATTGATACTACCAAGTACTAAAGAGTTCAGTTCCTAAGTGGTTGTTAGGAGTACAAAAATGGTACAGTACTCTGAAAAAGTTTAGTAGATTCTTACAAAGTTACACATATAATTACCATATGATCCAGCAGTTCTACTCCTGTGTATTTATCCTAGAGAAATGAAAACTCACATATACACCAAAATGAAAAGAAGCTCCATTCATAATTACCAAAACCTAAATGTTCCTCAGTGGTTAAACAGATAAACTACAGTACATCTATATAATAAGCAGCCCATAAAAAATGAACCATTGATACATGCAACGATTTAGATAAATCTCAAAGGTGATCTGCTCAGTAAAAGGAGCCAATTCCCAAAGGTTACACAGTAGCAATTCCACTTATATGATGCTCTCATAAGAGGAAACTGCAGTGTGAAAAATACATGAGTGGCTCCCAGAGACTGGGGGTAAGGAGGGCATGACTACAAATGCAAAGCACAAGGGAGTCTGTGGGATGATGGAACTCCTCTGTTCCTGACTACAGAGGTGATCCCACAAATTTATATGTGGGTTAAAATTCGTAGAACTGAGCACCAAAAAGGAAAGTCAATTCTACTATTATGATATTTTTCAAAGTAATATAGGAAAGAAAGTCAGCCGACAGTTCCAGTAAAATGCATATAGAAAAGTAGGACTTGTCATGTCACGCTACCATGAGAGGGAGCACTAACCCTATATAGTCATTCAAGATAGCTTCCACATCATCTTCAGGCAAGTATAACAGAAAATAAGATTAATTTGGAACCCGAATCAAAGTGAATTAAAACAAATGACAGTGGCTAACAATATATTTTCAAAGTTGCGTAAGATTTTTCCCACAGTTATCACTATGCTAATATGGGAAAGGGCGGGTCTCCCTTGTCTTGCTTGGTTCACATACAGCACGATAGCTTCTATGGTATTCAGAATGACTCACAACACAAAATTCACTGAACACATTAAGCTGCCAACTGCTCACTTCAATCTAGACACATTGTAGTCTCAAAATTGCAGCTGCTGCATCCTGTCACTGAGATGAGAATCTTCCACGGTTACTGAAGTAGCTCATGCAAACAGCGATGTGATCTGAGACTTCTTGCAAATAAAATAGCTGCTTGGGTCAGTTTGCTTTTTAAAATGTATTTATTTAAGAGGGAGAGGGGTAAAGAGAGAGGGAGATGGGGTGAAGAAGAGAAAGATATAAAGAGGTGTTCTCAGGGCCAGTGCCATGGTGCAGTTAAGTCATGGCCTGCAGTGCCAGAATCCCATGTGGGCAATGGTTTGAGCCCTTGCTGCTCCAGTGGAAAATGGCTCAAGTCTTTGGGCCCCTGCACCCATGTGGGAGACTGGGAAGAAGTTCCTGGCTCCTGGCTGTTGCAGCCATCTCTCGCTCTCTGTAACTCTGCTCTCAAATAAATAAATTAAATTAAATAAAAAATAAAGAGCTGCTTCCATTTGTTGCTTCATTTCCCAAATGTCTCCAACAGCAGAGGCTTTACCCAAAGTCAAGAGCTAAGAACTCACTCCAGGTTTCCTACATGCATGGCCGAGGCCCAACTACTTCATCCATTACCCTGCCTCCCAGGGTCCAGACTAGTGGGAAGCTGGAATCAGGACTTGAAACTCAAAAAGGAAAAGAGAATCTCAACCAGCATTTTAACCAAGAGGCTAAATGGTAGCCTCCATTTTGTTTCAATTTGTATATGTTCTTAAGTGAGAGGGGTGTCTTATTTAAAAAAAAAAAAAGATTGTTTCAGTTCACCAGCATGGGATATAAATGAGGGCACCCTTCTTGTGAATGCTATAATTGTTTACTCTACTAAGTGAGCCTCAGTGGCTTAACGCCCTGGCCTGAAGCGCCGGCATCCCAGCGCTTCTAGTCCCGGCTGCTCCACTTCTGATCCAGCTCTCTGCTGTGGCCTGGGGAAGCAGTAGAAGATGGCTCAAGTCCTTGGGCCCTACACCCACGTGGGAGACCAGGAAGAAGCTCCAGGCTCCTGGCTTTGGATCGGCACAGTTCAGGCCATTGCGGCCAATTGGGGAGTGAACCATCGGATGGAAGACCTTTCTCTCTCTGCTCTCCTCTCTCTGTGTAACTCTGACTTTCAAATAAATAAATAAATCTTTAAAAAAAAAAATAAGTGAACCTGAATACTGATCATCCCTGCATGGGGATCTCTTTGTTGCCTCAACATAAGGCTACCAAACCTGTTTCAACCATTCTCAATACATTTTCAAGGGTTTCCTGTGAACTTACAAGAATACATGGATCAACATTGTGCCAAAGCACCCCAAAATGCCAATCTCCAGGGCTCCATGGTGAGCTAGCAGGAAATGTACTCTTCCAGTAACTTCCTCATCTAGGAACGAAAGCAACACTTGACATCGCAGCTTCATAAAGTCTCTCAGACCCAGACTGTCCCACTTCTCTCTTCCCTACATGCAGTCTTCCAAGACAAATCAAAGTAAATTTATCCTGTCCTACAACCTGGCTCTCCATGGGAACAAACAATAACCAACAGGCATTTCCCCAGTCATATACAATCGTGAATAATGTTTCTCTTCCCTTTCCCCTAAAAATAATTTCACTCCTATCAAAACATGCTTGACTTACATTTATGCAACTGCAGGACATATGCAGATGGCTTTTGCTAAAAAAAAAAAATAAGAGTAAATTGAAGGCTACTTCTGAAGAAGAGTTCTTCTCACTCCAACTTATTTTTCTTATAAAAGTTTAAAAAAATCTTGGACCAGTGCAGGTGTTTAACCAAAGTGGTTAAGTGCATATGTTTCATATTAGAGCACCAGGGTTCATTTCCTGGCTCTGGCTCCTGACTCTAGCTTCCTGTCAGTGCAGACACTGGGAAGCAGCAGGTGATGGCTCAAGTACTGGATGTCGGCCACTCTTGTCAGAGACCTGGTTTGAGATCCTAACTGCCAGCTTCAGTTCCTGGACCAGAGCCACTGTGGGCGTTTGGGGAGGAACCAGAGGATGGGAGTACTCTTATTTCTCTCTCTCTATCTTTATCCCTCTCTCTCTCTCTCTCCCTCTTTCCCTTTCTCACAAATAATTTTTTAAAAAGATTTATTTGAGAGCTAGAGTTACAGACAGAGAGAGGGAGACACAGAGGGAGGTATTCCATCCACTGGTTTACTCCCCAAATGGCTGCAACAGCCAGAGCCAAGCTGATCTGAAACCAGGACCCAGATGCTTCTTCTGGGTCTTCCACATAGGTGCAGGGGCCCACGCACTTGGGCCATCTTCTAGCACTTTTGCAGGCCATAACAGAGAGCTGGATCAGAAGAGGAGCAGTTGGGACCCAAACCAGCACCCATATAGGATGCCAGCACTACAAGTTGAGACTTAGCCTACTAGGCCACAGTGTTGGCCCCAAATAATTTTTTTAATGGGTCAAAAAGCTTAATACACAATTCACCAAAGAAAATATACAAATTGCAGGCTGGCACTGTGGTAGAATAGGTTAAGCCTCTACCTGCTGTGCCGGCATCCCACATGGGTGCTGGTTTGTGTTCTGGCTGTTCCTCTTCCGATCCAGCTCTCTGCCTGTGGCCTGGGAAAGCAGTGGAAGATGTACCAAGTGCTTGGGACCCTGCCCTCACATGGGAGACCTAGAAGAAGCTCTTGGTTTCTGGCTTTGGATTGGATCAGCCCAGCTCTGGCTGTTGCAGCCATTTGGGGAGTGAACCAGTGGATGGAAGACCTTTCTCTCTGTCTCTAAGTCTGCCTCTTAAATAAATAAATTATTTAAAATAATAGAAAATATACAAATGGCAAGTAAGTATATCAAAGATTTCTATATCAAATTGAAAATGAATCTGGATGTGAATGAAAGGGGAGAGGGAGTGGGTAAGGGGGGAGGGTAGTGGGGGGAAGGGAAGGTATGGGTGGGGAAGCCATTGTAATCCACAAGTTGTACCTTGGAAATTTATATTCTAAATAAAAGTTTAAAAAATTTTTAAAAATTCTTATAAAAAAAAAGATTTCTATATCATATGTCATCAGGGACATGCAAATTATACAGTAATTAGATGCGATAACAAATAGGTAAAGAAGGCCAAAACCCAGAACACTGACCTCTCCAAACATGGGCAAGGATGTAGAGCAACAGGAACTCTTACAGATTGCTGAAGGGAATGCAAAATGCTATAGCCACTTTGGAAGATAGTATGATGGTTTTCTACAAAGCTAAACACACTCTTTTTTTTTTTTTTTTTGACAGACAGAGTTAGAGAGAGAGAGAGAGACAGAGACAGAGAGAAAGGTCTTCCTTCCGTTGGTTCACCCCCTAAATGACTGCTACAGCTGGCACGCTGCACCAATCCGAAGCCAGGAGCCAGGTGCTTCCTCCTGGTCTCCCATGCGGGTGCAGGGCCCAAGGACCTAGGCCATCCTCCACTGCCTTCCCAGGCCACAGCAGAGAGCTGGACTGGGAGACAAGCAACCAGACACAACCGGCGCCTTGACCGGGACTAGAACCTGGTGTGCCGGCACCACAGGCAGAGGATTAGCCTAGTAAGCCGCGGTGCTGACCTAAACACACTCTTATCATATAACCTAGTGTTTCTTGGTTCTTATGCAAAGGAGTTAAAAACTTATGTCACCAAAAAACCTGCACACAGATGTTTATAGCAGCTTTATTCGTAAACACCAACATTTGAAAGCAACAAAATATATTTTAATAAGGGAATGGATAAATACATCAGGATGCAGTGAGAAAATGGAATATTATTCAGTGCTACAAAGAAATGATCCATCAGGACATGGAGGAAATGTAAATGCTTATTATTAAATTAAAGGAGCCAGTCTCAAACGACTAATAAATGATGTTCTGCAAAAGGCAAAACTATGGAGCAATAAAAAGAGTAGTAGCTGTCAGAGGGAGGTTAGGAAGGAGCATTGGGGATTGTGAGAGGAATTCAACTACTCTGTATACTATGTAAGTGAATATGTATCATTTTATTTTCAGCAAGAACCATAGAAGACATATAAGGCCAAGTGAACCTAACGTGAACTGTAGACTTCAACTGGAAATTATGTCATTGTAGGTTTATCAGTTCTAACAAACGCACCACTCTGGAAGGGATAAAGGCTATGCATGTGTGGGGACCAAAGCGTATCTCTGAACCTGCTTCTTAAGTTGGCTGTGAATCCAAAAGCTGTTGCACAAAAACAGTCTTTAAAAATCATACAAACTAGATTATCCTCGAATCCCTTCCTCCAGTAAACACACATTTCCAATGGTCCTGGTTTCGTCTTTGTCACATTGAGAATGACCCTACTAGAGAGGAGTGAAAGGGATGCTGAGACTTCTCACGAACACCTTAGTACTTCTCTCCAATGTCTGAAGAATAGCAGTGCTTATTCTTTCTACTGCAAAAATTACAGGAGTACTGTGCAAGGAAATGAGGTAACTTTGGGAAAATAGTTCTGCTGCTATCATCAGCTGTTACTTACCCATCTCCCTGACTGGACTGTACCTTTCTAGGAGCAGGAAGTATGTCTTACTTGCCTTTGTATCTACAATGCCACACCATTAGAACCCTGTCTGTATGTGGGAAGTAAGCGATGGATGTTTGCAGGATTGCATTCAGTTAGATCAAATATATTTCACAAATCTGGGAGAAAGTCCTGAAAAGCAAGTACTATTTAAGTTTTCTCTCTGATAGGTACACACACTACTCTGCAATCTATCAGCAAATGGAAGTAACTGACGTTGGAAACCTCTTGTTTTCATTAGGAGAGGCAAAGCTGGGAGGGGACAGGGTAGGAGGTGGAAGATGTAGAAGCTGAATACAGACTTCTGCCTTCACATCTCTGAATGTCTCCTTTGCCTTCAATTGATAAAAGACCAATTAGAAATTCTGGCAGGCCCTATCTGGTCATATCCAAATGACGATTATTCTGGTTTGCATGATTTAAAAGTTTTTGTTCAGAATTGTTATTAAAAAGTTTTATAGGATTCATAGATTGAGCTATCATTGTAAACACCTAATCCAAGGATGTGATTTCATTCAGGGAGTCGGGAGAGGTGATGAGGAAGGGCAGGGATGACTCTCTTTTTTTGACCAAAAAGTTTGGAGGCAAACTGAACATTGATACTGATGATTGGAAGACCTGTTTTTCTAACTGGGTTACTGCTTAGTCACACTCGCATTCGGCATTCTACATGACTCAGTTAAGTACATATTCAAATTCTGAGTTCACCACTAAGAAAAGCCATGGCTCCAGCCTTGACTCTCAACAGCTGATATGGAAATTACTCAGAAGATCTGTACTTCCCCATGGCATCTTTAAAGAACTAACTGCTCTTACGTGTACAGTGTTCTAGGCAGGAATCAGCAGGGAAGCCAGGAGTGGTCTTGTACTGCAGTGTGCTTGTTAACAATGCAGATACCTGGGCCACTCCTTTTGAAGATACCTAGGGCCAAAGAACCTGCTTTTTCTTAAGAACACGGTGACTATGATGCCAGTTTCCCATGCACCACACATTGGAAAAAACTGAGCCAAAGACTGGCCATCTGTCCAGGCTGATTGACACTGAAATGGAAACTACACACGTGCTTGCTGCTGCACAACTGTGAAAACAAAACCACACAGCAGCCCAAAAGGCAGTCTGCCACTGACATTACGCAAACATCTCTACAGAAGTCACACTGTGTGTCCCAAAAAACAGGTTTCCACTTTATTTACCCAGTGCTAACAGTGTTTTGATCATCTTTAGGGCGGTATCAGTCACGTGCATTTTTCTAACATGTAGTTTCTCTAATTTCCTGTTCTTTAAATATTTTTTGATAGAATGAAACATAGAATACCATGAAAAATAGAATACCATGAAAAATTCTTACATGACGAATACCCTTCTAACAATTGCTTAGCTCAACATTCAGAACTTTGCCCCTCACCCCTGAAGCGTGTGAAGTGCCTTTCATCACAGACCTTCCGTCCCTCCACCAGTGACCACTATCCTGACTTGCACAGCAATCACTGCAATGCACCTCTGATGTTGACACCTTAGGATGCATTCCTGGATACAATCATTTCCTTTTGCCCAGTTTTTAACATTTGAAAATGTCTACAGGTTCCATTTAAATTTTCTTTTTCATATAATTAATCGGCTGAAGAACATGAAACATTAGCTCTATCAAGTCATCTATAATTCGATTTGCTGATTGAACTATGCTGTTTCCTCTGTAACTTTTACTTTCTACAAACTGGCAGCTGGATCCTGAAGCCTGATTAGTTCCAACTGTAATGTCTGTGATAAGACTGTAAATACTACTGTGTCTTTTTCATTGAGACATTTAATTTTGACTTCTGCTCTTTTGGGATAGTTGATGCTATTAACTCTCTTGGTAGATGATGATGAGTGCCTGGATCTATTAATGTGTTGGGGGTTGCAAAATGACAGTTTTCCATCATTTTTTCATTTATTAGCTGGAATAACTTGATTAGAAATTGTTTTCCTGGGGCCTGCAATGGTTGCTCTGCCAGCTAGGACACAGAGCACCAGTTCAGAGTCCCAGCTGCTCCACTTTCAATTCAGCTCCCTGCTAATGATTGAGGAAAAGCAGAAGAAGATGGCCTAAGTGTTTGGGCCCCTGCCACCTATGTAGGAGATCCAGATGAAGCTCCTAGTTTCAGCCTGGCCCAACCCTGGCCATTGCAGCCATCTGGGGAGTGAACCAGCAGATGAAGATCTCCTGCTCTGAGTCTCTCCCTCTCTCTCCCCCTCTGTAATCCGACGTTCAAAATAAATAAATCTTTAAAAAAAAATGAAAAAAGAAAAACACTTTCTAAGTTCATAACTGATATTGCAAATGCGAACTCAAGACTACAGTGTTTGTACCAGACATCTTGTATACTATATCTGCATCTCCTTTTGGCCATATCAAGAAGCTTGGGTCCAAAGAATCAAGGGTGAACGAATTAGGTGGTCCTGTAACTATTCATTTGTTTTGTCTCACTTTATAAACTGGACAGTTTCAGAATAACAATAGTACTATCTTCTTTTTTAAAAGATTTATTTATTTATTTGAAAGTCAGAATTACATATAGAAAGAGGAGAGGCAGAGAGAGAGAGAGGTCTTCCATCTGATGGTTCACTCTCCAATTGGCCGCAACAGCTGGAGCTGCACCGATCCGAAGCTAGGAGACAGGAGCTTCTTCCTAGTCTCCCACATGGGTACAGGGGTCCAAGGACTTGGGCCATCTTCCTCTGCTATCCCAGGCCATAACAGAGAGCTGGATCAGAGGAGAAGCAGCTGGGACTAGAACCGGCGCCCATATGGGATGCCTGCACTTCAGGCCAGGGCATTAGTTTGCTGTGCCACACCACTGGCCCCAATACTATCTTAATATTGCTATTAATACTGGCCATGGAGCCAAGGATTAAGACAGAATTTGTAAGACACCTGATCAAGGTCACTTTTACATAATAGAACAAAATCACTTTTGGCTTGCCCTTAACTAGTCTCTTAATTAGTCTCTAGTTCACTACAATTCACATTACCCAGTTTAAACGTTGGGCACTTTTTAAAGTTCCTTGCAGTTCTCTGACTACCTTCAAGGTCCTCCTATAAGGGAAAAAAGCCTCACTAAAAATATGATTAAGAACCACAAAATTACCCATTCTCTTGGGAGGAACAAGCTCTTTAGCTTTGAGAGACTTCCTGCCTCAGCAGAGGCTTCCAGACAGTGCAGACCATCACAGAATATGCAAAAGGACAAAAATCGATGGAGGCAGTAATCAATACCATACCGAAGCCACTGCACTCTTCTTGGGAGTGTGCCAGGTAAAGCACTCTATTTTTTTTCTTTCCAGTGTAATGACTACAGACTGCAGGGTTAACATTACTTAATAATTTTAGGCTAGCCAGTGGTGAAGATGGGTCTTCTCTCCAGGCGATGGACAGCGAGCATATCTTCATTCATGATCTCACATGGCAAAATTGTGCAGTGTAGGTATTTACTCTATATTTTCAATGGTCTGTATCTCATTTCTCTTTGATGAGTCTCTGCCTCAGGAAATTCCTGCAGAACAAGTGCTACACTTTTCCTATTTTGTTTTATAGAGTGTGATATCACATGCAAATAAATTCATAATATAGGCTGGTTATTGATATTGAATCCACAAAGCATGAATCAAAGCTTAAAGATAATCATGAGAAAGAATAAATGCATCACACGATGCAGCCAGATTGCTTTGTACCGGAGGAGCGGCAGCAGTCTGAGTTACTGGCCTCGGTGAGTATTGTTTATCTGTGTCCCCGTATATTGTTCAGCCTCCGTTTCTGCATCTATGAAAACCCTGCTACACAGTTGATATCTACTTTCAAACTAAGATGTTTTTTTAATTTTCTTTTATTTTGTGTATCACTCCCTTCACTCTAAGCCTAAGTTCTAGTTACCTAAAAGCTTTGTCTGTCTCTGAAAATGTTTAGAAAACAGCTGCTATTTCAGACCAGTAGTAGACTGGGGACACTGAAAGCTATCTCCCTGGTTTTTGCAGGTTACCTTGCCAGAGGCTGTGAAAAAAAAATGCAAGTCCACACCACCAGGCTGAAGAGGGAAGATCTATGGTTCACGCTGAGTGAGGGGCCTCCATGCTCCCACTGCAGTGTGGTTAATGTCCTGAGGAGCTTTTTTTTTCCTTAGTCATCGTGATGGATTCAGGCCATTGCTCCTCCACTCTCCTACATCACCCCACTTGGCAACACAAACACACACGTTCTTTTGAGGTTCATTTTTTTTCCTATCTGCTTACACCACCCACTACTCTTTCTTCATTGCAGTCATTAAAGATTTTATCCCCTGAATATCTATCAACACCTATTAGTAATTTGGATTTTTTTTTGCCTTTGACAGAAATTTTGTAGTAAGTCTCCAACATAAAAGGGCTATTTATAGACTCACTTATAAATACATTCTCTTGATCTATTCATATACAGTTTTCATATGGGGAGAAAGAAGGAGATGAAAGTTCTATTTGGGATTTCTGTTGACTCATTATGTGACCTTGGTCAGGTCAACCTCTTTCTTAGTGTAGTCTTTATATATTTAGATCATTAAGACCATGGCACAGATTCTAAGGATGTGTTTCCATGTTTTCCTCCCCCGCATAAGCACCCACAGCAACTAACTTGGCTGCTGATTTGTATTTAAACACCTACAGCATGCTGTTTAGGCTATAACATTATAGAAACAAGTTTTTAAGTCTCACATCTGAGAGCCTGGAACAGGAAATGAAACCTCATAGGATCAGAGATATAAAAGGAACTAATTTTAAGGGCCATGGTCAGGACCCTCTAGGGGAAATACTGATCTTTTTCTGAAACCAATGCTACCCTTTCATGCAGGGCAGATGAGAACACAAGTTGTCAATTAACCTTCTGGAAAGTTCTCATTGCTTCCCATGAATCAAATAATTTGTGGGAATTTCTCCTCAGACAATAACGGAATTACATACTAAAACGCTATCACAGAGTTGTTCACAACTGTGGAAAATTCTAACAACTGAAAGATGCAAAGAGGGGAGATGGTTTTAACATAGTGTGGTGTTCTACACAATGGAAAAATGCAGATGCTAAAAATGATGTTGCAAAATATATTTAATGGCATGAGAAGATGTTCAAGATATATGTTAAAAGATAAAAAGTCATAAAAAGTCCTATTAAATTATACCTGTGTACGCTCATAGAAAAATGGCTAAAAAAAGATGCCAAAGCTATTCATAGTATTTTATTAGGTTGCAGTATCATAAATTATTTTCATTGTACCATTTATCTATATGTTTTAAATTTTCTCTACTGGAGATTTATATTGTGAGAAATAAAAACAAGTCAAACAACAAAGAAGTAAAGTCAGTTCCAAGACAAAACAACAATGAAGGAATACATGTTACACTATGCATAACAGTACACTATGCTTAAAGTACAACAGCAAGGAAACTGAGGAAGACTAATCGCAAAGCAACAGGATCTTCAGGTTCCCAGCACTCTTTCTGTGTAAGGAAGAACTTGTCAGTTTGTTCACAGCCATCCTGTCCTCATCCACTAGGGGTTCCATGCCCAGTGCCCAGGTGCAATTAGCCATGTACTAGCAGATAAATAAGTTATATATCAATAATACTGGTTATTAAGAGTTTCAACTGTGTCTGCTTTGACTGCTTTTTTCTTAAATTGACTATGTTTGAGATCAAGACAGAAGTGCATGAGTAGAAATGTAAACATTACTCATCCCCTCTTCCTTTTTAATTTGATTGATTGGCTAAATAGATCACAAACCCTCCTCCACGTTTTCAAGCAAACCCACAAGGGAGGTGCTGTTTCTGAGGATAGATTTCACCACTTGACAAAGCAAAGACCTAGCATATCTCCAAGAGTGACCACCACCACTCCCCTCCTCATCCCAACCCGACACAACTTAGGATTCAGCATCTACTTTTAGGAATTTGAGTATCAGAGGAATGCAGATAACTGAAAACTTGGTGTTTCTTTGGGGTACACTTTACAGGACTAAAATTTAGTCCCAAACTTCTTAGGAATTATTATAATACATAATGTTTGTTAGTTGGTTTATATAAACTTATATTTCTTTTCATTGGGCCAAATAATTTATACAAATAATTATACAAATAATGTGCTTATGCTCATTCCTTCAGCCAGGAGAATCAAAAAGAGCAAAATGGATACTTCTAGAACATTTTCTAGAAATTTTAATGCTGAAGGCATCAGAGACTAAATTAAAACACAGAATCCAGCTTATGTCTTAGTTTAGAAAATCTATTTTGGTATTTTGCTTGCTCTATGCCTGACTGACTCTCTACATTAGAACCACTCTTCAGCAAGCCCCAGACACACAAAACAAGACAGAAGTTATTGAATTCCAATAATGTGGCTTTAAATCTACCTTCATTGCCCTTTTCCAGAGGCCCCTTTGGGAAATAAAAATGGATCAAAATAAAATATCTGACCACCAGGTGCAGCAACCATCCATTATTAATGTCTCAATGACACACCAAAATGGAGGATCAAGGGTCCAATCAAATAATCCTATAACACTGATTCAGGTTCCTCAAAGGACATTGTACTTTATTTTTGAAATCAGCTACCAGCTAAGAAATAAATTCAATTTCAATGCACTTTCCAAACCTCCAGATTAATTTTACCTATAAAGTCATTTTTAAGCTCATTGCTTACTTAGATTGAGTATAAATTTAGTGGGGACAAACTTTCTTTTCTCTGGATTACACAAACAGAGTTCTGTTTGTATCAAACAATGAAGAGGGTATTGGAATGTGCGCAAAGGAAAAGCAGGACCAACCATGACCTCTGAGCAAGAGCAAGTGTCAACATTACCTCAGGTCGTTATCCCTTCAATACTTAACCCATGATTAATAAACTACCCTCCCCTATACCAGTGTTCTAAATCTTATGCTCATCCTACACAACTGCAGGCAGAAACCAACCTGTGAATGACTAGTGAAAATCCAGGTGTGTACACGTAAATTAGCAAGTAAATAAATTAAGAACCCAATTAAAGGGGAAAACTGAGCTGGAAATACAGAATGCATGTAAAAGACTATATGAGAGACTTACAAGGATGAGACAGCATGTTATTTCTCTATCACTCAGACTCACTACTTTGGAAAGACAGAGGAGATAGCAGATGACTTACAAGTGAGAAAATGTACTATTAAACATTTTTTAAGTCAAAAAGGAGAAAGATGAATGAAACACTCAAAATGAGACCATTACTGCAACCAAGCCCTCAGTTTAATTCAGGGAAAGCAGAAAATATGTGGTCAGAAGTGGATGACTAAAGAAAAAGAACTAATGTGAGAAATTAGAAACATATAGGAGCTATAGATAGTTAATACAAGAAGGTAGCAGGAGCAGAGTAAACCAAAGAAAGACCTGGAACACCTGAACAGGGAAGATCTTACTTCTTTAAAACTACAATAATTCAGATTGTGAATGGAAGAAATAGTCAAGCTTTAGCAGAGGAGGCTAGGTGTAGAAAGGACTAGTCCGGAAAGGGCTGAACTCATTAATTTGCATTAACAACAAGGAAATTCCTAACGAAAATTTATCACTGAAGACAGCAAAAAGTGGACTCTGTAATTAAACTTTGTGTTTAATTAAACTCATACTCTGTGGAGGATTTGTGCTCTAAGAGTGCTCACACAGGGGACTAAAAGGTTCCCACAGTCTACGCAGAAGATAAAAGGAACATGCAGGGTAATTTGCTTCAGGACAACCTGGTCTCCTCCTTCATCCTTCAGGTCAGTGCAAAGGTCAAGACCATTAGAGACCTCAAGGAGCCCTCTGTATTAAAAAGCCCCTGGGGTTTCATCAGCATTCCAAAGAGTGAGGATCAGACTGGCCATTGACTCCTGTGATTTCCCTCACTGGGCTGACAAGAGAAACTAAGTGGAGACTTCTTTGAAATGGACAACATTGTTTCATTACATTATGAAGGCCAAGGCCATCTTGACACTGGAAAAGTAATTGAATACCTAATTTATAATACCATCCATTTTCTATCAAAAGAATGTCTATTTCATGTGAAAAGTACTGGTACAGACACAGGATAAGATCTAAAATGGGCTAAGTAACTGGTAGAACAAAAGCTGAGAACAACCATGTAAAGCAGCAAGACAAGTATACAAAGAAAAAACACCAATGTATTTCTGGAGAATACAACTGCAAGTGATTTTTTTCATAGATGTAGCCGTATGTTATTTATATACTGTAATTTATTATAAGGAACACAGAACACTTTTTAAAAAGATAATCTGGTGGTCTTTTGTTTGCATACTTGTTGTTCAGGATATTCACAAAGATCCAGTATTTTTAAAAAAAATATGAGGTAATGATAAGTGTGTTATAGTAGAATGAGAGAACTAAGAGTTGTGGAAGAAGAACTGGGCAGAGGGAGGAAAAAGTAACACAAAGGGCCCTGGAATCTGGTCATAGCCACTGATAGATCCCCCTTTAATGGACCTGCCTGCAAAGATATTATGGCCAAGTCCTTGCCCAGCAACTCACCCCAAAACTTTCTTTAAATGTAACCAAAATACATTTTGTTTTTTGAACTGTGGGAGGTCAGCTGCATGGCAGGGCAGCAGCCAGGGTTTATGGAATGACAGAGATTTCCGGGACAGACAACCTCAACAGGAATAAAGGCGTGTCAAGTAACACACAGCAGATGTAAGCGGACACCAAGGCTGGAAGCACCAGCCCCCCAGCAGGACGAAAACCAGGCAGCAGCATCACAGTCTCATCAGCAGGACTCTGTCACGGAGCCACACTGGATCTGGGCATTCCTCCAGTCTGGCCTCCAAAGAGCAGACAGCACCCTGATCTACCCCATGCAGGAAGCTGGTGTCCTGGAGCCACCTCTCCTCTTATGCAAGACCTGGATGAGACACAGGACTGGACAGTGTCACTTATAACAGTGGCCCCTCTATTCCACTTATACAGTCAAGGAAGGTTCACAAACCACAAGTATCACTCAAATGGACAATGGGAAGATTTTTGAAAACTGTCTTAAATCATTTTTCAATAGAAATAATGTGAGCTCCCCGCAAAAAAAAAAAAAAAAGTTGGAAAAGACAAAATAATTAATTAGGTACCACATCTATCTTTTCTACCACTTATCTCTAGACTCCAAATCAATGCCTGGCATAAGAGAGGAGGCATTCAACAAACAATCATTACATGAAAGCAGTTCCAGGACAGATAACTTCAACAGGAATAAAGGCAAGTCATGTAACACACAGCTAATGTAAGTGCACACCAATAAATCACCAATAATTGGATTCTTCATATAGGACAGTACATAACACATTCTGTTATATATTTGCATGGTTTTTAAACTCAGTAGTATATAATGAATATTCTTTCATGCCAATAAAGAAATGTTTCACAAAATTCTTTGTGGCTGCCTAATATTCCATTTTATGAACATATAACAGTTATATAGCCAGTCCTTTATAGATGGACACTCTGGCTTGGAGTAGATACCTTTCTCTTAAAGGCACAAATGCTGTCTTCGGCAGTCACCAAATCTTGCTGAATTTTTCCTTTTGTTAGAATGGAAGTTCATGAGAATAAGAGCTTTTTCTTTCTTGCTTACTACTGGATTCCCAGAACCTAGTACAGTTTCTGATGATCAGAAAAGAATGAATAACAATGATTCTACTGTCTGTCCCCCCTTTTTATTTATATTTCAACTATCCTGCTCCCTCTGAACCACTGGCACAGCCTCCAAGATGGTGTCCTTCCTCCAGTATGTCTAGCTCCTTTTCCCAAGGCGATGATTGTTTACTGAATTTGATAACAATAATTGCCCTTTTCATACATGATTTTCTCAGCCAGCATTGTGGCACAGGAGGGTAGGTTGCTGACTGTAATGCTGGAACCCTATATGGGTGCCTGTTCCAGTCCTGGCTGCTCCACTTTCAATCTAGCTCCTTGCTAAAGTGCCTGGGAATGCAGCAGAGGATAATCTGTGCACTCAGTGGAATTCTAGACTCATGGCTTCTGTCTGCAGCCATTTGGGGAATGAAGCAGCAGATGGAATATTCCTGGTTCTCTCTCTCACTAACTCTGCCTCTCAAATAAATAACTCTTAAACAAAAAACAAGAACGTTAAAATTTCTAAAATATGAGGAGTGAATCAAATGTCCTCATTGTAGTATATCAAGGACCACCACCACCATAAGAACCAGAGAATACTTTAAAACAGGAGGCTGCTTTAGAGATTTTTTTAGTCTTAAAATATGATTTCCTGTCTCAAGTAATTGACGCCCAGACACAAAGCCTAGCGAGTGACAGAACCCAAGTCTCTGGGCCTGCAGGATTCAGCTCATTCCTTCAGAGTTTATCAGTGGCCTTCCAGTATACGTTGCCAGCTTTACCTCCTACCCAGATCCTCATTTCTAGGGGAGACCATTTTCACACTAGCCCTGAAACAACCTGGCTCTTACCCCATTGCTGTCACCTGAACTGCCGTCTTACCTCTGTGCCTGATCAAATCCTTTTCAAGGCAGTTCAAGTCCTGTCTTCTTGCAATGCCTGTCCCAGGCCACACTGAATTCTTTATCCTCTGCTCCCTAGCAGCACTTGTCTGTCCTACTCATTCCAGCACTTAATCACACATTGCCTTGTAATGGTAAACATTTCACAGCTGAGTGAAATAGCTTGCTGCATGTGTAGGAAGGGAAAGAAGGTTGGAAATGGAAAACATACCACAATGTGCTGAGCCAGCCACATACATTCTTCTGCTGGAACACACCTCTTAATAAGCACAGCCACCCAGGCATGTTAATGTTCTCCATCACCCTTCCTCATTCTATTTAAAAAATGTTTTCCTCAGAGGCAAAGAGACAGACATACACAGAAATATACACACACAGAGTAAGAGAGCGAGAGAGAAAGAATGAGAATGTGCAAGGGAGCACTCTCATCTGCTGGTTCACTCCCTAAATGCTCAAAATGCCAAGGCTGGGCTGAGGCCAGAGCCAGGCCTGGAATGCAATCCAGGTCTCCCACAGGGATGGCAGGAACTCAATCACTGGAGCCATCACCACTGCCTCCCAGGGTTCGCATTCCCTGGGCAGGAAGACGGAGTCAGGAATCAAACCCAAGCACTCCAGCATGGGACACCAGCATCTTATCACTGGAATCAATGCCTGCTCCCATGCTTTCTTGTTTTAAATGTAAAACTCAAAGGCCAGTATTTCTGATTTACTAATTGTAAAATTCCTCACTTAAAAACAAGATTATTTTTGCACATTGAGGTATTAAAGTCCTGGGTCTCTGATGGAAAGGACTGTACCCTAATGATCAGAGTATTTATAACATTTCCTTATGTCAACATTAAACTATAAATTCAGGAACAAGCCTGATCACTTTTAAGATTTATTTATTTATTTATTTGAAAGGCAGAGTTACAGAGAAAGAGAGAGAGAGGGAGTGAGGGAGGGAGGGAGGAATAGGTCTTCCATCTGCTGGTTCACTCCCCAAATAACCGCAATGGCCAGAGCTGAACCAACCCAAAGCTTCTTCCAGGTCTCCCACATGGGTGCAGGGGCCCAAGCACTTGGGCCATCTTCTACTACTTTCCCAGACTATAGCAGAGAGCTGGATCAGAAGAGGAGCAGCCAGGACTGGAATCAGCACCTATGTGGGATGCCGGCATTGCAGGCAGCGGCTTTACCCATGACACGACAGCAATGGCCCCAGAAAAAACATTTTTTTAAAGAATTTTATTTAACTTTTGCAACAAACAAAAACATCTCTAATGTACTCATTTTAACTGATAATAGTCAGCAGTGTCTTCTCTATTCCATAAATGAGGAATACACTTGTGCTTAGACACATACCTAGGGCTTTTTCTTCATATTTTCCTTAAAAATGCACAAGTATGTCTAATTATATGTGCACACACAGAAATCAAGATAGGCAATTTCCTTAAGATAAAAGAATTAAAAGAATATACATGTTTGAAAGGTAGTTAATAAACTGTAAATGCCATATATAGGTTATTTATACATTAACACACACGTTTGGGTTTTAATGTCTCTCTATATATCTCTGATGACTGATCTATTCACAGATTTAATGATGCAGGAAGGAACCATCTCCGCCGATCAGCCAATAAGTCCATTTGTGTCTAGATAATTACATATGCATACATATATAATCTAAGTCAGATGCTACAGCCATAGCATAGCTGAAATCTGGAGTGAGGGAACAGAGGACAGATCACAGGGTAAAAGGTTGTTCTTTCAATAATACAGCACTTATCATAGTCTTTATACCATCTTTTGTCTTCAATTTCTATACCATAGCAGAATACGACCATGACTTTTGTTTAACAGACCACATAGCTGATTCAGTGCTCTAGGGCAGTTCTACCAGGTATCTGAAAGTTGCCAACCGCTTAATCCCCTATCCACCTCCCTACTCCACCCACCAGGACCTTAGAGCATTCTTTCAAGTAACTGACACAACAGAGGAGTCACATTAATGCAATGTTTTGTTCATTTTTCATCTGCTCTATTGGGTTTCTCAAATTGTATTAATTTGAAAGACTGAGCTACAGAGAGAGGTAGAGATACAGAGAGATCTTCCATCTGCTGGTTCACTCCCCAGATGACCACAACAACTGGAGCTGAGCTGATCTGAAGCCAGGAGCCAGGAGCTTCCTTGGGATTGTCCACATGGTTGCAGGGGCTAATGCTTTTCCAGGTGCATTAGCAGGGAGCTGGATCAGAAGTGGAGCAGTGGGGGCTGGCACTGTGGAGTAGTGGCTAAAGCTGCCACCTGCAGTGCCATCATCCCATATGGGCACCAGTTTGAGTCCCAGCTGCTCTACTTCCAATCCAGCTCTCTGCTATGGCCTGGGAAAGCAGCAGAAGATGGCCCAAGTCCTTGGGCCCCTAACCCCATGTGGGAGACCCAGAAGAAGCTCCTGGCTCCTGGCTTCGGATCAGCACAGCTCCGGCCATTGTGGCCAACTGTGGAGTGAACCAGCAGAAGGAAGACCTCTCTCTCTTTCTCTCTCTCTCTCTTTGCCTCTCCTTCTCTCTGTGTGTAACTCTGACTTTAAAGTAAATAAATAAATACTTAAAAAAAAAAAAACAAGTGGAGCATCAGGGACTGGAACCAGTGCGCAGGTGAGATGCTGGCGCTGCAGGATGGGCTTTAACTCACTGTGCCATAGTGCCATCCACAAGTAGTGTTTCCCTTTAAAGTTATCATACACTGTGGAGCTAACAACCTTCTTCAATAGTACAGTTAAAATACAAATTTCCAGAATTGTTTAAAGGAACTACCTTCGAAGTGAGTTCACAAACTTCATAATTAATATTATGTCTTCGCATTCATTTCTTATCTTTAACCAAAGATGAATACTCATTCCAATAACTACTTACATAGTACCTGCTCCTAAATAATTTTTGATTTTTTGAAAAACTAAACATACCATAAAAGGGATTAAAATTAAGCAGCATGGAGGACTTTCAGAGAGGCATGCAAAAATCTCTAAACGAGATTCTAAAACAATGAATTCTTAAACTATCGTAAATGTAATTAGACCAAAAAGAACTACGTTTGTGTGATAGAAATTCCTTTTGGCTGGTTAGCTAAACTGAGTCATTTGCACTTATACATCGCCTGAATAAAAGTAAGTATACATTATGCCTGTAATATGTACTGTCATAGCTATAACCCTCAATAAATATATTCTGCCAATAGTTGTTCATAAAGACATGATGTACTGTTTTCCCATTTTGCTTCAGGCTCTAACATGGCTCAGCACAGCACAGTTGTTGATTCTGTCTTTATTGAAATTTCTATATTTTGTTCACCATGGATTTGTCTTATTTTTGGTTCTCAAAAACATTACATCAACATGTTACATATCTTGATTACTAAGGAGACTTTCTGGTCACGGTCTTAAACTGTGTGCCTCAGTCCCTTACTTATCTCACCCTAATCCCAAGCCCTGTCTTGGCCAACTTGCTGGTTTGAGAAAGATGAGCAACACATAGAGCCTGCTACACAGCCACATCAGCCACTGCCAACCACCCAGCAGACACATGAGCTAAATAAATGCTTATTGCCTTGTGTCACTGAACTGTGGACTGGTTTGTCATACAGCAAGAATCAACTGATAAACAGCAACAACCATTATAGTTCTACACAAATTAAGTACTTGGGATTAGTGGACTGTAAATGTTATGATTTATTATTCAGTGTTTGTTGTTACTTATCTGGAATAATTAGTTAGGGTCATAGCAGAAGGTATTATGGGTTTCTAATAGTCTATACTCTTCTCTATGAAAGGACTGTACTTCTTCAACCTACTGATGTCAGGCCTAGCCAGATAATTTGCTTTAGCCAATGAAATCTAAGCCTAAATGAAATAGCTGGAATTTTTTTTTAAGATTCATTTATTATTTTATTTGAAAAATCAGCATTATGGAGAGAGAGAAAAAGAGAGAGAGAGATTGATCGATCTTCCATCCTCTGGTTCACTCCCCAGATAGTCACAATAGTCAGGGCTGGGCTAGGCTGAAGCTGGGTGCCAGGAGCCTCATCTGAATCTCCTACTTGGGCCATCTTCCACTGTTTTTCCCAGGGCATTAGCAGGTACTAGATCAGAAATGGAGTGACCAAGACACAAATCGACATCCATATGGATGCCAGTGTCACAGGCAATAGCTTTATCTGCAACACCACAAAGCCAACCCCAGCAGCTAGACTTTTCAAAGGCCCACCCGTCTTCATCCCTTCTTCCCTGATTTCAGAAGATGAGCATATTCCCAGATGGAGCCACTCATTCAGTGTCATCCCAGAGGATAAAGACATGGAGCAGAGCTGAGTTTCCCCATCCTCTGTGGGCCATAGGCACATGTAACCAGAGCAACAAATATGCCTTGTTGTTTGAGTCATAGGGATCTGGGAATTGTTTATTTCCATAAACCAACTTATTGTAAGCTAAGGGAGACAGAGTAACTACTGGGATAGAGAAGGTAAGTCCACACTATTCAAAGGTGATTTGACTGTATGCTTAGGAAAACCCAAGAAGTGACTTAAACATTTCAACAACAAAACAATCCTGATAGTGAAGTTAAAAAAAGAAAGAATACCTATCTGGAAACCAATCATTATCATATATACAACTAACAAGCTCTTTAAAGATTTCATTAACAATACAACAACAAAGATAAAGTGCTTTGGAATGAGCTAAAAAGAAATGTGTCATACCTAAATGAAGAAAATTTTAAAACTCTATTGAAGAATTGGAAAAACAAACAAACAAACAAAGATGAACCAATAAGACAACAAATCATGTTCTCAAACAGAAAAGCTTCACATCATTAAAATGGCAGAGCTCTCTAAGTTATTTTATAAATGTAATATGAATCCTAACACAAATAGCAACAGACTTCCCTTTTTAATTGGGGAAGAAGCTGAAGGGTGGGAATGGGAACTAGTCTAGCATTAAAATAGACAATCAAAAATAGCAAAAAAAAAAAAAAGTGAAAAAATAAAACAGAGTAGGGAGAGGGCAATGAAGGAAGACTAAGTTAGCAAATACCAAAAAAAAAAAAAAAAAAATCCAACCAAATCTCAATAATTAAAACTGTGTGACACTGCACATAAATGCAGAAACAACTGGAAAGAATAAGTCTAGGGGCCAGCACCATGGCTCACTTGGTTAATCCTCCATCTGCGGTGCTGGCATCCCATATGGGTGCCGGGTTCTAGTCCAGGTTGCTCCTCTTCAAATCCAGTTCTCTGCTGTAGCCCAGGAGGGCAGTGGAGGATGGCCCAAGTGCTTGGGTCCCTGTACCCGCATGGGAGACCAGGAGGAAGCACCTGGCTCCCGGCTTTGGATCAGTGCAGCACCGGCCATGGCAGCCATTTGGGAGATGAACCAACGGAAGGAAGACCTTTCTCTCTCTCTCTCTCTCTCTCTCTCTCTCTCTCTCTCTCTCTCTCTCTCACTGTCTGTAAGTCTATCTGTCAAATAAAAAAAAAATAAAAAAAAGAAGTCTAAAAGTAGCATGAAATATACACACGTATCCTACCATGGGATAAAGGAGGTATATCATATCAGCAGGAGGAAAAATAATAAATAACAGCAAAAAAAGAATTAAGACATCTATACACAATAAAAAGTGGATCAAAGATTTAAGTGTAAAAAACCAAAGTATAAAAATTACCAGAAAAAATATGTAAATCATTTATAATCCTGGAATAAGGAAGTTGTTTTTGAAATTCAGAGCCATTAATTCTACCATTACATGGTTTAGAACAGAGGTTCTGAACTACAGGTGATTTTGACCCCCAAGATTTATCTGACAAAATCCAGAGCTATTTTTGGTTGTTACAAACTGGGAAATGCTACTGATATGTAGTGGACAATAACCAAGGATGCTGCTGAACATCCTACCATGTACCGGGCAGCCTCTCATAACAAAGAATTACCTGGCCCAGATGTCAGCAATGCCAAGGTTGACAAGTCCAGATTAGAAAGGATGCTACCATTTCATGATTCCAGAGTAAGTGGAAAGTGAGAGACACAAATCTAGCAGGATGTAGGGTCAAGAAAGGGTAAGACTTGAATCCTGTTGATAGGCTGAAAGGAAAAAAACGTGGAAAAGAGAAAAGTGAAAGGTAATAGAAAATTAGAGGCTGCTCAATGAGAAAATAAAAATCCTCAGAAGCAGTGAAAATGAAATTTAAAGCTCAGATGGAAGAACTAGACTTGGGTAGGAGAAATAGATGCTTTCCACTAAAACCGGTTAGAAAAGAGAAATGACGATACAAATGGATTTGGTATGTTAGCCTCAGGTTTCATGGAGAAATCTACCAAAGTATCAGGTTTGGAAGTAGCTAGGAGGAGAGTGATTAGAGCAGAGATTTAAAAAAATCAGAATAATCACAAAATAAATAAATAAATAAATAAATAAATAAATAAATAAATAAAGTGAATGGAGGCTGGTGCCGCGGCTCATTAGGCTAATCCTCTGCCTTGCAGTGCCGGCACACCTGGTTCTAGTCCCGGTCGGGGCACCAGATTCTGTCCCGGTTGCCCCTCTTCCAGGCCAGCTCTCTGCTGTGGCCTGGGAGTGCAGTGGAGGATGGCCCAAGTGCTTGGGCCCTGCACCCCATGGGAGACCAGAAGAAGCACCTGGCTCCTGGCTTCAGATCAGCGCGGTGCGCCAGCCGCAGCACACTGGCCGCGGCGGCCATTGGAGGGTGAACCAACGGCAAAAGGAAGACCTTTCTCTCTGTCTCTCTCACTGTCCACTCTGCCTGTCAAAAAAAAAAAAAAAAAAAAAAGTGAATGGAGACCCAAATGTGAAAATAGATAATAAAATTTAGCTTCTTCCTATTTGAAAAAGAGACTGAGCAAACAATTTGGGTAAATCATCTGAATTTGCAGACTGTGTTTCTGTCATAAGTAATAAGAAGTTATATGTACATTTGTATTGTCATTTTTATTTTTAATATAGTGACTAACAATGATTAAATAATGCTTTACTATATAAACCTAAAAAAATTCAGAGTCATTAAGAAAATACCAATTCCACTATAAGAAAGAAAAGGAAGAAAAAAAATTTGTGTATAATTATGAAAAAATATACTACAAATATAGTTAAAAGACAAATGATGAACAGGGACAAAATATTGTAGTTCCCACTTCATGGCATCTCTCTCTAGTAAACACAGGGCTCCTATAAATCAATACAGAAAAGAACAACACCACAACAAAAAGCTAGACAAAGGATGTGAACACATTTTATCTAAAAGTAATAGAAATGGTCCTTAAACATATGAAAAGGTGCTCAGCCTCTCTCATTGTAATTAAAACGTAAATATAAACTCCACCAAAATATTATTTTACAGATCCATAACAAAAACTTAAAAATTTTGTGAGAAACTACTGGCAGGAAATGTGCACTATTATATAATCCTGGTAGACAAATAAATTAGAATAACTACTGTGGGAAGCAATTTGGCCACTTCTATCAAATCCAAATGCATACACACATTAACCAGCAATCCTGCTTCTGAGAATTCATGTCTCTGGAATATTTATACATTTTGTGAAATGATTCTTGCTCAAGCTCATGCATTTCAGTAGGGTTTGCAATATCCAGAGATTGGAAACAGATCACATGTCCATTACTAGGTATGTTTTTTTGTAGAATCCTATACATCTATAAAAAACAATGATGATTTTTAAGAAGGCTCTCTATACTCTGACATAAAGATCTTCAAGATACATACACTGTTAAGTTAAAAAAGCAAGATATGGAACAGTGTATATAGAATAAAATAGGAAAATTGAGAATATATATTATGTCTGCTTATAAATATATATACAAACTCTGGAACAATAGGAAATAACCAAATAAAAATGGGCACTTACCTGATTGGGACACAGAAGGGAGAAACTTGTAGAAGAGCCTGCTGTCTGCATTGCAGGACTGAAGGGTGACTTTGTGCTGTAATTTCTTTTTATTTTTACAGCTTCTCCCAAGAATATATTTAATATTTAAAAATATAAGGCAGCAAAAACTGGAAACCAGTTTGCTGTAGATATGACTGAAGGGAAGGGCCTAATTACACTGTCTTCAATAAAACCTGCCCTTGCTGGACACTTGTGTTATAATCAGTAGTCCACGAAGAGCTATCACTCTTTACCCTGGTCTGCTTTGAGGATTATTATCTCATTTCCCTATCGAAAATATCCCCTTCCATCTAAGAAATAAAGCAGCTTATCCAAGTACTTCAATTCAATAATTTCACCATTAAGAGCACTTCTGTTACTATCCTTCTAAAGCACTTTTAAAAAAGCTAAAAACTTCAATTGAAAAGACTGCTCATTATAACATAAAATGCAATTTTTACATTGATTGAAATGACTTGATGAGGACCTTAATAATCCTGGGCTTTGAATGAGGAGCTTCAGTATGCAGAAGGAAAAGGCCCACTCAACATGATAATGTGGCGCTCAGAACAGTGCCATTAGTCGAACCATCCAGTAATAAGGCATATTTGCCTCATTATACCGGGCTGCCTGTCAATTTCCAAAACAGCAGTAATAGGATACTGTCATTAAGTGAGAGCTGATGAGATACAGTATTGAAGACATCAGGTTTACTGTAAAACTGCATCGACACAGACAGAGTTAAAGGGAACAAACAAAGGAGAGGGGAGGAAGGAGAGCAGTCTGGTGATGGAAGATACGTAACTCTAAGGAGTGAAGACCTGGATTCTACCTGCGTTTTCCCATTAACTATCCTGTCATTTGCTCTGCCTTGGCATCAGTCTTCTGATTTGTAAAATGGGGAGCTCATGATACCTTATCTGCTGTGGGAGAGACTGCTTTGTGCTCACCACCTATTTCCTGTACCTCCTGTACACAGCTAAACCATACTTCCCTGGTGCCCCGGAACATAGTAGTCTTACTACTGAGTACAGCCCAGTGGAATATGAGTGGGAGTGATATACTTTGATGCGAGGGCTAATTCCTGAAATCATCTTTAAGATTGCCTCTGCATTCTTTCTCTCTTACCTGCTGGCCATATTCAGATGATCCAGAAGATTCTGAGATCCTGAAGGAATAGGTTTCTATATCTACACTGTCCAATATGACAGCACTTGAAATCTGGCTAATCGAATCCAGAGGTTTCATATAAAAAGAGTTTAAACTTTAGCTTACCAATCATTTATTGACTATATGCACAATGAAAATATTTCAGAACAATAGGAGTTAAATGAAAAGATCTTAAAGTTCATGTAACCTGCTTATTTTTACTTTTAAAAATGTGATTACTAGAAAATTTAATATCACACGTGATTCACATTTGAGGCTCATAATTATATTTTTATTAGATTACTCAGGGTGGAAGGAGCTTCAGGCCCTAAATAACTGGATAAAGCTGAGCTCTCTCAATACTGTGCTATGCCATAGACGAAAAAGTGCTTGCAAGGGGAAATTTTATGGCTTGACCTTTGTTTCTTTA